>JACSYO010001666.1:100000-142500 GCA_016806645.1 Ophiodon elongatus | reverse complement strand
ATATATATATAATTAAAAAAGAGAAACTTCAGAGAAATGCAGTAAAGTGAATCCTGCGGTGTAACGTCTGGGACAAAGGCAGCGTGATTAAACCCGAGGCAGATTGCATCTGTGCGCCTGTGATTTGGCGGCTTACAGTTACACACCTGTCTGCCGATAACGAGGCTCGGTTTACCTGCCGGGGCCGAGCTATCTGCTCCATCAGACAGCTGCCAGCCCGCTAATGAAGAGAGCCGACGAGCCCGAACCGGACCACCTGACCCCCCCCCCCCCTCCAGGTGACCCCCCCCACACACACACACACACCTTCGGCGATACCATCTATAATCTGGTGCTTTATATTGTGTTATTTTTTACTTTTATTTTACTTTTATTTATAGGCAAGGCACGTTTCGACAGCAAGGCAATTTCAAAGTGCTTCACATAAAACCTTTAAAAGCATCAACACATAATGCAAAAGAAAAGAAGATTCAAAAACAATTAAGAACATTCATTTAAATATTAAAAACAGTCAGTAAAACATTAAACAGCTAAAAAGAAATTGAGTAAAAGTTGCGGTGCACTATAGATACATATATTCAACCTAAGTTAAGTATGTTTTTGTTTTGTTTCTTATTGTTATGTCATCTCTCTTGTGTACATTGTTGTTGCTTCTATTTTTTGTTTTTATCATGTAAAGTGCCTTGAGTACCTCAATAAAATGTATAATTATTATTATTATTTATAACCTGTGTGGTTCATGAATGCCTTCTATTTTATCTTATGTATTTAACTCAGTGGTGGAATGTAACTAATTTACTAAAGTACTGTTTTGACTATACTTTTTCTATCTTATTCTATGTTCTTGTATACTTCTACACTACATTTCAGAAGTACTTTTTGACCCCTCTGCATTTATTTGTCAGCTTTCGAGCGGCTGGTTATCGTAAAGATTTTGCATTCAAAGTTCATGTCGCGATTATAAAATGCAAATACTACAAATAGTTAAATTAGCTTCACCTCCATGAACTATGCAACTTTATAATCAGTAACGACAATAGTGACGTAAAATACAACATTAACAGTTCTGCTGCAAAACAAGTATTTTTACTCTGTACTTTGACTTGAGTAGGATTTTAAATACTAGACTTTTACTTGTAACAGAGTACATTGTAGTACTTTTACTTAAGTACATGATCTACACACCTCTCCCAACACTGAACAAATGTGGGGCAACTTATCACTGCACAGTAACTGTATGGAAACTGTACTTCCTTTCTCGTATTTTCTATTTTATTTGATTATATATATATATATATATATATATATATATAAAATCTAAATATATATAAATATATATGTATTTAAATATATATACATAAATCTAAATATATATTTAAATATATATAAATATATATATAATATATATATAAATATATATATAATATATATATATAAATATATATATATATATTTAATGAATGTAGGCGTACAAAAGGTGTACATCCGGTTGAGAAAATAACATGAAAGTGTAGGTCACACTAACGATGTGTGCTACAAATTAAAAGCGATAAAAACTGTATTAGACTAAATTAAATAATTTAATTACAAAGCAAGCTATCAAGCGGAGCTGTGGGGATTCATCACAGAAACATAATCAATGGTATTTAATAACTGTATATATATATATATATATATATATATCTCCATCCTTTTCTCTATTTTGTACAAGAGGACATTGCACCTAATCTTCAGGTCAGTTTTGAATGTTAAAGATGAGTTAGACTTTAATGTAGTATGGAGAGATTATTGATGAGCACGGGGACCAATAACTCTTTTTAAATGTACATATGAAATGTGAATATTTGTATTCGAGCAGAACTTCATGAAACAATCTCAATTCAATCAACAAACCATTGAAAACGTTTTTAAATCAAAGCTTGTGATTAAAACCCGTCACATCAGCACATTCATGTCTGTTTTTATAATAATAATAATAATTAAAAGACAGCAGGTCTGACCTGAACATAGCTGATCTCTTCACAATCCACGTCCAATGAAACTAATAATAATAATAATAATAAAAATAAAAGAACACAACCAATGACGAAATGAACAATAAAACTTTTATTGGTAAAACACTTTCCAATCAGTTAAAGTGCTTCACAGAAAATAAAGTGAACAAAGAAGAAAATACATTGTTGACAGTCGGGTTAGTGACTCCTCGTGTTCATGATCAAAAAAATAAATGAGAAATAAATTTGACTATAAGAATGTAAGTAAGTATGTTTTTAGCCTAGCTTAGCACAAAGACTGCAAACGGGGGGAAACTGCTAGCATGAAATTAAACTGCTATCCATCTCCTCATCTGAAAGAGTACATTACCCCCCAACAGTCAATGGACTGTTTAAGTCATTTTTTATCTACAGACAGATTCATCAATGTAAAGAAAAGGAGTTTGGTTCCAAATTTCTGAGGAAAAAAGGCGATTTATTTAATGTAAATGATACAAATTAAGAACCAAAGCTGGTCATTTTTAAATGACAGGTAACTTCAGTTTGTAGATTAGTAGAAAAAGATGTTTAGTGCGTTAGAAATATTTACTTCACAACTGTTGCAATACAATCTGGCCTTAAAAAGGAAAAGGTTCAACACATTTAATTGCTTTCTTTCTCGCGTCCGTGCTGAGCGAGTACAGATCCGGAGTCAGGACGTGGTTAGCCTAGCTTAGCTTAAAGACTGGAAGCAGGGGGAAACTGCTAGCCTCGCCTCAAGTGAGCTTCTGAGGTGTTGCTAAGATGTATTTTTTTTAATTTTAGTAAGAGCCATGCTAGCTGTTTCCCTCCGCTTCCAGTCTTTACGCTAAGCTAGGCTAGGCTAGGCTAGGCTAGGCTAGGCTAGGCTAGGCCAAGCGTGTCCTGACTGCGATGCTGTACTCGCGCAGCGTATTCCACTTTCTGGAAAGAAAAGAAGCAAATAAGCGTATTTCCCCAATTCGTAGAACTATTCCCGTGGTTTGATTCTAAAAACAAACAAACAAACAAAAAAAAAAATTAAAAATAAATCTGAGAGATATTAAGATAAGAGACATAAGCATCAAATTACAGTTTGTGTACGGTTAAATTTTTCATGTATTTGTACAAGAAATGTATTCTGCTAACAAACAGAGCTAAGCGCTTACAGCAGGGCTGAACAGGTGGAGCTCCGACATCTGTTTACTCTCCAGGTATGTGAGGAGAGACGGGTCCGTGGAGGAGAGACGGGTTTGTGGAGGAGAGACGGGTCCGTGGAGGAGAGACGGGTTTGTGGAGGTGAGACGGGTCCGTGGAGGAGAGACGGGTCCGTGGAGGAGAGACGGGTCCGTGGAGGAGAGACGGGTCCGTCTCCGTCAGGTGGGAGCTCGGAGGTTTTGGGCGTTCTGCAGTCGCTGTCGTCTTTTCTCCAGCGCCTGCTGCTTCTTCTGCTCGATCTCTGCTGCTGAACATTTACCCACAACTGAACCAGAAAAACACGAGAGACAGAAGTCAATTTTAAAAATCAACAAAAAACTACCGTACGACGAACATACATGACATTAGACAGATAGACAGATGAATACTTTATTAATCCCGCAAGGGGAAATTGTTTCGCTACCGCAGCATTTTTACATACAGGTAAGAAAAGAACATTATATACAAAAAATAGAATAAAATTAAATTCCGCAAGGACATTTAATACATCTACAAAAATATTTGTAAACCAAAACTATGAAGAAACAAAAGAACTTGTGCGAAAGACGACAAATGGAAAAAAAAAAAGAGTTCCCTTAAAGGTGTTCATTACGGAACTATCCATCTATTGCCTCCACACTGTTTATGTTTTTTTATATATATATATATATATATATATATATACACAAAGATCTCACCTATGTTGCAAGAATTCTTTGCGTCAATTCCTCCAAATCAGACATCGCTAACAGAGCCGATGACGCGGTTCTTCCCGACCGAACGGTAGAAAAGACGACGTCTGAAGGAGGCCGCTGCTCTTACCTTTGCTGGTCACCGTAGCAACCGGGTTGTTCGGCTTCTTGAAGGTGAACTGTTCTCTGCCGGGGTTCCCCCGCGGTGCGGTCGGGACGCGGCCGCCGCCCTGCGTCCACGTCGAGCCGCTCGTGGGTCCCGAAGTGTTTTTTGCTTGCGAGTATCTGAAAGAATCCGTCGCCCGAACACCTGCCGCGACGTTAGAGATGGAACTACCGGCCAGCGAGCCGCCGGCCGGGCGTCCCGGCGGAGCGCGGGCGAGACTCGCCGGCGTTTGTTTTTTGGGGTCAAAGGGTCGCCGGTTTTCGGACGCGTCCTCGGCGCTCTGCAGCCGGTTCTCCACGTCTTCGCACATCTCGCACAGCAGGTCGTCGTCGGCCGCGTCGTCCCAAACCGGGTCGGACGAGAAGAAGTCGTCCAGGTCCTCGTCCGGGAGCTCGGGGGCGGCGGGCGCCTCGCCGCGGGACCAAACCGCCGCGGGTTTCGTTTCTGAAGCCCTCTGAGGAGGGAACGGTGGTGCCGGTGGATCCGACGTCACCGCGTTCGATGTCCGCCGAGATCCCGCCTCGGCTGAAACGCGGCTACCAGAAGGAAACCTCCTCCGCTGAGGGTCTTCAACCGCCGCGTTCGAGCTGTAATCCACCTCCAGGTCCGTCTGGATTCTTCGGAAAGAAAAATTAGGATTCGGCTCCAGTTTGAAAGTCGCCCTCTGCCTCGCATCGTCCTTTTCCGCTCTGGAAGCAGCAGATCGGACGGCGGCGGCGCTCGCGGGACTTTCCCGCTGATGTTGCACTCGACCGTCCGGCTTCTGGGTCGAGCTGTGCCGCGGGGCGGCGAAGTTCTGTGGATTTTGCGTCATCTCCAACACCAAAGAGTCGTTCAGCAGGTCGTCGTTTTCCCAGTCGTCCTCAAACTCGTCTTTGGCCCAAGCGACTTCCGCGTCCGTCGCCGCGGAAACGCCGGAGGCGGGCGGTTTCCCGGGAGCCTCTTCGGAAGCGGGCTGAGCCGAGGAAACCTGAGTCAGACTCCCGCTTAAACGTTGGGTCGGTCCGTCGAACAGAAAGTCCAAGTCGTCCTCCATGAGCTGATCCGGATGGAGCTGCTCCGGATGGAGCTGCTCCGGGTGGAGCTGATCCGGATGGAGCTGCTCCGGGTGGAGCTGATCCGGGTGGAGCTGATCCGGGTGGAGCTGATCCGGGTGGAGCTGCTCCTCCGTCCCGTTCTGATCGTCGCTCTGATCGTCGCTCTCCAAATCCGAGACGTCCTCTGACAGGAGCTCCGGGTCGTCCTCTCCTTCTTCGTCCCGACGAAACATGTTGAAGTCAAACTGTTTGGCGAGCTTCAGCAGGTCGTTCACGCCGTTCGGCCTGCGGCAAAAAAAACAACAAAAAAACAAACAAACAAACAAACAAACAAACAAACAAACGTTAGTTCGCTGCGATGACACGGAGAGTTCGTCTGGAAACATCGTTGCATCTCCGTCAGCACTGTTGCCGTTGTTCGCGCTGTTCGCTGCTAGCTGTCATTTTGAGAGCCGCGTATATATATATATATATATATATATATATATATATATATATATATATATATATATATTGAAATATTTCACCATTACATCTTTTTTTGTATTACTGTTCAGCACTAATTTTATTTTGTACCTTTTACCTTTGGCTAATATACATCACGTGTATGTTGTGAAATTAGCACATTTAAAAAGGTTTGAAAATGTAATTTTTAGTGACTTTATGCGTTTACCTCATTTTGCTTCTAGGCAAACATGTAATTTTCTTTTCTTTTTTTTTTTAAAATAAAGAAGCAGTTTCACTCTTTGCAACTTATTTGTATAATTTTCTTAATTTATTTACTTTCCTTTAAAAGGTTTGAAAATGTAATTTTTAGTGACACAGACATGCGGAATCTTTATGCGTTTACCTCATTTTGCTTCTAGGCAAACATGTAATTTATTTTAATTTTTTTTTTAAAGAAAGAGGCAGTTTCACTCTTTAACAGATACTACTTATCTGTATAATTTTCTTAATTTATTTACTTTTCTTTCACTTATTTTTAAAATTGGTTTCTTCTGTATTTTTCTCTCTTTTCTTTTCTTTACGCGGACATGTTTGTTTTTCTATCGCCCCTTCGGCATTACGTTCCAGTGTTGCGCCTTTGCAGAATTTTAAGTCTTAAAAAGCGTTTTCACTTATAAACATTTGACTCTTTGTTGAATCCAGACCTCCGACCCGTCAGCTCAAAGACACACACACACACACACACACACACACACACACACACACAACAAAACAGTTGCTATGAGTAAGAACTCCAGAAACCTGACCAGGATACCAACGCGCATGTAAACACACTCAGTGGAGTCACAGTGTGAAGTTACAGCAACAGGCTTTGGAATTATTTATGAGCATCATCACACAACCTCCTGGAGACTTCTAACGAGAGGATGATGAAGACGAAGACGAAGACCAGCAGCTTCGTGCTTCTGAACCTACCGCGGGGACTTCTTCTTGGGTTTGGGGACTTGGACGTCGGGGGTGCAGGGGATGGCGGCGCTGTCTCCGATCCACTGCTGCAAAGTCGGCTCTGCAACCGTCGGCCTGCCGTGCTTCAAGAAAACAACACAGCACACGATAGATGAACGTGGTTTATTGGCTCTGAAGTTGCTTATTTCGGAGCACAGTCATGGGGGGGGCGGGGGGGGGGGTATTTAATATTTAATCCCACCAGCCGTGTTACTACTGACCTTTGGAGCGATCCTGTTAACAATTTCTGAGATGTCCACAACTCCAGGAGGCTTCTGTTTTTTGCCTCTTTTACCTGCAAAGAAATAGATAGATAAATACTTTATTAATCCCGCAAGGGGAACATTTGTTGGTGCAGCAGCATTTTTACACAAGAAAATAAAAATTATTTACATAAGAAAGAACAATATATACAAAAATAGAATAGAAGAAAATAAGAAAAATGCACAATATATATACAACAAAAAGAATATAATAATAATATTAAATTAACTAACAAAATTAAACAGTAGTGCAAGATGTAGCCAAAAACAAACAAAGGTGCTATAGTTGGGTGGTTTAAATACAGTCACCCCGCAGCTCTAGATCCAGCTTTTGCTGTCTGATCACAAGTCCAAAAAAAATTAACCTCCAACAGTAATTATTCCAAAAGTTGTTGGGCATAAAATGAAAGAAATGTGGTTAGAAACATAAAATGTTTGCCTTTTCTGTTTCCCAAAAGGAAGTAGTCAATAATCATTAATTGTTTCTGTTGATAGCTAATCAATTAACTGTCTCGTCACTACAGCAAAATATTAATAATAATACATTTTATTTGTATGGCGCTTTAAAAAAAGGTACTTTACATGGTAAAAACAGAAACAATAAAAGCAATAACAGTATAAACAAGAGAGATGACATCATAACAGTAAGAAACAAAAGCAGAAACATACAGAACGAGCATCACTTCCATTAATCATTCTGGAGAGAAACCCTTTAAACATCCACATCACGATCACAAGGCCTGAAGTGTACCGAGTCTGTTGGGCGACGGCGAGGTGGCGTCCCAGATGATGTCCTGCTGGAAGTCAGAGTCGTTGTTCGGAGACTCTGCAGTGAAACCACCGCCGGCTCTGGACCGTGGGATCCGGGTCGGGGTCTTGAACTCTGCAGGAGAAGAAATGCAGATTAACAAACAACAATATTTGCTGCTCAGTCTATTTGACGTCAGTGACCGGAGAGGTCAGAGGTCAGAGGTCAAGGCCTGGAGTCGGTGTCTTGCTCAAGGTCACTTGAGTAGGACGCTGATGGATAATAAGTTTGAGTTTTACATACACGTGCAGAGAATGACTGGACACAAACTGTAACTGCTTGTTAGTTTAATACCTTCTGGTCTTACAGCTAAAACGTGTGGATATTGAATACAGTTTGGTGAAAATGGATAAACGTGCACACAGTCGTGGATTGTTATGATAAAATAAGATAATCCTTTATTAGTCCTGCAGCATAAGGTTAAGTGCAAACAAGACACATAGTATAAACAAAACAAGATCAAAACAAGTATTATAAATCAGCATATAAGCAATAAAAAACTAATTAAAAATAAAGATATTTAGGTAAATTACTGCACAGAAGTAATCCACAAAACTGCATTTTTTATTGCAGTTGACGTGCATGTGTTGCATGCCGAATTGAAGACAGAAATCTCTGCTTTGTAAACAATGCATTCAGTCGTGTTGTGTGACGCGATCATCTCTCGCACTTGCAAGAAAACCTAAAATTGCGAAATATCTCCACGTGGTTTGGCGGGACGTCGTGACGTCGCCCGCCGAAAGGGGGGGACGTCTGCAGCCGCCCAAGAGAGGACACTACACGGACACAAAGACGCGCTCTGACCCGGCTGGTGGCTCTTCGGAGAGCCGACATCCGTCTGAGTCTGAGTCCGCCAGCCGCTCCTCCTCAGCCGGTTGGGCTTCGACGGGTTTGCCGCGTGTTCCCGCAGCGGGGAGCCCGTCGGACCCACCGGGGGCTCGACCGTCCCGCGGCTCCGGTTCATGGCTCACCGGCCGTCCCCGGTGCGTCGGTGTAACGCAGAGTTCTGCTTTGTTATTTACAGTTTTATTTTGTTGTAAACTCGGCCATTCGGCGGTGTTTTTGAACGTGCCGCCATCTTGTCGTTCCCAGGGTTCCTTGCGAGAGGAAGGGGGGGGGGGGGCGTTCACGAGCAACAAAGCTGCGCATGTTGCGCACGCAGAACTGCGTCAGGATGTTTGTTTTCTGATTTTGTTTTTTAAAACAGGAGTTTATTAGTGGTTTATTTTTAACATTAAGTTAAAAAAAGTTTTTGAAGTTAAAAAGTTTAATGAGAAATTAATTAATATCAAAGGTGGAATGTAACTAAGCTACTTAAGTACACATTTGAGGTACTTGAGGCCGACTTTACATGCATATTTAAATGTTGTAATACTTTATACTTCAACTCCACTACATTTACTTGATGTAGATTCAAATTATGAATATAAACTATTAATCAAAATATACATTCTGCTATAGGATATGATTATAGGTTAAACTAAACATAAAGTAATATGAATAAATGTGATACATTAACACGTCACTTTAATCCAGTAGGCTCAAGTAATATCTTATATAAATCTGAAATGTGCTTTTCTGTGTGGTAGTTACTTTTACTTTAGTACTTTAAGTATATTTTGATGCTAATAATACCCGAGTACAATATTGGCCTCTGAAATGTAGTGGAGATGAAGTATAAAGTAGCAGAATATGCAAAGCAAAGTATCTCAAAGTTGTACTTAAGTACAGTACTTAAGTAAATTTACTATATATATATATATATATATATTCAGGCCTAACATTCTGAGGGGGTTTGGTCTAAAGATCCATTACAATCATCACGACTAAACATGAGAGAGTCAAAGCAGCAGTAAATCTCAGAGAGACATTAGACATCAGTTATAAGAAGTGTGTGTTCAGAGTGCAGCTGCAGGCCGAGTCCATCCAGCAGACGACAGCAGCAGCAGCAGCAGCAGCAGCAGCAGCAGCAGCAGCAGCAGCAGCAGAGCAGCGGGGGTTGTTTGTGAAGCTGTCAGCAGCAACGCTTCTCTTCCTCCAACGTTTCCCCCCAAAGGAGGGATTAGCGCGTCACATCCCGCTGGGCCTGACAGTATATATACACACACTGTGATGTGAGCGCACTGATGCTGCTGCTGAAAACAAGCTCACTTCAAAATGAGATGAATGTTATTTGGAAAAAAATAAAAACACATGCAAAGTGACTGATTCACTGAGTTATGACAGATGACGGTGAAGGCAACTGAAGTCCATAAGTGTTATTAATTTCTATCTTAAAGGTCCCTTGTATTTCTCCTGATGCAAATAAAAAATAAAAAATGCACCACAGGAATGCACATACAGTTTTTGTTTTGTTTTGTTTGTCATGGTCTTCTTGTATTGCACATGGGCAACAACTGCATTTCGTTGTGCATCCCTGTGTTGCAAAATGACAATAAATCATCCGTGAATCCCTGAAGCCTTAAACCGTTATTTTAAAAAGTGAGATTTTCAATAAATACTGTGAAAGTATCAAAACGCTCAATTCATGGCGAAACACACGGCCCGAGTCCAGAAACTGTGCCGTCAGGATTTCTGTACTGTTGTGACATCACAACTATATAATGTACATATGTACATATATACATTTAGACCACTTCACAGTTTTAAAATGTTTCACAGTTTATTTCCGGTTGCAGTTGTATGTGAACGGCGTCAGCTGACAGGAAGTAAACATGGACCCAAGCTGTTGCTAAGCAACGCAATTCCATACAAAATTAAAAACCCAGAGCATTACAGACAGAGAGTTAATACAGGTATTTTCAGACAGACAAAATAAGAAAAATAAAGAGTTTTTAAACATGAAAGCATGTGAACATGTTCTAGTAGACGTGCGGTATGATATGCAACAAAGGTCACACAGTCGTCGGTGTGTCTCCATCTCCATCAGTCTATACAGCTGGGATTATTGCCTCCAACTCCTGCCCATAACTTGAATATTAACTAAATAATAAACTACATTTAGGAAGACTGTTACTTAAGGCAAGACACTATACAGGCAAAAACATAGTTTTTTCATTCACTGGTTAATTTTTAGAATTTGGGATGTTTTGCCTCCAAAACAACTTCTTTCAGACTAGTGGAAAGAAAAAAGAATATATTTATTTATCATATATAAAGTAGATTTCTCCTAAATTCACAAACAAATTGCATTAGATAATGCATAATTTGTATATTCAAGAAACTATGTCTATATTCATAAGATTTCCACAGGGTATGTTAATATATAATTTATAGCCTGATTTATAGAACATTTTCTTCTTAAAAACATTGCGAAAATATATTTCTTTTCATGGGTCTGACAGTGTTTTCTAATTTACAAGTGACACAAAGATATATCTTAAATTCCCTGTGTAAAAACCTTTGAATCTAATATATCAACAGAATAAAACAAGAATTTTGAACCTGGCTTCATGAACAGATTTCTGTTCTGCAAATGAACACATATTTAATAAGACAATGCCTCATTTGCATATTTAAGCATAACATCAAAGTAACTGAAAATGGAATGATAGGTTCAGAACCTAGCAACAGCAGCATTTATTCTTTGAAAAAGACCAAACTGTTTTTTAATAAGCTTTTAATACTGAAGACACTTGTGAGGACATTTTATAGCAAAAAGGCTTCTGTCATTGAGTTTAGCTACTTGAGAAAACGAAAAAATGCTGAAATCGTTGCTGAAACAGCGACTAGATGCGGCCGCTGAAGACATATTTGGGCTGTTTGACAAAACGATGGCAGATTACGAGCAGGAGCTGTCTCGCCTCAAAGAAAATGAGCGACGACACAAACTACTGGATGCGGTTTTCAACCCGAAAGTTCAATTGAACAGATCAGGTTTGTACATTTTCAACTTTTTTCTCAGTCTCTTCATTAGTTCTACCTAGCAGCAGCAGTTAGTGGCTGTGTGATAGACGCCAAACTGTTTTAGACTGTGGTTTTTACTTTAAATCCTCTGCAAACATTTAAATCTTATTAACTTGCAAAATAAAATATGTTTGACTAAGTGAGCTACAATAAACTAAAGTTCAGGAATAGTTGTTATTTATTAAGACTTTAACATAAATACGTTTTTTATAGTTTCCTAGAAAATGGTTTAATGCTTTTGTAGTAATATAGATAAAATGAACACTGCTGAAGATCATCACTGATCTCATTAATTAAATGTTGACCAGTGTGAAGTCACAGTTGTCCATAATGTGCTCCCCGTAGAAGTCCAGCAGCTGCTGGTTGTTAAAGATGATGTCCCCCCTAAGTGGAGCCCCATCCTGGACCAGGAGGATCCAGAGCCCCTCCACATAAAAGAGGAACAGGAGGAACTCTGGACCGGTCTGGAGGGAGAGCGTCTCAGTGGACTGGAGGAGGCCAACATCACCAGGCTGATATCACCGCCATTCACTGCTGTCCCTGTGAAGAGTGAAGATGACGAAGAGAAACCTCCGTCTTCCCAGCTTCATCAAAGCCAGAGGGACGACGACAGAGAAGTAGAGCTTCCAGCTCAGCGAATACCAACAGAAGCTGATGGAGAGGACTGTGGAGGATCAGAACCAGCCAGGAGTCTGGATCAAGATATTCATTCGCAACCAAAAACGGATGAAACGGCTTCAGGCTCTTCTGAGACTGAATTCCGTTATGATGATTGGCAAGAACCTTTGTCAGATCCTGGACCTGAAACTGCTCTGACCTCTAAGGAAGCCCCTCTAGGTGATGGTGGATGCAATGCTGGCAAAAAATCCCTGAGCCTCTTTAAGTCCAAGGGGTCGCTTCAGCGACACACGATATGTAATTGTGGCAAAAGGTCCTCCAGCTGTTTGGTTTGTAAGAAATTATTCAGAGTGAAGCAAAAGGTAGAGTCACAAACAAGAGTCCACGCAGGCGAGAAACCATTTGGATGTGATATTTGTGGTAAAAGATTTACACAACTGACAGATCTTAAGAGACACACGAGAGTCCACACAGGTGAGAAACCATTTGGATGTGACGTTTGTGGTAAAAGATTTACACAACAGGGAAGTCTGAAGTCACACATGAGAGTCCACATGGGTTAGAAATGGTTGCCTTAATTTTTTTGTGAAATATTAATTACATAAGTGTAATGGTAAGAACCACAGCAGTTTTTATTGTCTTTTGTTTCATTGTCTTAATAAAAAAAAGAAATTTATTATATTTACAGCAATAACAATGTACAATAGGTCTGTGTCTGAGGAAACACACTGCATATGAGTGAATATCTGCATTTAAAATGATTTAATGTAATGTGTAATCAATAAATATTCAAACTAATGGAAATACTGGATTGTTTCTTGAAAAAGTCTTATAATGGGAAGCAGAGACCTTTATTGTGTAATTGTATGTCTGATTTTAACATTTTTAAATCTGTATAAAAGTGATTATATCTCAGTGGGTTTGTGACTTTTTTTTTTCTTTGTTGGTCACAGAAACTTACAGGTTCCATAGTTTTGTTTAATTTCCGAGAAGGTAACTGTAGGATGATTCCTGGAAACAAATTTGTAATTTGATACTAATTATACGAGAAATTGAGTGTTGAATTAATAAAATCCATTTCATTGCTGGTGAAGTTCATCTACAGGCAATTTACAATTAATCATATATAGAAACTATAGTTTCCAATCCGAAATAATAATCATTAATGTCAGTTTAAATGAAGACGATCTTTTTAAAGAAATTCCTGTACAGATCAACAACTTCTTATCAACTCAACACAACTAACCAAACTCCAAAAGAAATCTCCAAATCTCCAAACTGAGTCTTTATTTGGGTCCGAGCAACCGACGAAGTCGGTCCGAGAGGACCCTATTGAAACTGTCATGTTTATTATTCTTTTTCTTCTTCTTCTACCAATTGAATTGCCCTTTTGGGGGCTTTATTTTCCTTGCAATTGGTGCCAAATTAAATATTTTCTTCCATGAAATTTGCAAAGAAATTATAAGAAATTCACAACTCCTGAAATGAAGAGTCACCAAACGTTCTTGGTCACAAAATCCAACAGGAAACAGAAAAAGGTCAAGACTTTAATTCTGTTTTATGATCTTTATTCTGACACAAAGCCGGTTTAATCTTTAGCTGATTACTTTGGACACAGCCAATGATTAATAAAGTAGCCATGTTTTTAATGACTTGCGATTTCCCAAATCATACTTTTTGTTATTTTTTGCTATTTCGCCAACAATTCTTTTATCTTTTCAATATATTTTACACTCTGTAATAACAATGTCGGCATTGTTAATTGTATTGTAAATCACGTTAAATGTCAATGTTTCTGAACTGAAAATATGTCTCATATATATATATATATATTTACAAATATATATATATTATATATTATATTTTATATATATATATATATATATATAGTAGCACTTTAGTAGTACTTAAATGGCACTTACTTATAACACTTGGTAGTTTGGCTTTCTTGAGGAAATTGTACTTTCTTGATTCTCGTTGTTCTGGGTTTGAACTCTCGTGGTTGAATGCACTTATTGTAAGTCGCTTTTGATAAAAGCGTCTGCCAAATGAAATGTAATGTAATACATATGTTTCATATCAGCCTCGTAAAAAGCTTGCAGAAACACACAATCGTTAAAAGAAAAGATTTTTGAGGGGTTAGGCAACAAAACTACTTGGTTATGGTTAGACAAAAGATCATGGTGTGTGTTCAAATGACAACCGTAACAACGTATATAAATAACGGCCGTCTTTCTTAAATAATAACTCTGCGTAACAAGCGTACACTCAACCCTAACCTTTGGTTGGACACAGGACACAGACAGTCGTCTCCTGAGTGAAAGTCCTGTGTTTGTTTGTAGACTTTCTCAATTGTTATATTCATTACAACGCGATTATACCACTTAGCTTTTATAATAACGGTCGATCTATATACTACACTTCGCTCGTTGTACTACGTCACTTGCTCTGACAGAAATCGTACACATTCAACGTGTCCGTGGTTCACAGACACGTAGAATGTCAAAAAAATGAAAAAAAAAAGGAGTCCTCAGCCTCTAAGCTTTTTAAACAAAAGTGAAACATGTTGTTTGAAAGTTTGACGTCCAAGTATGTTTTTCAATAGTGAGCATCCAAACAAAGTTATGTCAGAAAGAAATACTATTTTGCGTTTTTCCCCGCATATAATGCAAACGTGTTTACATTAATCAGATACATTGGTACTCGAAATTGTCTTGCTGTCCTTTTGTTGCTTTTTTTACATCCGGTAAATGATTGAGTTCCTGACGGTTGACCCCAAAGTGACCTGATTGGAGGGATTTTTCACAGCGAGGGGCCAATCAGGTCCGAGTCCAACTGTGAAACGTTTGCTGCTTGTGAGTCTTAAACTGTCTGGGGAAGAAAAAAAAAAAAAAAAAAAGAAAACAACATTTTACAACATACATCATTTTGATTCAGATGAGGGGGAATTGGAAAACCCAACATTAGAGCGCCTCTTAAACGATTTAAACGTTAACATTTAAAAACAACATCAACCACCATTTACTGTCTTCCAAAAGAGTGCAGCCCTGTTTCCAACTCGCCAACTGCGTGGACTGAGGTGAAATCCGAGCGATTCATCGTTAGGCCGACATGGCGACCCTCCGCCTGGCTCGCAGCCAAACACAGATACGCACCATATTTCATGGCCTGTGCGTCCAAATAGAATACCCTGCTGCTCTAAAGAAAACAGTTTTGATGCACTGAGAAAGGAATCCGTGGCAGAGCTGTCAGAAAGGAAAGAGGCAGCTACCTGGTTTTTACATTACAGTGGCTGCCACTAAATGGCTCTTTTTTCCCCCGGCAGACATTGTCCGGCTTTGAAATGCGATCCAGGACGCAGGCGGAGGCTCGTTAGAAAAAGGTCTGAGCGCTTTCAGGTCGGCGGATCAGAGAGCTGTCTCAGATATGCTGCTCTCTAATCTCACCAATCTATCACTGTCTGCTTAGAAGTGCCAGAGAGCCTCCGGGGTGCAAACTGCGGTACCAACTCTCATCTGTAAACTGCTGAAATCAAACTTGTTTATAAATCAGAGTGCAGCTACAGGACGAAGTCTGGATGCTGAAAATACTCTGCAGGATAGCTACACACAAGACTTCTAAAAACTTGGCTTCACGTCTTTAGTATTTTTCTACAACAATAAATAGTCACGACTAAATAAGCAATAATCAAAATAAATCAAAATAACCAAAACTGTTCTAACTTTGGCAGAAAATAGACGGTTTGTGATTAGAATCGCTTGTAGTTAGAATCTGATGGAGAAAATACATTTTAATGGCCTTAGAAGAGACAGTTCAACAGTTTAGAGGTAATCGCTACTGCTAGCTAACCTAGCACCAATGAGCTAGCTAAGGTTACAGCTCAGCCGAGGAGGACGCCATTAATGTCTACGTCTCGCGCTGTCAAAAGCTCAAGGCGCTCGTCCATGAGTAGATGCACGCTTCCTTCTCCTTGTAATGCGGTTGAAGGGTGTGGTTCAGTAGAAAGAAAATAGCTCCTACATTAAGCTGCTTACAACAAGGTTTGTGGATTATCTTGAGTAACGGGGTCATTATCCCTGATTGCTGTCGAGTTTTTAAGATGTATTTCTTTGGCGCTTTGAGCACCACAAGCCGAATGCCATCTCGTCAATTATTTTACGTTGTGTTCACACCAAAAATACATACAAAGTCAATGCAAAGACGCGAATGAGGCCAATGCGGAAATTTGCGTATTCTCGTTTTGAGCGAGAAATTTGCGTGACGCTGTGTTTTGCAAAAGCTTGAGATTCTCCTCCTGTCATCAACGACGTCTTGATGTTGTTGAATCAGAAAAAATATTGTAGCCGTAGATGGGCAGCCGGAGCGCTGCGATACCTCATATTTGTACAGAGACCGGACGAAACTAAATGTATAAACGTATGTGTATGAACCATATGGTACAAACATTACGATCCATTAAGAAAACAAGCATTTTAAAAGTTGTTTTCTTGTCGTCTTGCGGACAGACCTAACAAAGCATGAATTCAGACATTTTACAAATCAGCCCAAATCGTTATGTCCAGGGGTATCTGATTCCTAATAAGTGACATGGGTGGATTGGGTGGAAGTCACCCAATCCAGCTGTGTATATTTCTCCTCCATGTCAGAAAAGTAGGAATGAAAATCTTGAATCAACTTGGTCAAATGTCTCGCTATGACCGACTTGACTGGAGCTCTGTCCACATCCTCACTAGAGAGAAAATCATCCACCTGAGGAAAGCAGGGGAAGTCCCCCTGTACAGAGGCCCTTCTCCACAGCTCGGCTTTCTTCAGGAAGCCACCCACCTTGTCCTACAGGTTTAAAATGCTGGTGTCCTTGCCCTGCAGAGACATATTCAGTTGGTTCTAAAGCGGCATGGGGAGATCTGTGCTCAATCAGAAAGGTGTGGACTTCAGATCGTAATTCCAACCGCCGGTTGAGTTTTCTCCCTCGAGGAGAACAGATTTAAAAAATGTAAAAATCAGACATGCAATTGCACAATAAAGGTCTTTGCTTCCCACTGTAAGACTTTTTCAAGAAACAATCCAGTATTTCCCTTAGTTTGAATATTTATTGATTACACATTACATGAAATGCGCATTTTAAATGCAGATATGCAGATATTTTTTTTAATGTATGGGGTAACAAGTGCATTCCCCAGCTGCTCCAGGAACATCCTCCTCTTTTGCCGCTTGTCAGGCATCCAGTTGGGGTCGATCTTGTTCCATATCACAAAGGCATTGTATGGGGACACATCAATGATGTTATGGAAGATGACCAGGGCCCAGCGGGCACTCTTCCTCCTGCAGCTGTAAGTTCCTACAGGTTGTCCACGCCCCCTTTGTTGTGGTTGTAGTCCAGGATGATGGCTGGTTTCCTGTCCTCACGATGGCTGATCTCAGCCGCTTTGTGCAGTGTGCTCAGGAGGACCGCATTCTTGTTCTTCTTCGGGAGGTAAGAAACAAGAGTGCTGGTGGGAGTGAAGGCAACATGTGACATTGTGTCCCCTCAGTCCATCTGCCACATCAAGCACAACCCACATGCCTTGGTTCTTCTCCGGGCCTCCACTGGTCAGCTTCCCTGTGTAGACTTGCATCTTCCAAGCGTAGCTGGATTGTGCATCACTGGCCACCCATATCTTTATTCCATACTTTGCTGGCTTGCTGAGCATATACTACCGGAAAGGGCAGCAACCTTTTGAATTATGTTACATCAATACAAAATAAAATTAACAGTAAAAAACACATATATTACATATGTGAAAATAAAAATATACCTCTGAATGGAACCATTTGTTACTTCAGGCCCAGGGTTGTAGAGGTACGGCAGACGTTCCACCCACTTCTCCCAGACCTCTCTTACGGCCGCAAGTTTGTCTGTCACACGGTTGTTGACTCACGATTATCAAATCAGGATGTGATTCTTCACAATTCATATTTCACAACAAACTTAAGACAACAATTTCTATCCAGTGTGGACTCTCGTGTGTGACTTCAGACTTCCCTGTTGTGTAAATCTTTTCCCACAAACGTCACATCCAAATGGTTTCTCGCCTGCGTGGACTCTTGTTTGTGACTCTACCTTTTGCTTCACTCTGAATAATTTCTTACAAACCAAACAGCTGGAGGACCTTTTGCCACAATTACATATCGTGTGTCGCTGAAGCGACCCCTTGGACTTAAAGAGGCTCAGGGATTTTTTTTTACCAGCATTGCATCCACCATCACCTAGAGGGGCTTCCTTAGAGTTCAGAGCAGTTTCAGGTCCAGGATCTGACAAAGGTTCTTGCCAATCATCATAACGGAATTCAGTCTCAGAAGAGCCTGAAGCCGTTTCATCCGTTTTTGGTTGCGAATGAATATCTTGATCCAGACTCCTGGCTGGTTCTGATCCTCCACAGTCCTCTCCATCAGCTTCTGTTGGTATTCGCTGAGCTGGAAGCTCTACTTCTCTGTCGTCGTCCCTTTGGCTTTGATGAAGCTGGGAAGACGGAGGTTTCTCTTCGTCATCTTCACTCTTCACAGGGACTTCTCATGCTACTTTATACTTCATTAGATTTATCTGACAGCCTTAGTTCCTTTAAAGTTTAAACAAGTACGGTTGAAACAATTAGTAGATTAATGTATTAGTCGGTTGACAGAAAATGAATTGGCAACTATTTTGATAGTTGAAGTCATTTTTCATGTATAAAATGAAAATAAAATCAAGACTTATAACTTTTGTTTTTTGTTATCAATACCATTTTGATGCTATTATTTCAAAATATTACAAAAAAAACCACAACATCAATACGTGGCCTATTAAATCAACCCTATTTTCTTGGTTTACTGTCAGCATCAACCAGCGGGATTTTGAGAATCTTTCTTTGAAGTGTGATCTGCATAGATTCATCTCAAATACGTAAAGCTGTGCAGTGAGTGTGAGTGTGTACGATCACAATGACTGGTGGTGGAGTTGGCTGCGATGCAACAGGCACCGACCGAATTATTCAGGGCTCTGATCGTGAAGGTGTCACTTTGCGACGGCATTTCTCACTATTTTCACTATTTTTGACAAACCAAAAGATAAATCGTTGAATGGAGAAAAACAAATCAGCAGATTAATCCATGATGAAAATAATTCTGTTAATAGTTCAAAATGAGTAACATTTGAAACAATAAAATCCTGCTTTTACATGAATGCATGAGTAATATAAATCTATTATATGATATATAATACTTATAACAGAGTATTTTAACAGTTTGGAAGTAGTCTGAATACTTCTTCCACCTCTGTTTATAGCTCTACAGTAGTAAAACAGCTCTTCCTAAGAGGCTTCGTCTCATTAAGAACATCAAACTAATCACCTTCATTAAGCTGATTGACTCTGAGAAGCTGTTTCTTTTTCTTTCTCTCCGGAAAGATCTTGTCTTTTCAGCCTCCAAGAAACTTTCGGTGTGTTTCAGCTCTTTGTTCCTGACAAACACAAAATGGGACCAATTTAGCTGAAAATAAGGCGAGAACAAGACAATTCAGTGGAAACTTTTGTTTCAGACGACAGAGTCTGTAGTTTCCTTTGAATCTGCTGGAAACATATCTGCTTTGAGGCATTTAAGCGTATATTTTTCCTTAAATAGATATGGACAGGGTGGGGTGTCTAAAACAGTGCAGATGTGGCTCAGTTATGAAGACAAGGGTTTTCAGGGTTGGGGGGGGGGGCAGAGAAAAGTGAAACTAGACGAGGTCTGCAGACTGAAGTAAAGTCAGCCAGACATGACGTCATGCATCCAGTGTCTTCCCTTTGAGCTGCAGCCGGTGAACAGACGGAGATGGGTAGCATTTCCTCTCTCACATGCTTAAAAAAAAAGAAAAGAATCCCGTCGAGAGCCCAGAGTACACAGTTTACAGCTCGCCGCACTTCAAGTCTAATGTTCCACGAGCCTCCCTGCACATTTCCACTTCAACACCCACTTTAATGCGCGCAAACGACTCCGGTTACTGTTTCATTACCGGCCTATAAACTCCACAATAAGTGGCTCCGTCACATCCATCTGAAAGGCGTCCAAGACGTCGCCCACAAAGTGCCCGCTTCAGTGTGCAGGCCTGCGTGTGTTTGGGCTGAACTTAATGCTGCATTTATTGCCACTGACTGGCCCATTGTAATTTATGTCAGATGGTGTCCCAGCGCTTTGTTTTTGAGAGGAGCACAAAGAGTGGGAGCACACACACGGACTGTGTGAGGGCCTCGAAGAGGAAAAGTTTTTAGGTTTAAGTTTTTAGGCGTTCGTTCTTGTTCCCGAGGTCGCAGCAAAAGGGGCAGATTTCTGATGAGAAAACAGGATAAACCGAAAGAAATAGGTTCCTCACATTTGTAGCTACACCTAAGAAAAATAGTGGGTCGTAATTCGTAGATATCCCAGGTAATTAATTTGCATGTTATCGAAGTAATCGTGAACAAAGCACACAAAGAGGGCGGGTGGGAGGTGGATGGATCCATCAAACAGAAATCTTTCAGCCAGAAGACTAAATTATTTATATATTATATTATATTTATATATATATATATTTATCACGTAACCTGTGTACTTCAGTGACGGCACTTCCGAAGCTCTTTCAACCCAAACGACGATCTTTTCCTGAATCTAACTCAGTAGTTTTGCCGCCTCATTTGAACCAATTTATTTCCTGCGAAGACGAAAGTTTATTTTGAAAAGACCCGTTGTGCGTGGTAACGAGCGGAAATTGAAAAAAAAAACGTGTTGCTGGCTTTCGTAGGAAAACGCACAAACAAATGTAACTTTGCGTAACATATCAAAGGACCCGGGTGTATGAGGACACATCGCAGGCCTCCAGAACAACCACTGCCCTCCAATATGAAGCATGTGATCAGATCTGCCACCTCCGAGAATAAAGTTGTGCAATCCTCAAGATTTGGATTACATTAAACCCCATTTTTCAACACGTCTAACTCTCTATATAGTAGTTTTTACTGTTAGAGGTGGAGTCCAAAGCTTTCAACTGCATCTCTCTCACGAATCTCAAAGTCAGGAACAATACCAAACTGCGCTGGCCGTTATAGCTAATCAATAATAATGCTAATAACGTTAATCAAGAGGCTTCTGTCTCTGCTTCTACTTGCTCATTTTCTTTAAACAAAGCTTCAGCATTATATTTTTATGAGCTTTTTGGGCAGTGGTCAAGCTAATGGTTTAAATTGTGATTTGGGTTAAAGTAACTAGGGAAGTGGCGTCACTGAAGTACGCAAGTTGCGTAACAAATAAGACAACATTGACTTCGGGGGGAACGAACAGCTGACTCGTGGGTGAAAGACCGGCTTTTGTTGGACCCATCCACCTTCCCTCCTCCACCCTCACACAGCAGTTCGTACGATATCCTGCGAAAAGTTACTCCTCACTTTTTTTTGCGCGTTTTCCCACGAAAGCCATCAACTGAATCATTTCTGTCATGTGAATTGAACGTGTTGTAACTCTGTTATGCTGTTCATTCTGTACACATCACTATATTTTCGTACTCTGTCCATCCTGGGAGAGGGATCCTCCTCTGCTGCTCTCCTGAAGGTTTCTTCCATTTTTCTCCCTGTTGATAGGGTTTTTTGGGGGGAGTTTTTCCTGAGTCGATGAGAGGTTCTAGGACAAATTTGTAATTTGTGATTTTGGGCTATACAAAAATAAATTGAATTGAATTGAATTGAACGCACGCAATTCCCGAAGAGATCGTCGTTTGGGTTTAAAATAACCACGGAAGTGCCGTCAATGAAGTACGGAAGTAACGTGACAAATAAATCTCCTGGGTGGAAGATCGTTTATCCCTTCCTGGGATATGTACGAATTACAGCGCATCATTTCTTTTTTTTTTTGTATCTCTGAACGCTGGATGAGAACAGCCTGAAGGGAAGGAATCCGCATGCCATCCCTAGAGCCCTACCAGTAGTGTGGCAAACAAACAAAAAAAGGTACACTTTGACACTTCGGCCACCCCTCGTTCACGCCAGGTTTCGAGGCCCGAACTGAGTCCCGAGGTGCCGGAGAGCTCAACAACTCTGTTCCTCTCTCTCTCTGAGGCGGCTGCAGAACCACCTCGTTGTGGTGAGAATACGGTGAGAACCACAGCTGCTCTCCAACGGGCGCCGACGAAGAAGAGCCCAACGCGATGGCTCTTCGGGCGAGCTAATTGCGTCGGGTTAAAACGCGTTTGAACCTTTTATCGAGCGCACCGCTCTGTTTTTCTTTCCAAAATCTGAAAGACACCCGCAGGAATGCTTTTCATTCGCAGACCGTACAGCTGCAGCAGTCGGAGCTGTCAGCACGCCGGGCCGCTGACAAACAGCATTTTCAGAGAATCTTAAACTTACAATAGAGAGCAATGAAACCAATCCTCCAGAAAACCTCACTCATGCCCCACGATGACAATACTCCGTGGCCCGTGTCAGCTCCACTCCACTTCAAGCCAAAACGTTTAACGTCTCTATAACTGCGCCGGTCTCTTCCTCCCCTTTCGTTTTCCCACCGGAGTCCAGAGAAAAATCCCCTCGCCGGATTTATGGACGAGCTTTACTGGACTGCTGGGAGCCGGCGTGCGATCGACGCGCCGCAGATGAAAACCCCGGCGCTGCTCTGCCTCGGACCCGTAACGGGCTTCAGTTCTGACCCGAGTCCAGACGTTCAAACCGATTCGGGGGGGGGGATTTCTGTCGCAGCGGAAAACTTGAACAACGCCGGATCCTCCGGCTGAACCTTTTTTTTTATAGACAAACGTGTGTAAAAGTTGACGAGGTGGGAGGGAGGATATGTGAGGCCACGGGGGGAAGTAAAACCTTCATGGAAATTAACTTCTTGGACTCTTAAGACGGATGAAGGACAGTTTATTGAAAGGGTCATTCTCGGCTTGGTTTAAATTTAGTTCATCCACGCTCACAAGTTGAAATATAAGTATCTGTACTTTTTGTCGTTTTAAAGGAACAGTCTGACATTTTGCCATCTTAAAAAAAAAAAAAAGTCCAGTGAAGCTCAACCTTCTGGAGGCAGCAGCACTTTGAGGGAATCTTCTGTCCTTTTGCCATCATATAATTTAGCCTGTCAGCACAAATCACAGCTAGTTCCCGACAACTTTAAAGTTATATTTAATTTTTTCGATGTTTTTAGTTAATTAGAGGAAGTATTCAGATCCTTTACTGCTGTAAAAGTATTAATATCACAGTGTGAAAATACTCTGTTACAAGTAAAAAGCCCAGCATGGAAATGTTACTTAGTAAAACTATGTTAAGTATAATCAGGAAAATGTACTTAAAGTATTAAAAGTATTCTACATAGTCTATATATCATATATTATATCTTTAGATTAGTATTACTCATTCATTAATTTAAAAGCAGATTGTAGTTGTTTGAGGTGGAGCAAATATTTAACTGTTAACTAATGATTATTTTGATTAGGGATTAATGTGCTGATTATTTTCTCCATTAATTAATTGAATGTTTGATTCGTAAAAATATAAAAAATGGTGAGAAATGCCGTCACAATGACCCAGAGCCCAAAGTGACACTTTTACCATGTTTGTTCTGTAAAACCAACAGTACAAACCTCAACATTATTACTAAAACGTGAACATTATGAACATTTTTAAACGGCAAATCTTCCGATTTGTGGAGCTGGAACCACAAAAAGTTTTATTTTTTCTATTCTTCCAATAGACAAATTGATTGATATACTAATTTGCTTTCTTTGCAAAAAAAAAAACCGCTCTGAAATGTGACGGAGAAGAAGTAGAAATTGGCATGAAAAGAAAAAAAAAAATGCCTCAAGTATGGTAGTTATTACATTAACAGTACAGTTTACATAGAAAATGACTTACACCATCAAAAAAGTTGCCAACTAATAAATCAATGGACTAATATGTTCAGCTGTACACACTGTTGGGTAATTTAATTTATAACAAAGCATCCTGTTTTCATATTTCTTTATGACATTTTTAATCTGTAAAAGAAAAACTAAAACTGTCAGAAATATCTAGCCTACCTGCCTCTAAATACCATTAATGCTTCTATTATCATTACTATTCTACTATACTCTCAATACATACATAATTTCTGTCATATGCATTTAATGTGCTGTGACTGTGTCGTGTTGTTCATTCTGTACACATGACATCTGTACTTCTGTCCATGGGAGAGGATCCTCCTCTGTTGCTCTCCTGAAGGTTTCTTCCCTTTTTCTCCCCCTTAAAGGTTTTTTTTTGGGGAGTTTTTCCTGCTCCGATGAGGCCCGGGACAGAGGATGTGGTGTGTGTACAGATTGTAAAACCCTCTGTGGAGAATTTGTAATTTGTGATTTTGGGCTGCACAAAATAAATTTAATTTAATTTAATTTAATTGATCCGCTGTCCCGGAAAATTGCCCAGTAACATCCTGAACTGGAGCTCTTTCTTGAATAAAAGCAACCGCACAAACATCTATAAAAAAATAAATAAATAAAAAAATCACAGCAGTCACAGTGTTTATGTGAGCTCCTGTTGCTCCACGCTCTGCTGCAGTGATGGATCGTCAGCACAGAGGAAGGTTGACGGAAAACACCAACCCCACCCCCCCCCCCCCTTCACACACACACACACACACACACACACACACACACACACACACACAGAGCTAACATGATGTCATCAACCAAGGTCACGTCGAACCTCCTCGACGCCCAAAACACACAAAAAACATTCGCTGAGTTTAAGCCTTCAAGTGAGGACATTTTGTTTTAGGGCACCGGTTCAGATTATAAATCTTCATCCGCGTATCTCCAGATGTGCTGAATGCTTGTGATGAACTGAAGGGTTTCTTCAGGTGTCGAGAAAATTCTTCTTTAAGCTAAATAAACGACCTAAAAAGCTGGAAAATGCATCGTCACAAAAAACTGAAAACAGGACTGCATCACATTCACGTACTTTTACTTCAGTAAGGTTTTGAATGCAGTACTTTTACTTCAGTAAGGATTTGAATGCAGTACTTTTACTTCATTAAGGTTTTGAATGCAGTACTTTCACTTCAGTAAAGGATCCTAATTCTTCTTCCGCCACTGATTACCGCTCTAAAGGCCTCGCGCTTCCTCAGCTTGGCGTCTCCATGTCGGATGCGGTGTTTGTTGAAAAATGAAATCTGTTTAGGCCACGCCCCCCCTCCCGCTAACGAGCTAAGCTAATTGAAGTGAATCTGATGCTGCTGCAGGCTCTCGCTCTCATTAACCTGATTGATACGCACTTTCCTCACAGCCACAGATTACATGTCGCTGTGAGTCATTAGTCCTTCCTCTGAGCAGGAGAAATGAATCTGACCTCAGACCTGCCGTCAGGAAAAACAAGAAGAATCGTCGGTGAAATGGATGAAGACCTTCGAACTGTGTTTTCACTGAGAACTTCAATCAGTTTGATTATTTTAAGTTTTATGGAGGAAGTATTCAGATCCTTTACTTCATTAAAAGTACTAATACCACACTGTTATAATACTCCACTTCAAGTAAAAAAATCCCGCATTCAAAATCTTATTTAAGTAAAAGTATGCAAGTATTATCAGTAGACTACTTAAAGTACTTAAAGTGAAAGTACTCATTGTGCAGTAAAATGTTCCCTGATACTACTGCTACTACTACTATTACTAATACTACCCCTATTGCTACTACTACTACCCCTACTACTACTACTACCCCTACTACTACTACTGCTGCTAATACTACTACCCCTACTACTACCCCTACTACTACTACTACTACTACTACTGCTGCTAATACTACTACCCCTACTACTACTACTACTACTATTACTACTCCTACTACAACTACTGCTGCTGCTAATACTACTACCCCTACTATTACTACCACTACTACTACCCCTACTACTACTACTACTACTCCTACTACTACTACTGCTGCTAATACTACTACCCCTACTACTACTACTACCCCTACTACTACTACTACTACTGCTGCTAATACTACTACCCCTACTACTACTACCACTACTACTACCCCTACTACTACTACTACTACTACTCCTACTACTACTACTGCTGCTAATACTACTACCCCTACTACCCATACTACTACTACTACTACCCCTACTACTACCCCTACTATTACTACTCCTACTACTACTACTGCTGCTAATACTACTACCCCTACTACTACTACTACTACTACCCCTACTACTACCCCTACTACTACTACTACCCCTACTATTACTACTACTACTACTGCTGCTAATACTACTACCCCTACCCCTACTAATACCCTTACTACTACTAATACCCCTACTACTACTACTAATACCCCTACTACTACTACTACTACTGCTACTACTACTACTACTACTACTACTACTACCCTGTAGACAACAGGCCTCTTTAAAGGCGTTCAGGTGAACAGATGACGCTCGTCGTTCATAAACGACTTCCTGTCCAGGTCGAGGTCTCCCGTGGAGGTAAACCGACCCTCCTCCGCCCGCGTCTCCCCCACCTTTCCTCCCCCACCCTCCCCCCCCCCGCCACCTCTCTTCCCCCACCTCTCCCCCTCCACTTCCTCCCCCAAGGTAACCATGATCCTCCCCTCCACCGAGTCTCTGGATCCTCTGTCCGACACTGAATACCTTCCCCCTTTTGCCCCACACACACACACGGGGGAAGCACATTTAATCCCTCACTGAAGCAGAGCATTTAATTAAAGGCAATAAATTATCCAGCTCTGTGTTTCGGCTCCCCCGGATCCCCCCGGACGCGGGGGACGAACGGAGCGGGTTTCAGGAGGAGGCGAGTGAGCTCATGGCGGCTGTTGTTTTAAAGCGGAGTATTGATGGACCGGAGGGTCACAGGTCCAGACCTGGAGGAGGACGGATTAATGTCTCCTCGGGAATTTTTTCAGGGGGTCTCCTCGACTTCGAACGTCTGTGACTCGAGTCCACATTAGGAGTTTGTTTAGATAAACCTGCTTACCTCTGTGGGCTCGCTGCCTGCGGCCACGAGAGGGTCGTCTCCTGGGCACCAGGGCCCACCGGAGCTCCCCGGGACCGATTCATCTCCATCTGAACGTCTCCGCTGCATTCTTTCCTGCTGAGAGAATACACACAGATTACAAGCACCGATACAGATAAACTGACCGACTCCCCCTTCGCACAGCTCACACTGCTCAACGTGAAATATCAGGGGTTTCCCAGGGAGTCTGCAGCCAGTGTACGAGTCTTTTTTCTCTTTAAAAAACTAAAATCACCCTTTTTCTCCATTATTCAATTTGATTGAATCACGAGAGTAGAAAATGTCGGTGGCTTTTTCACGAAATCATCCACTAGACTTCAAACCTAAAGGGGAACTCCACCAATTTAATAAATTTGTTCTACTTTAGCCTGTGAACGGTGGGGGAAGAAGTACCGAGAATGTTTTACTTAAGTAAAAGTAGCAAAAGTAGCAAATACATTCTAAAAAAAATACTCCATTTACTCCAAAAATACAGAAGTGTTGGAAGCTAAAGTTACTTAAAGTATCAGCAGTAAAAGTACTAATGCAAGATGGGACCATTCAGAGTGTTATTCTGGAATGAGTACACTGTGCAATAACAGTTATACTGCCTGTATATAGTTATTTAATTTCAATTTACTGTCTTTTTCACTACTGTTTGATGCGTATTTGCTTGCTTAGTTATAATACTTGTGTTTCTTTCACTATGTATCTTGTTTGCACTTCACCTTCTGCTGCTGTGATCCTGCAAAGTTCCCCTTGCGGGACTAATAAAGGAATATCTTATCTTATCTTATCTGAATATTAATGATGCAATAAGTTGCTCAATGTTGGATCCTATTTTTATTTATTTTTGTATCTTACTTTTGGGTAATTTTTCTACAGCAATGCATCAGACTGCATGAACTAACCTTGTGTTTTAAGTGTAAAATATGATTATAATATGCTGTTTGTGGCTCCACGTCATGAGCAAAGCGTCGTCAGTGGCTTAAAAATTTTAAAAAAGTAAACGTCTTCACTCTTCCACATGACTCTGCACGACTCATCCTTATTATACGTTTGTATTTAAAATCTTCTCTCAGAAGGATTCATGTGTTTAGACTCGCCGACCAAATACTGGCACAACATTTTGTTCTGTTGAGGGAACTTTATGGACTTTACATGAACACGGGGGAGGAAACATTCAGATACTAAAGTAAAAGTACTGATATCACACTGTAAAAATACTCTGTTATGAGTAAAAATCCTGCATTTAAAATGTTACTTCAGTAAAAGTGTGCAAGTATAATCAGGAAAAAAATTATTAAAATGTATTAAAATGTCCCCTGTGACAGTTTTATTATGTATTCTATCATTATATCATTCTCACTCATGCATTAATTCAAAAGCATGATTTTATTGTTGTAGTTGGTTGAGGTGGAGCTCATTTTTAAATATTAACTAATGATATGATATAATATTTTCATTATGGATTAATCTGCTGATTATTTTCTCCATTAATCGATTGATTGTTTGGTTTGTGACGTCACAATCACTTAGAGCTCAGAGTGACACCTTCAACATTATTACCGATATATTAACATTTTTTTTTAACATTATTAAAAAGGGAAAAAACAGCAAATCTTCACATTTGGGAAGCTGGAACCATGAAATGTTTTTACATGAAAAATGACATTAAATCGTCAAAATAGTTGTTTACCCAAAATCATTGCAGATGTACTTGTACATTAAAATGATCTTAACTTGTAAAGTAAGTGAAGGTCTCAAAATGTTTTTATTTTCTGAGACGTAGAGGAGTAAAAAGTACTCAAGTGCCTCAAACGTGTGCAGTAAATGTAGTTACACACTACCACTGCTTTACACTAGTGTAAATACGGCAGTCAGTAACAAGCGACCTTTATAGTAAATCATTTTCTCTTATCAGTAGGCAAAACATGACCTTTGACCCCATTAGACAGACACTGAAGGCTGAAAAGTTATCACAATATTAAAAATAAATTATCTTTTCACGTCTTAAGAGTTTTGACTCTGGCGTGTTTTTGTAATTTGTGTGTGTGTTTATGAATAGCACAAATATAAATAACTGTAATAAATGACCTGTTCAGTGATCTGTGGGAAATCACAGCTCCAAACACTTTCACAAACTTTCTCACGTGTGACGTCCCCGTTTATTTATCTGTGTTGTTGTCCCGACCAGCCACCGCCTCCGGAGACTCTCCTCACTTCAACACGACGTCTCATCTTTTTAATTTTTTATTCTTTCACAAGCGCTCGACATCCGCCCGCCTAGCTAACCACAGGTTTAGCTTTTTTTTAAAAAAATAGAAAAATAAAAAAAAAAAAAAAAAAAAAATAGAGATGAAGGCAGTTTCCACAATCCCCTAAAGAGGGCAGTCAAACATGGGAGTTGAACATGCCGCCTGTCAGTCAGCTCAGAGGGAAGCAGAGGGAGAAGAGCAGCACAGAGGACACACATGTTGTTTTCTGCTTCAAAAATAACCTCCAGTTGGTTAAAAAAAAAAAAAAAAAACACATCATAAAATACCATTAAACTCATGCAGAACAAGCTCTGCTTCCTGCAGCCGGCTGAATACCCGCACTCTCCTCAGGTCCAAATTAGTAATTGATTTTAAGAAAGAAGATAAATTATCTCTTCTGTGGCCGCCAGCTTTGAAATGAGGTGTATCTAGGAAACTCCCAGCGGATTGGGAGAGCACATCCATTGAGGGGGCCAACTGGAGCGTGAGGGGGAACTAATCTCTCCATTTAAGAGTTTGGAGCAGATTTACGTAAATCGCCTTTTTTTTTTTTTTTTCTCTCCTCCTCCTCCTCCTCCTCCTCTTCCTCCTCAGTCGAATTCCTGAGGAAGAGTTGCAGCAGAATGTGCGTCTTTTGCCGGACTTAAGACTCGAAACCCTCCCTCAGGTCTGCTCATGCACGCTGTGTGAAGTGACTGTTCTGCGGGATTGTTTTCAAAGCGAAGTGGACTGCAGGCTAAATGAGCCAGAAGAGGCCGAGCGAGCCGCCGGCTGCTGCTGCTGCTGCTGCTTTCCTCTTCAAACCGGAGTGACTCCCAGAAATTACACATGAAATTGAAGTTGTAATTTTAGTCCCCCCCCCTCACTCTTAGTTCTGCTGAAGGTTTTTTGGCCTTTTCCCCCACTCAAAGAATCCACCGGCTCCTCCAGTGCGTTGATTTAAGGTGAATTTAACGGAGTTGCCAGGTTGGCACTCAGAAATGGAAAATAAATAAACTGGTGACTAATAGTTTCTTATTCACAGTTTAAAAGTTAGTTTTCTACTCTAACCGTCTGAACCCTGGAAAACATTATTTTCATTAAAGTAGCGACACGGTGTGAAAAAAAAAAAAAAGAAATACTCATTTAGAAGTAATAATTAAGTCAAAGGAAACAAGGATTAGCAGCAAAATACACTCAAGTATCCACAGCAGCACTTTGGTGAAGGGAAGAGGAGTTGAGTTCAGCTCTGTTGTCGGATTTATTTATAAGAGTCCAGATCAAAGAAAAGGGTTAAAGAAGGAAACAAGGACACAGAAAAGTAGAAAAGGAAAGAAGGAATCAAAGAAGTAAAGATGTTACGCTTTACGTTGACATTTCTTCGGACATTGAGGTTTATAGTTTGGTACCAATTCAAGTGTTTTTAGGTCGAAGCAGCCAAAAATATAAAATAAATGTGTTCCACTAAAAGATTGGGAGGTTCACACTCCAACCTGAAAACCTGAAAGCACAAATGATTCTTTCTGGATCTTTGAGGGTTTCACCTCACCTTCATCTCCTGAGGCCTGCAGAGTGTGCACGAGTCCATCCTGCCGTTTCTTTTGGGGATCTGTCAGCGACTTCGGTTTCGTGTGTTGAGCTGAATATTTGCATGTTTACGACCAAGTGTTTACCGAACAGCACTGACCACGCGCTCTCCGCATTCCCCTTATAATTAAAAGATCCAACAATTTGACCCTTTCCAGGAAATGTTGTGATAATTAACAGTCACATAACAATTATTTTTCCAGGAAATGGAGTAGAAAAGTCGAAAAAGACCCGTAAAATAAAGCGTTACTGAAAGATGATTTTTGATTATGTTTTTAATATAAAGTATTAGTCCCTTAAGTATACAGTCACTCCAGCTGTCAAACAAATGTTGTCGGGTAAAAAGTAAAAAAAAAAAAATTTAAAAAAAAATCTTCCCCTGAAATGTGGAGGAGGAAACCTGTAAATACTCAGGTGAGGTTCTTCCACACAGCGAAGAGCCTCCAGGCCGCGATAATGAAATACTTCCACGAATCGAGGAACAAATTTGCGTCACTTTTTCTTTTTTTTTTTTATTATTATTATTATTATTATTATTATTTTGGAACTCAAAGGGTTTGTGGGACTCGAGGGAAGATAGAAGTCTATGAAAAAAAAAAGACAAACACACACAGTGTGAAACGTGAAACGGTACAAGTCCTTTCCTTTAAAACAGTATATTACGCGGAGCGCTTGCAACGACTTGTCTCTCGGTCATGTGACCTCTGACCTCCATCTTTTAAGAGCTTCGGGCCTCTTGAAGGGACGGTTTGCTGACGCGTTTCAAAAACAACGCCTCGGGGGAAATACAGACATCAGCTTCGCGTCGATATGAGTTCAACTGCTGGAGAGGAAAAAAAAAAAAAAGGGGGGGGGGGGGGGGAAAGCTCTGCTGGTGTCAAAATGTCCACTTCAGGCTCCTGTAGTTGTAGTCCAGAGAGGAGAGAGAGAGAGAGAGAGAGAGAGAGAGAGAGAGAGAGATAAGGTTAAACACTCGGGGCTGCTGACGTCACAGGAAACGATCAGATCCAGAGACGCCACGTAGACGTTTTGCGTCCCGATTCAGAAAAAAAAAAAAAAAAAAAAAAAAAAAAAGAAAAAGTCCTCCCAAAGTGTCATCGCCGAGGACACACAGCTGTTTATGATTCCTTCCCGGATCTCCATCTGTCCCCGCGGTCTCCTTGTTTTTGTCGGTGGCCATGGAGACGGCGGCGGCCCGTCAGGTGTTTTTGTTCCCCCTCGTCAGGGCCAGGTAGTCGACCCGGAGAGGGGAGGGGAGGGGGGGGGGGGGGGGTCCTGCTCCGAGGCCTGCAGACCGGCTGATGGAGTCCTGCGGAGCAAACAGATGGCAGCGTGTCAACGGGAAGTCAACTCAAAACGAGCCAAACCGATCTGAAGAGGAGACGCTCCTGTTGGGACGGCAACAAAAAAAAAAAAAAAAAAAAAAAAAAAGGAAATCAGAAATATGATCGTCGTCATAGCGACGTCTCAATCGATGCATGTCACACCGTAAAAAAAAAAAAAAAAAAAAAAAGGTCCACGTTCCTCCTGGAAACAGGGACAGAAACATTCATCCGCATGTCGTAAAAAAAATAAATAAAATAAGAGACGATAAGATCGAGCTTCATGGATCCCGAGGGGGGAGCGGCTGCGCAGCAGCTGCTGCAATGCAAAGTGGGGAAATAGTGCAAATATTAGGTGCAAATCCAAAATATATGCAAAGTCAACAAACCGTTTAACAGCCAGGATTCAAGCTGGGTTGCAAATAGACATGTAAATAACAAATAGTATGTAAATATTTGTTCTAGAAGCTCTGTGATGTGCTGACTGAGTTTACACCATTACATTTATACCACTGTGCAATATTACTGTTTTAGTTTTTGTTACTTTTCTTATTATAGCTTTACTGGTTTATACTTCTTTAGTAGTTTTTACTGATGCCTCTTGTTGTTGGATCCGAGTGCTCCGTCCACCTCTGGCTATTAGCAAGCAAGCTCCACCACAACATTTTACTTCACACATGTGAGCAAATCTACTAAATTGAAGATTCAAAAAGCAAATGTTTAGCCGTTTTAAAATGTGTTAAACGAGAAAAAAAAGGGGGTCAAAGTTTTAGGATCCAGTTTGGAATCATTTTCCAGAAGAAGCTAATGAGGAAAAGAAAAAAGGAGGCCAAATTAATTGTGGAGTGGTCATTTCCTCGTGTGCATGTGCGCGCGCGTGCGTGCGTGTGTGTGTGTGTGTGCACGTGTGTGTGTGTGTGTGTCGGCTGCATGCATGGCTGCATCAGATCCCAGCTGACAGGTGTATTGTTTCCCGGGAGCCATAAGCTCAATAATGGCAGAGGGAAGAAAGAAACGCTTCTTCTGAAGACTCTTTAATTGTCTTCGGTCTGAGTGATGTTGCCGTCTGACTGACCACATTTTAGGGAAACCCCCATCTCCCCTCCCTCCCTCTCTCCCCCCACCTCTCCCCCTCCTCCCCTCCTCCCCCTCCTCCTCCCCCCCATCTCTAACTCCTCTACACTTCCTCTCTGCACATTAACATCCTCTTAATCTCTCCTCCCTACGCTGCCTTCACTCCCCCCCTCCCCTCCTCCCTCCCCTCCCTCCCCTCCCTCCCTCTCCCTCCTCAACTCCAGCTTAATAATGAAAACTGCTTACGGAGTAATTGGACTCCGTGTAATCAAATAAAGAGATGAGAGCGTTCTGCGTCTCTCGCTAATGATCAGTTCGTTAGACCGAATGTGGAGAGGATCTCAGAGGATTAATTGACCTTTAAATCAGATGGAAATGGCTTTAATTAGCGAGGAGGAGCCGAAAGGACCGGAGAGGATGAGAGAGATGTTTTGACGTCTTGTTTTTCGTTTTTTTTTTTTTTTTTTTTTTTACAGCGCTCTGCCACTAAGTCTGTCTATTGTTGTTCCTTTAAGCCAGCGTGGACGAGAAGTAATAAAATAAATAGAAAGATAAACATTTAAATACGACAGAGAGAGATCATGTGATGTGACCGAAAGCTCCAGAACTGCCACTAAAGGGTCTTGAGTGGGTCAGGTGGGAGCCCCACTTTGTCTCTTTATTATATATTTCTTTACATTTTGGTGAACTGGCGCCATAAAAGTCTCACTGCATTTACTACTAACCATGGAGACGGACAGCAATTACTTGTTTATTGCTTTTGATGCTTAAAAAAAAAAAGGCTGAATTCTACGTTTAAAGTTGATTTATGGATATTTATCTATAATGAATATAGTGGTGTCACGAAGACTGACGATAACGTCGATATTAAAAAAATTATATTTTGATATGTTATGTTATTTAAGTGCCAATCTTGAATATTTTAATTTAAATGAATGTCTGTTAAGTCTGATGAGTTTACGGTTAACTGATGAAAGTATTGCAATATTTATATATTTGCGGTATCACGGTTGTTCTCCGTTTAATACATGTGAAATGGAACTACGCACCCAACTCTGAAAACTTAAAGCTCACGAATCAACAAAAACCTTTCAGACTATTAACCACAACTCCTTTTGTTTTTATAGAAATTCTAAAAATCCACCAGGACTTAAATCTTAAGGATTGCCACTTTAATAACACACACGTGGAATTATCGTGTGTAAACAATCCAGCAACTCCGAAAATCCCTGTTTTGAACTGTTATAGATACGAACTCTATATCCTATATATCACAGCTGTATAGGTATCGTGAATTCTTCAGGATAAACATGTAGTGAAGATCTGATGTCATAGATCTCTCTGTCGACGGAAAGAGTTACGGGTTTGAGAAGATAAGCAGCGAGTTTTTGACGTAAACCAGGTGGAAGAAGTTCCAATAAACCAGCTCGGGGTGCGTTCTGTGGATTATCCTGATTAACGGGGATTAACGGCATTTTAAAACGCTACGAGCACCACAAGCTATCCACTCCATTGTCTTGTGTCGGAGACAGAGAGCTAAGAGATGCTGAGATTATTAAAAATATGGACAACAAAAATAAAAAATTGTGACGTGGGGAGGGCCCGTCTCTTTAAGAAGCACTTGACTCGCGGTACTCACGGCGGTTTCACCGGGACACTGGGCGTGTCCTCTGGCTGCGGCGTGTCGGTGGTGGTGCTACATGTAGTGCCACTGTCCCTCCACGCCCATCCCCACACCACCCATAGGACCTGCAGGACACACACACACACACACACACACACACACACACACACACAGTTGAACCATTACTTTTAATAACTCATTTATATATTTCTACACCACCACATCTCAGAGGTAAACATTGTACTTTTTACTCCACTACTTTACAGATCACAGTATTTCTTCCCCTTCCTCTCCAGGTAAAACCTCGTATCTCCAGATGTGTTGATGTTGAATGTTTGTGATGAACTGAAGGATGAAGTGTTTCCTTTATGTGTTGATAAACTCCTCCTACTTCTTCAGATAAATAAACTCTTTAAAAAGCCTCTTAATGGATCAGCTGGAAAACGCTTCGTCACAAAGCTGAAAACAGGTTTTTCTTTTTAGAGATACGAGGTTCTCTCAGGACAGAGACGCTACCAACATGATGATCTTATAGGATATGAAGCATTAATGGAGATTAAACTACCCAACAGGATATAAAGGAGTTAAACACATCTACACTGATAAGGAACATTTTACTGCACTATGAGTACTATTACTTTGATACTTTAAGTACATTTTGCTAAGTAAAGTGAAAGTAGGACTTTTTTACTTTCAATAAATAAATAAATGTTAAAATGCACACAATTTATAACTGCATCTCAACAGTCCACAACAACATAAGGTATAAGGTTGAATTGTGTGTGTGTGTGTGTGTGTGTGTGTGTGTGTGTGTGTGTGTGTGTGTTTACCAGGTGGTCTGATTCCCATGTGTGTCTGTCCGTCCATAACGAAGCCTCCCATTGGCTGACCATCTGGGCCGTACGGTCCTGCATGGCCCACTGTGGACAGGGGGTGGGAGGGAAAAGGGGGATTACTCTTTTTAATTATCTCGCTGCCTGCTGTCCCACAGTGATGACATCACTCTCACGCTCACACTGTGAGGCTAAGGACGGTCTGACAGCTGCTGTCTATCACATAACTGCTCCTTCATGGAGAGAGATCTCGTTGACGTTAAGACACTTTGGTACAGAGGGACGAATCTCAACAACCACTCGCCACATTTACTTTAACTTTCCTGCGGCTATTCCTGCTCCCCAGAGGATGAACAGCAATGACTTTGGTGACTCCTGACATATAGACTGTGTACAAGAAATGGACGTTGTCACTGAAGTCACCCGTTGGTTTGTGGACTGCCATTTTGAAGCCTTTGAGTTCATCATCTCGGCCGTCGCCATCTTGTCTTTTTGCAAACAGAAGCGACGCGAGACGGTGGAGCAAAGTGCAACCGAATTTTATAGGGGACCAAAATGTTACAATTAACTTTCATGAAGTGAAAACACACTGTGATTAGAGGGTTAAAGCTGTAAGACGAAAACACGGACAACTCCCAGACCGGACAACGGCGTGGTGTCAACCTGTCAATCACCTTGTAGCCCCGCCCTTAAAGCACACCCTGCTTTATGGTCTGTTTGACTCTAAATGGACCATAATTTACTAAATGAACATCATGCTGTATTGAAGAAGACTTGAAACTAGAGATTGAGACATAAACTCATGTTTACAATGTTTACTGAGGGAATAAATCAAGAGAGAAGTAGAGTCATTTCTATAGACTTCTATACAACCAGAGGAGTCGCCCCCTGGTGGTCAGGAGAGAGAATGCAGCTTTAACACATGAAGCTTTGACTTCTATACAAATCAGACTTCTTTTTTGCAACAAATGCACGATGTCCTCCTTTTTGTTTGATTAAAAACTACAATGACCAGCTGTTTTAAGAAATTACTGACACTTTAATAAAAAGGAACTATATATATTTGTGTTTTTAAAGATGTACGTGTTCAGTAGGAACCAATAGGCTTGGAGCTGAGAGCCACAGACAGGAAGTCAAAGTATTGAGAGACGGCCTAACATGTTGTTTATTGGGCTTAACCCAAAAGATAAACGGTAGGTCGACAGAAACCACCAAAAAAATGCTGCAGATTTAACAGTTTTTACCGATTGTCATCTTAAAATGCTGTAGTTCACGTCTTATATTTGTTTTCGTATTAAATTTCAGCATGAAATCTCAAATAAAATCTCTTCTGTTTTCTCTAAACTTGTTTATGCTGTAGTTTATTTTCCTCTTTTTCCTCTTGCGTCTGATCTTCGGTGGGAGGAGACGAGGAGGAGGGAGACGGTCATTAATCAATGATGAGATGACTTAAAATGAAATGCATTCATCCTCGCGGGGGAAATTAGCTCCATAAAGTTTCATCCTAAGGGGACGGGAGGGAAGTTTTTTTTTTTTTTTTTCAATCTACATAGTCACATTCCCAGGATCCAGGTCTTTAACAGTTTCTCATCGCCCTCATTCAGCAGTGTATCGACGCTTTTGTGTGGAAGTCAGCTGCGGGGTAAATGCTAACAAAGCTTAGGGGCCAAAAGGCTAGCGGTACTTTAGCCCCGCTTTAGCCCGGGCTGCTATTTGTTTTAATCCCAGGTTAAAATGTTCAATGGAGTGGTCAGTCAAAGCGATTAGCGTCTTTGTCTGGAGCTAATCCTGCTGGGGTTTAGAGGCCATTCAATCCTGGAGTTTAAGCTTCTCTGTTTCGCTTTAACACACCGAGGAGCCAAGAGAGCAAAAGACAGAGTGAGCTGGGGAGGGGGGGCTTTTTTCACCAGTGAGGCTTTTTTAGTGCGTCTTACTGCCCAAATTCAGGCTGCAGGAGTGTGTTTACACGCACTTAGTATTCCAGTTATGATCAGGTGTTTGGAGTGTCCCGGTTTGCACATGAAGACGTCAAAATTCTGGTTTCACAAATGGTCTATTTTACTCTAAATCCCTAAATGGACCATACGTTACTAAATGAACATCATGCTGTATTGAAGAAGACTTGAAACTAGAGATTGAGACCATAAACTCATGTTTACAATGTTTACTGAGGGAATAAATCAAGAGAGAAGTAGAGCCATTTTCTATAGACTTCTATACAACCAGAGGAGTCGCCCCCTGGTGGTCAGGAGAGAGAATGCAGCTTTAACACATGAAGCTTTGACTTCTATACAACCAGAGGAGTCGCCCCCTGGTGGTCAGGAGAGAGAATTATTTAATTATTTAAGACTCTTCCGTATTATCTTCACTCTTCAGAACCAGAGGTTTCCGCCTGTTGTCAACTCAAATCACAGCATAGTTTGCCAGTAAAACGATAAACTATCATGATAACTGACATAGTGATGATCTACATGCTGACATAAGTCGTGGCACTGGAAATGAAGAGGATGAAATAGCTAAATCCAGCAGAAAGGTAAATAGAGCAGATACCAGGAGTCTAGAAACTAAAGATAGTTCATTATCAGGTTACTCAGTGTGAGTCAAGGACACACAATCATATCATGGTTACCGTTAAGAGTCCTGCAGGACGAGTTTGTCTATGTTTCATGTAAATGTCGTATTCTTAATATAATCTAAACCAAGATAAGACTGCATGTACATAAGTGCACTCATTTAAACTCTTGCAGGTGAAGTAATTCCACATATCATGATCTCTACCAATGACGCAACATATTCTTGACTCAAGGGCGAATGTCATTTTAGTTTTACACTCAAAGTTAGAGATGTTTGAATGAAGCTTTGAATGTCTGTAATCACATTTTCGGACGTCATTACCCGAAATAAATATATATACTCCTCAAACGAAATCTTCAATTTGAATATAGTGATTCACTGGATGAAATGAGTTAGTCTTTTTTTAATTAAATCAACTTTCTTTACTGAATATAACTCGTCAGTGTGTGGCCCCAGTGAAAATGTTGTTTTTTTTAAAGGCTAAATGCCAACAAATATGGATTGAAGCAAACTATTTTGTTAGATAAAAACAGGTTGGGAATTTTGGAAATCTTTTCATCAGTACATTTTTACTTTTGGACTTAAGACACTCTGGAGTTATTGGATCAAACCTTCAAATAGTTCTATCACGGAGGCATCACCAACACGAGGACCGAATCAGGGCTTTCACTCGGATCTCCTGCACGTCTGTTGCCGTGTCAGTTAACTGGAATATTGTTGTTCTCCTCCTTAATGCAAACTGGAGGAAACCTTTTGACCCTTTCTGATCGGACAACGACACCAAACCATCTGAGGAGGGAGACTAGACAGTATTTTGGACTTGAAACCAGATAAAGGTTAAGGCTGTACGTTTAAGAATGCAACTGCGTTACGGTCATTCTTTAAAGCAAAGCTCGTCAATCAAGTGAGGAACCCCGAATAAACAAAACAACGTAGTTTATCATCGGGCCATGTGGGATGCATTTGAATCTTCTTTTTTTTTTTTTTTATATATGACCACAGAACCGTTACAGAGAGAAAACCTTGAGATGTGAGACTCAAGAGTTTTCTGTCAAACGGCTAATTTATCGACACATGAAGCTTCCAAAATCACAGCGTCTACTGTTGTTTACAGCTTCTGGGTTCGATTTGCTTTTTTTAGACAAAAAATGTAAAATCTCAGAAGTCAGACCTTCCAACTTTTCATTGCCCACAACATCATCATGCATTACAGCATTACACCTGACGAAATAAAGCTTTGATGAACAAAAACAGCCTGCGATAGCTCTTTGTTTTTTTTTTTAAGAATGTAAATTAATAAGTTAATCGATTCCAATCATTGGAAAGAATATTAGATTTTATCGTCAAAAGCAAAGCATCAAAATCCCACCTTGTTACTATGAGTTGATACTAGATGTTGATATATGAACAGAGCTGGATGCAGATCTAAATATAAGAAAGTATGAAACTCGCCTGCTCTGTTGGACTGGTCGATCATGGGCTGAACGATCCGCCGCCTCGCGTTGATGAACCTGAGAAACAAGAGGAGGAGAGAGACAGGAGGAGGGAGGAGGAGGAGGCGGGAGAGACGGTTTATAAATGAGGAGCAGCAGCCTTTCAATGTTCTGTAAAGCTGCAGAGAAACCTTGAGTTCCTCTCTGGTTCACTGTGGGACATCAAACACCTCACTGCACACAGAAATATCACCAGTTTCTCTCAAAGGGATTCATTTCTCGTTTTCTGAGCTTCAAAAACAAAAAACAAAAAAAGAAAAGGTTCAAATCACAACATAGAGATGAAAAGTGCTTCGTACGACCACGTGCAACATAAAAAATTGAGTTGCGCTTCAACGTCTAGATCCTTCAGCGCAGAGGAAAAAATAGTTGCTAAGATATTGTTGTCAGGTCCGAAAAGCACCGACACGTAATTTATGTTCAAGTTTTAAAAAAAAAAAAAAGTGCAAAATAAGAATGATCGATCATGTGCCATGGAAAGATACAGAATTATTATTTTATATTGGGAAGAAAATGGGCTTTTTTTTTGCCATTTGGGGGACGATGCAATGATGAAAATGTCATTTATACAAAAATAACTCAACTTTCCAAGATAATTGAGTATTTTGTTATATGTTGTTGATATGATTAAAACAAAGAAGCAAAGGAAACCAATGGTTTAGTAGCTATAAACTAGTTTGGTACCAAAGTTTAGTTTAAAACGCTAACATTTTGGTCCCGTTAATGCATTCTGGTTTCAGTAAGCTTAGAATTCAGGTTAGTAACTAAAAAGGTTTTTATTAGCTGGGAATTATTATCCTTGATTTTAGATTAACAGCTAAAATGTTCATTAGCTAATGCAGTTTGATTTCCTGAAGCCAACAGTTCGGCTAAAATTAAAAACAAAACCAAAGTTGTAGTGTAACAGCTCCCACTGTGTTCCCGTTTAGCCGGTGGTCCGGCTCATCGGCTAACGCAGTTTGGTTTCAGTGAGCGAAAAATTCGGGTTAAAGCAGCTAAAAGTGTTTCGTTTTTTATTAGCCAGTGGTTTATTTCAGCCGCTTGACTTTAGACTCCCGTTAGCTAAAAGTCAGGTTTGGTTCGAGTTAAGTTCTGATTTATTTGCGGTTCAAATAAATTAGCCAAATCCAATGAAGCCGTTAGCATCTGCTCACCAATGGAAAACCAGCTATTTAGTAACATCTCAGTACATTTTCTATTACAGTTAACACGAGGGGGGTCGTACAGTGGTTCTTAACCAGTTAACAGTGGTAGAAAAGTGTGAACGGCACTGAAACCAAGTCTGTGATGGCTTCAGGCGTCGGGGGGTCGGGGGGGGGGGGCTGCAGCAGCGGTGCATTCATACATGTCCCCTTCTAAGTACACTCTTGAAAGCCATCATCCTGGTATGCGTGACCTATGACCTGGCACCTTCTGTGACCCCCCCCTCCCTCCTTTAACTCCCCCATATTCCCCCCCTGTCGCCTCCCCTCTGCAGAGGAGCGCTCTGGTCTTCCTCAGCTTAAAGCCTTCTGAATCGCCTGTCGACCCCTCCTGACCCGCCCCGGAGTGAAAGCTCTGTGCTTTCCCACTTGATTTATGTCCCCTACAACCACCTCCACACCCTCACCCCAACTCCTCACCCCACCTCCTCACCCCGGGGGGAGGGATAGTTCCATTTCAACTTGGTCGGAAAAGAGGGAGGAGAGGGGGGTACAAAAAAAAAGAAAGAAGTGAGGGGGGTGGGTGGGGGGGGGGGCTGTTTCCTTTTCAGAAAAACAAAAGCCAGAGCTGCCTTTTCAGGGAGTAAAAAAAAAAAAAGGCTAGGAGGAGGAGGAGGAGGAGGAGGAGGAGGAGGAGGAAGGGTGAAATACAGAAGAGTTTTTAGAGGAGAGTAAAGGAGGATCTGCATCAGCTCCAACAGGAAGCTGAAACAATTTTCATTAAAATATTTGACATCGTCGGGTCTCGCTAGAGTTTCCTCCCCGAAGTTCTGACAAGAAGATAATTTACTCCCTCTGGACTCTGAAAACTTCAGCTTCAGCGTCACATGATGCTTTAAATGCTGTTTGAGAGACTCTTTGAAAGAAAACTGTCTTCTGAAAATACAAAGTACTTTGAAATAAGGAGAAAAGAGTGCATAGGGCCTGGACTTTTTTTGTGACAGGAACAATGTCACAAGATAATTAAAAGAAAGAAGACTAATAAAGAAAACATGTTTCTGTTGCACTAAATTATGTTTTAAAATGTTTTTTCTTTTTTTTTTAAATGTTAATACTCAATACTTTCACCTCTTTGGGCTGTTTACAAATCCTTCAGATGAGAAATGACCATCTGAACTGTTCATAATGTCCACGGTGAGAGGCTGAGGGATATTATGTGATTTTAAAATTATCCATGAAACTCATTTAGTTTGATTTAAACTGGTTGTTTCTGGTGTTATTGTCTCATATTCGTTGGATTATTCATTTGGTAGAAGAACAAGTTAAACTAAAGTTTAGGTAAAAAAAAACAACAAAAAAAAAAACAGAATCATCTGACCCTCCGTTTTTAAACCTCCATTAAAGAGTCAAGAGCTTCACCTATTCATGACCCCTTCACACCATGAGGCCGAGTTTACAGCTGTCAACCCATAAACACACACACA
>JACSYO010001666.1:60000-95000 GCA_016806645.1 Ophiodon elongatus | reverse complement strand
TGAATGTGATCGTCCCTCCTGTCCACACTGGCTTTACAGTTATTCCATCATAATGTGGCTTAACTGTGAGAAATGGAGGACAAAATCCACCGTCCTCATCAATCTGATGCTTCAGCAGTCTGAGCTTCAGTTAAATCAAGTCATCCTGGCAGCCATACGCTGGCTTGTTGTTGGCGGGTTTTATTTTCCACAGAAACAAAACTACTTGCGGCAGTCAGGACGTGTCTCTCCGCCGCAGCTCAGCGGGGAAACAAAAAGAGGGAATTTTATTCTATAGAAGAGTTTTAGCTTCATGAAAAACCAACTGGAGTCTCAAACTCAAAGCAGAGTCACGTTGAATTCACACATTTTCACAATAACAAATTTATTCTAACCATGAGAGTCTTGTTTTCAGACAGACAGGTTTAGGTAAAATGTATTAATATTGATATTAGGCTTGTAATAAATGTAAAAAATATCAAATACACCGGCTAACGTAATAATAAAAACACACACAGGATGTGACCATGGCGGTTTATTAACAACTTATCTGAATGCTCTCAAGCCACCTGTAGTTACCGGTATCAGACTGGAGGGGAAAGTTCATGCAAAGCTGTTGCGCAATAAATTATGTTTCACTGCAACCAGCCGACAGCGAGTGAGAGTTCCTTCGTCTGCCGACTGAAACCAGCTGCTGCAGATCCTCGGCGGCACGTCGCTGCCCGTCCCTGACCCAGATAGCAGCGCTTTCAGGAGCTGGGTTTTTTTTTCACACCGATGTAACACGCAGCGCTGCTCGAGAGTTCAGAGTCGTTAAACTCTGCAGAGGACAGAGCGGAGCGTCCAAAATGGCCGCAGACACGGAGTTTGCTGCAACCGAATCTTTGAGATAAAATAAGCGTAAGAACAGGAAGCATAAGGGAAGCAGAGAGATGTGATTTAATAGATAGACGTTTAACATGTCCTCTTTGGTTTTAACCACAGACTGCATGTAAGATGTGGACGTAGTCATCGTGACGTCACCCGTTGGTTTCTGGACTGACGTTTTGAAGCCTCGGGTTCGGTGATTTCGCCGTCGCCATCTTGGTTTACGGCCATCGCCATGAACAGGAGTTATGTCAGCCCATTTCTGAGAGCAGGACCTGGAGCTCTGTTCTTCTTCGTCTGGTACGATATGTTTTTTTTTTTTAAATGCACCTCCTCGTGAACAGCTGGCGTTCAAGTTGAAACGAGTGATTTACGACAACTTTGTGCAGTAAACAGAGTTTTGGAGATCTGACCCTGAACACTCGTGCTTGCATGAGGCTCAATATATTTAGTATTTAATGTCCAGGATGACTGGTTATCTACTGCTGCAGATTCAGATTTTATGTTCGATATCAGATCAAATTGTCTGTAAAAAAACGTGGATCGTAAAACATGAAAACCTATGAGGACATTCTAAATGTTTTGCCATGTTTCAGCTAAACACAATCACTAGTAAACATTATCTAAAGCTAAATCTTAAAACTGTATTTTTCCTTGAAGTGCTTCTTACGTAAAGGCTTTGAATACCTGTGAGTGACTGAGTCGACAAACTGAAACAGCAGTTTGTAAATGTGTGGTTAACAATCTAAGTGTTGATATATTTTCATATGAAGCAGGACGAGTCCTCCACTTCCTGGTTTTACTCCAAACCCTCGAATGCTTTTATCGGCAGCCAATCAAACGGCCTCGGGCCGACACCAGAAGACTCACCACATGTCTCTCTGTGGCGAGGAGGGAAAGTGTTTGATGTCTTCTTTCCTCCGCCCCGACCATCGCTCTGCCAAAACTGCAGCGTTTTCCCTGTGATCTGATAGCAGGTAATTGGCCTAAACTGCCTCTAATTTGCCACAAAGAGCGATAATCATGAGGTCGTTTCATCGCCTTTTCAGCCGCAGAGTCGCAGCTCCCTCCCGGGGAGGAGCTCTAATTGTTCCGACTGCAAAACTCAGGACGAGACAAAGCAAACGACGGACCTTCAGAGCGTCACGTGAACCAAAGATTGTTTAAACCTGGGCAACACGCACACACACACAGACACACACACACACACACATACACAGCTGTGTTCTTATTGCTCATCAAGTCACATGAAATCTCCCCGCAGCAGCTCATCACACGCGGCACGAAAAAACAACTTCAGTGTTCGAAAAAACCGCAGAATCTTGGAGGCGAGAGTAAAAACACATGGTGCACGGCTCAGGGCTGGTCCACCTCCCAGTGTAATTTCAGAGTTTCCACTCAGGGTTTTAATCTGAAGCCACCTGCTCGTTATAAAATGATAATCCTGTTAGCGGGGAGCGGCGGCTGGTCTGGAATCAGTTGTACTGCCCGTCTCACTGGGAAGGTATAGAGCTTATCTAGACAACGTAATATCAGGCATGAATTTAGAATTGTGAGGCTTACGAGTTTAATTTAATTTGAGCAGAACAAATTCACTTTTAACTGGTTGTGAAACAGTCTCAATTTAATCCCGATGCCTCAATATTTGAATATAGTTATTCTTAATGCTTGTATGCGTATTGCCGAGAACCAGAACCAGGACTGACTGAAGCCGACTGTCAGACCCTGCTGCAGAAGAATTAGAGGTTTTATAAAGGGACCCTTGTGCTCGGAAACAATACCGCTTCTGTCCACAGGGGGCGCCAAACTCAACACAAAATGAATAGTTCCTCGTAGTAGCTTTAAAACCTTTATGTTTTGCCTAACCACGATTAATTTGCCAAAACCATAATCTTGTGTTTTTCTGAGGGGTTTAAGTTCTCATCTCGCTGCAGTGATGTACAGGTGTACTCCAGGGCGCTGTGACATCACAGTTGTGGGCGTGGTTACAGGTGCAACCAAGCACACTTGGGACGACGTTTTGCAGAATCACCCAGAATTCTTTATCAACTGCAAACACACTATTTCACACTTTGACGTGAGGAAGGTGTTTCCATTTAGTGTCCCAGTAAACCTGTTAAGAGGCTGTAATTACATCTCATTTAGAGAGCGTGTGTGCGTGTGTGTGTGTGTGTGTGTGTGTGTGTGTGAGAGAGAGAGAGAAGGTGTGTGTGTGAGTAAGCAAACATGTCAGCACTGGTTAAAAAGGTTAAAAATTAAAGAAATTATCAGAATGCACTTATTTACAGGAGGGTGAAAAAAAAGCTGGAAAAATGTGTTTTATTGAGTCTTGAATTTATTTTGAAGGTGACTTTAAACTGTGTCTTCTTTCCTAATCGTGTTTTTTTCGGAGTCTTCTCAAACAGCTTGAAATCTTTCCCTCCATCTGTCCTCTGATTGGCCTCGCCTCCTCGCTTCATTATCTGACGGACGCTCATTTACGCTGTCAGGGAAGAAAGGCTGCTCCGTGATGTATGTGACCACATGCTGGACATTTTTTTGTGTATGTGTGAGTGTGTGTGTGTGTGTGTGTGTGTGTGTGTGTGTGTGTGTGTGTGTGTGGGGTGGGAGGGTGGGGGGGGGGTGAGAGGTCAATAAAGGCGACCCCCACAGAGAGCCGGGCCCTGGGGTCCCTGGGGGGCCTGTCACAGAGGTAATGGATGATGTTTTCACTGCAGGGTGAGGGAGCCACAGAACAGCCGTCCTCACACTGCAGGGAAATGAACGTCTGTTCACAGTGGCCTTTATTTTTAACCAAATCCAGAGAGTTTTAGACCAACTCAAGTCCTGATAGTTGGGCGCTTTGTTCCTGGCTAAGAAACTTGGGGAGATTTAGTTCACGACATTAAAACTTTTGGCTAAACACCCTCCGACCTGGTTGGAACTGAATCTTTGACCTTTGTTCCTAAACCTGCGGGTATTTTTCTACTTTCTGAGATCGTGAGTTCCAGGAAAAATTGGACATCTTATCAATTCAGAGTCTTTTCCATCTTAACATGAAAGATATGCACATTGCATTTCTCATTTCAAATATATATATTTTTTGAGGCCTGAAAGTAAAAATAAAATAAAAAATACTTTAAAAAAAAAAAGGTTTAAATGTCAGTTACAGGAAACTTAACTCTAATAATCTGTATTGATATCAGATTTAAAAACACTTTAGTCAAAAAAATAAGCACCGAAAGGGCACGGGAACTAAATCAGGAACTACACATTCCTTAAAGACTTTTTAGGGGCCCGGGACTAAATCTCGAACTAAATTTAGAACGAACTCTTTAACTAATCTCGAACTAACTTGAGAACTTAATCTAAAACAAACACTAGAACCAACTCGAGAACAACATTTTGTACTAACTAGAACTAATCTAGAGCTAAATCAGGAACTACACGTTCCTTGAAGACTTTTTAGGGGCCGGGACTAAAACTAGAAACGAACTTTAGTACTAAATTTAGAACCAACTCTCTAAATCTAAAACAAACTTTAGAATCAATTCGAGATCTAAATCCTAACTCTACCTAACCTAACTCTAGAACTAGCCTCGTGTGGATGAAACGCAGGTAAAGATTTTGAGTTTCAAACGTTTGTGTTTTTTTTACAAATACAAGCGGCTGCGGGACAAGCAGCATTTCATCACATACATTGCATTTGAACCTTTTGTGTATCCCGAGGATTAAAGCTTTTTGTCGCGTCAGAAAGTGGCGCTATACATTAGCTGAGAGGTTAATCGCTAACACGCTAACCAGCCAGGAGAATTCTTGCACTATTCAGTCACGATTATGGTCCCGATAGCTCTCGAAGCTAGCTGGATTGCTAACTACCGATTAGCATGTGAGCTACCGTGGATTGGAGGTTAAAACTGTTAATTCAAGAAATATATTTGTGCCATTGACTGCTGTGTCTGAAAAAAATAAGCCCTCTAATGGAACAGTTGTTACTCTGGAGAGGTTTAAATGATGGTCCCAATAGCTCTCGAAGCTAGCTTGATTGCTAACTGCCGATTAGCATGTGAGCTAGCTTGATTGCTAACTGCTGATTAGCATGTGAGCTACCGTAGATTGGAAGTTCAAACTGTTTATTCAAGAAATATATTTGTGCCATTGACTGGTGTGTCTGAGAAATAAGCCCTCTAATAGAGCAGCTCTTACTCTGGAGAGGTTTAAATAAAAATGGATGGTGCCAAACGGCATCGGGGCTATAAGAGCTTTTTCCCGTTTACCAAAAAGGTCAGAACTGTTAGTCGGCTTGATGTCGGTTAACAGCACAAATTTGTTCATCGAGGTTCAACGAACTTTAACTCTATGTGAAAGAGTCGCATAGATTTACTTCTTCCAATGCGAGCCAACTCAAAGAATGCGTTTTTTTTTAATTACTAATGCGGCTATGCTATAATAAATTGGATCCATTTGGAGAAGATCAAGCCCGAGTTGTCCCCGCCTGACACCAGAACAGCAGAAAAAGTTACAACACTGAAGAGCTTGATTAGTTTCTCTTTTAAACCTTCTGCCATAGTTGAGTCCAGTGATTTAACTTCACATCTTGGGCATTCTGCCTCAACTGTTTATGGGCTTAAATGCAACTTTCAGATGTCTCGCATTCGTTTGTAATCAAGACGTGCACGGAAACTCATCTGAAGTAACACAGGACCCGCGGGGGGTTGGGGGTGGGGGGGTGCCAGCTCTGAAAACATTCAGATTTTCATTCTTGTTATTTTTGCTGATTCATTAATTACTTCCAAATTTGTTGAGTAATAAAAAAGAAACGAAGCGGCAGTAGATGGAATAAATCCCATCTTAATTATTTTGGTCCTTAAGTTTGGAGGAGGAGTGCGTAAACACGATCGCCGCCAGGTTTAATGATCTCCTTTTGTTAAATCTGAGGCGCAGATGATTCCGTGGTAACGACGGAGGACAGGATGATGGACGGAGACGCTGATGTGATGGTGGATTTCACATTGGTGGCGTTTGATGTCTGACGGCGTTATTAGAGCGAGACTTCCTGTACGGTCATGACTCTGGTGAGGTGGTGGTGTTGCAGGGAGGTGAGAGGGGGATGGGGGAGGTTCATATTTCTGGGTGGCGGCAGGCGGCTGAACACGTGTTGGTGCCTGTGGGTCGCCGTGGCCTCGCCATCACCCACATCTGCAGCTCTGCGGCTGTAAACAGCTGCTGATGGATGGATGGATGGGTGGAGGTGTCCCGGTGCCCCCTGACCCCTGATGGATGGAGGGCAGGGGGTCCGCGAGGTCAGCGCCGGGGCTTCCTGCCAACTCATCTGTCCCGCTCGGCTCAGGAGGCCCATTCCTCAGCCGGCCGACAGACGAGCGGAGAGAAGTCCTTCTCTGTAATTGTGGCGCTCGCTTTGAAGTTTGGGAGTCAATTTCTCTCATCTCTTCATACCGACACTGTAGTTTTTTTTTTTTTTTTTTTTTTTTTTTTTTTTATAATTCTGCTGCTCCGTCGGCGGCGGCGTGCTGAGAAGCACTTGGACGTGCAAAGTCTTTCCAGCTGTTTTGATGGAGTCACATGTGTAATTTGTAAGCCGTAGCAGCTCTTTAATGAGTTGGGTGACTGTAAACAAATGGTAGCGTACACACAAAGCTTCCACCACCTGTTTGTGCGGTGGGTTTGTAAAGAAGTCATTTAAGGAGGCAAACAACATCTGTGAGCGAGAGGGAGGTAAATTACAAACTAATTACATTAACAGGGAGGGTGCTTTCCAGTTGGTGTTTTACACTTTTACATGAAATAAAAATGTAAAAAAGCAGGTTTTGGTGTGTGTGTGTGTGTGTGTGTGTGTGTGTGTGTGTGTGTGTGTGTGTGTGTGTTGTAAACACCACGTCGGCTTGTGGCGGCTCGGCTTTTATGAGCTGTGGCTCAGAGAAGGCTGCTTGAGTTTGTGTACGACTTCACGGGAGGAAGCCAGAACACACACCTACACACACACACACACACACACACACACACACACACACAGACACGCACACACGCACACGCACATACACACACACACACAGGTTAGCAGTGTTGCTACCGCGAGGCCCGAGACACAAAGATGTAAAAAGGCAGCAGGATCAGGAAAAACTTATCTCAAAATGATCTCTCCTGAATCAGACAGACATTTTCCACATGTTGCTCCGACAACTTTTCCATTACCGTGTAACCATGGTAACCAGGTCCATCAGGATTAAAGCGAGCCAATAATAAAGAGTCCGACTGCAGAACTTAACAAAAACAGGCTGTCAGTTCAAAAGAGTTATAATGCTCTACTAGAAGTGTACATATAAGCGCACACACACACACACACACACACACACACACACACACACACGCACACGCACACGCACACACACAACACACACACACACACACACACACATGCACACGCACATTTCTACACTGTAAAGACGGGGACTACAGATGAAAAATAGTCTCTTGGCTAACTCTGGCACATTTAAAGGAATGTTTTATTAATGTGCACTGTCCCTACCAAATAAACCAATAAAATAAAAATAAAAAAAACTATAAAAAAGTCAGACATTCCTAATTTTACTCCACTACAGATGTACGCGGGTTCAAAATGTTCTTACTGTTACTGGGAGGAACTTTTAACTGGTTATGAAACCGTTTCTACTTAATACTGATGCATATGACCTTCATAAGTAAACGAGACCATCAGCGAGAAGACTATATTATTCTTAATGCTCGTCATCGATGGATTCTGATGAAGTCAGATGAAATCATGCTGGTTCACCAGAAACTCCTTCAGCAACCAGCCAACTGCAGACAGACCCGGATCCGGTTTCTCTCCGACCTGCAGTCGAAAGCTCCGGCGGGAGGCGGAGAGCTGGCGCTCTGACACACTACCCCCTTTGTCCACAGGGGGCGCCAAAATCAACACAAAATGTAAGTTCCTTCTGGACAGTCTGAAGTCGTCGTATGGATGTTGTTGAATGTTTTTTTTTAATGTATGATGATTCAAATTCATTGCGACATTATTCCCCTTTTTATCCTTTTTTAAAAGAAGAAATTTCTACGTACGACGTATTGACCGGTTGCCGTCCTCTGAATGGATAATTTGCCCAGCATCTAACTGTATGCATAGGTGACGTTAACAAGCGTACGTTATAATATTCATCATATCTATCATAATATGTAACATAACATGAAAAATAAATAAATACACCAGCAGTGAGCAAAATGTGTGAGGAGACTTTTCATTTTCTTAAAGTTGCACTCTCCTCCGACACCTGAACTGAAGCTGAAAAACAGATAAATAAAAACAGCTGCAGGTTTTCCAGTTTGAGTCTCTGAGAAGTGAAGTGTGTCTCTTTAATATCTGTTCCGTGGTGTGTCAACATTTTCTCTGATTTCGTGTTTTCGAAACCTGCATTGAACGTGTACTTGCTGCCCTTCACTCAACCTTAACCTCCAACAGCCAGCGCCTTTTCTCCCTCCCTCCCTCCCTCAGGTGCCAGTGCTCCCTCCCCCCGCCCCTCCCCCTCCCACCGCTCCTCTCACCTCCCATCTGCTGCAGGACTCGCTGTCCTCCAGGTTCAGCTAAGAGTCCTGGCGGCGGCCCCGACCCCCGTCGAGCAGGAACCGATTTAGCCTTGGGGGGGTTGGGGGGGGTGTTTGGTTATTCTGCTGGCCTCAGCCAAAACTATGAGTCAGTCACTGCTGGGATTTTCAGCACTGAGCCGGTCCTCCCACTTTTTTACTGGACGATTCATTTCAGTTTCACGCTCGTAAAAAGTAATATTTCCCTTCAGAGGTTCTTATGTTCTCGATATTAGAAAGATTGGAAATTGATTTATGTTTCATGCTGATAAACAGAAAATATATTAATATGAAACTTGGGTGGGAGTAACTCTTGTTCCAATCCTTTGGACACAACCCAATCCTGGGCTTTCACGGTTACATAATCCAAATTAGCAAAATGAGCTTGTTTGTCTTATTAATGGGCTGTAAAGAGAAAACACAACAGCTGCTTATGTGTTTCGTTGGTAATGATGATAAAGTATTGACACCATAGATGTTTACCTTTGACCTTGACAGTTGTAAATATTTGTTGTTGCACTTTATCATTGGTAATGAGGCTGTTGTACTTGGTGTCAGTTGAGCCAAAAAACTCCCAGATTTCATCATTAGTTGGATTAATGTTATGTAATGAGCTATCATGGACACCTTTTCAAGATTCTAAAAAAAGGCATTTTATTTTGTCAAAATCATAAATCTCTAGTGCAGTTGATCACATCAAATATTTATTCATTTACAAATAACTTATTATTCTTGAAAGGAAAAAAAATCCAGTTCATATTCTTCCTTTTGATACTGAAACCAGGTTACTCCTGATTGGTTAGGCCGGTGCTTTGTACTATTGTTTTGTGCGTGTACTGATGAATGAGTGGCAAACTGTAAAGCGCTTTGGACAAAAATGTAAATGCAGTTCAACTAAAAAGAGACAATGCCACTACAAAAACTTAAAGAAACTCCCAACAACAATGAAAAGACACAAAACAACCACAAAAAGACACAAAACAACCACAAAGATATGTAAAACAGCTGCAAAGAGACAAAACAACAACAAAAAGAGGCCAAACAACCATAAAGTCTGAGTGATTTGCACATATGTCTGTGTTTGTCTCATAATCAGCTCAAAGTTAGCACGCATTGTTTCAAACTCTGTATACATGAGTTAAAGCATGCGTACCCGGCGATGTAGACTGACGTGCTAAAGGTCACCTTCAGGAGTCAAAACACAGAATAAAAAATAAAACAAATTACATATATATATATATATATATGTATATATATATATATTATATATATATATATATTATATATATATATATATTATATATATATATATATATATATTTTGTTTTTTGTTTTTCAATATATATATATATATAGTATATATATATTATTATATAATAATATATATATAATATATAATAATATATATATTATAATATATAATAATATATTATATAATAATATATATAATATAATTATAACATTATAATTATATATATATATATATATATATTCAGTCCTATAAATATTAGAAAAGAAGCTGTAATTCAGAAAAACTGGTTCTTGCCACCAAACCCTCAACTTGAAGTCGATCCGAACTGATTGCATAAATGTATAAATTCACAGCTCTGCTTTCCTCCTGTCAGGACGCTTCTGAAGAGCTCACAGGTAAAATACCTGGACCACAGCAAAGGTCAAAGGTCATCGGCCAGGATTGCGAATGGCCCCAAGTGTTGCGAGCAGGTGGGAAAGCATTGGCAGAACGGTCGGGGCTGAGAAGGTCAACTCAACTTCAAATGGGCAGAAATGTCAGCACAGAAGAGGAAGGTCGTGGGTTCACGCCTCCGAAAACAGCCACAAGTGCTGATTAAGTGTTTACAGCGAGACACACTCTACACCTGGGGACTTTTAAAGTTAGCCAACTGTTGTGATCTTTACACAATAAAGTAAAAATCACAAGTTCAACATGTCTTGCGCTCAATCATTTTTCATATATTCAAGTGCAAATTTGGCTTTTTTGTAATAATTCGACAGTCCTTTGATGAAATATTCCGTTATTTGGGGAGATTTACGCCATCGCACAAAGTAGAATCAACTTTAGTAACTTTGTATTCACGTGGTTTTCACAGCATAATTAAGTGTTTGCGATATAGTGTGATTGAGAGTTATTGTCATTCAACACATTGTTAAGTCTCTGCATGCTCAAGTTTGTTGTTTTCTAATTAAAGCTGTGAGGTTGCCTTTTCAACATGGCAGGTGGATTTTTTTGGGCGGTCGATCGGTCCAACTTGTGAGTCAGCTTGCTCTCGTTTAGGAAAAAATGGGAAAACGAAAAAGATTTCAAAGTAACTTCCATGAACTCCAACAGCCTACGACTGTGAACGAGGAGAGAGTGAAGGTACCATGTGACCCAGCGTGGCATTGGAAATAAGCCCCGCCTACTAATAATCCAGCTAAAATGCCGCTTACCGTCAGGTGTTGAAAAAGCCAGGCTCTCAGGATGTTGGTGGCCACTTTGGGGAAGATGCCTCTCTTTTTGTTGTGCAGTTTGTCTCTTTCGGGGTCGTCGTCGTCCCCGGTGCTGGGAGAAGCCCCGCCGTTATCCAGGCAGTCACCTGATCACACGCGGAGAAGAAGAAAGAAACGTTATTTCACAGTCGCGACGAGAAACCGACGTTTTCCAAATATACCGAAAACACGTCGGGCTGTTTGGTCCACATCCTCGTCCAGACCTAAATCTCTTGTTAAAAACTAGCCTTTAAGAAGCAATTCAACTCCCAATTTTTGTTTGAACACACCTCCTTCACACAACAGACAAAATAAACCCCACAATCGCTTGATTTCCTCTTGAAACAGGCAATGAAAATATACTCTTGAAGTACAAAAATACTTAAAATACACAAAGAAACTCAGTTTTCACTGGTTTTTTTTTTTTACAAAAAACGAGCACATTGGCCATTTTCTTATTTTCTTCTTCTTCTTATTATTATTCTATTCTATTTTTGTATATATTGTTCTTTTCTTATGTAAAAATTGTTCTTTTCTTATGTTAAAATGCTGCTGTACCGAAAAAACTTTCCCCTTGCGGGATTAATAAAGTATTTATCCATCTATCTATCTATCTATGCACTGACTGTTCCTGGGAGGTTTGTGTGTATTTATTTACCATATTTCCCTGTGGTTGCAAAGCGCTGCTACACAGCCAGCTAGCTAACATTAGCACATTTCACCCGGTGCACATGAGGCCTCTCAGCACTTTTCTGCCCATTAAAAAGCACCTAGCAAACACATGCCTTTACTCATGTACTTTCCCTGCACAGATTTATTTTTTTTTCCCAGTTGATGAGCGGATTCAAACTGGTGACCCTGCGGTAACACCGGCCGGCCCTGCTTCGTAACCCCCCCCCCTCCCAGTAGGTTTTGGATCGTGGCACATAATGCCGCATTTCAACTGAAAACCCACTAAAAGCCGCCGAGCCCGGTGTTTTTACTGCACTTTCTCTGCCCGTTTAATGAGGCTCATTTTCTCCTCAGTGTTTTTTAACAGCGCCGGGCCAAGGTTAGGGCGACAGTCCCCGGCAGCCTGCAGCAGGAGATCCAGGTCCTGCCGCCCCGCTCGGAGTCAGCGGCAGGACCCGGGCCTCCCTCCGCCCGAACAGAGGCAGGATTCTGCCGCGCAGCAGAGCCTGAAAAGGTGGAAATAATCATAAAAATGATGCGTAACTCCATAAACAAGCTCTCAGCCTCATTAGGCTGAACCGCAAGCTCCCCGAGGCTGATTTACACTCCACCCCTCCCCCGCCACCCCCCCACCTCTCTCTCCTTAGAGAGCCAAAGACAGAGCGGTCCGACCCAACCTGCTAATGGTTTGTGACAACTCGGCTTCACAACAACCTGTGGACTAAAAGGAGAAGGAAGGCTGTGGGTGATGAAAAGAAGGGGGTGGGGGGGGGTGATGGACGATTCAGTCAAAACTTATGTGGGGCCATGTGTGGGGGGACAGATGATGGGCAGAGACACGAAGAAGTGAAGTCTCAAATATTCTCACACCTCCACATAAGTTATGTTTCCATTAAAATGTTGCACGAATTCGAAAGCAAATTGATGAATTTCCTGCATAATGAAATGTGAATTAGCCCGCGTATCCATCATCTGTTTTAATGTGAAAACATCCAATAGCATATGACAATATACGACTTAGTAACTTCACACCTGGAAGCCCGAAACGCTTGGCGGAGGACACGAACACACACCTGTTTTGCATCTTCTGCTTTTAATATATTTTAAATATTTTTTTCATATTGCATTTCTTTTTTTTTTTCTTTTTTTTTTTTTAGGTCTGAAGTTTCTGCTCAGATTTGTTTTTTAATGCAAAAAAAAACATATTTATGAGATAAAACAACCCCCAAAAAAACAGGTGGATGGAAATAACACTATAACTATTATGTCTTTTGGAGAGAAAGTAATCTAGAAGCATTAAAATCAGTAACGACGTTCTCTGCAAATTTTAAGAAGTCCGTCGTCTTCATCTCTGCCAAACGAGGTGCTGATTGGCCAATAGGATGCAAAACAACCGGCTGGTAGCGACCTAACGACGAGACAACGCATCTGTAGCTTCACGTGTCTTTTTAGGAATCAAACAGACCAAATATTTCACCATGAGATCATGTTTCATCCCGCAAAAAAAAAAACAACTTTGTTGAATGCACGTTGGCGCATGCCAATAAATTAAAAAAAAAGGTTGCCAAAGAAACATCGAGTGTTCTTCCAACGGTCGTTCTGTTCGCACGAGGAACGTGATGGATCTCTCTCTCTGCTCTGCACATGTGAGATAAAGAGAAACAAACACACGAAGCCGGCCGGTCGTGCCGACTCGACCTCCTCCATCGCTGCGCTCTTTAAGAACTGTTTGTACAACATTTTATTATCCGCGGTCTGTTGCAAGAACGCTCACTGGAGAGGGAGAGAGAAGTAAGAGAGTCTTTATTTTCCAGTACGGACCATTTCTCTTCTGCTGGGTGACGGTGGGAGGGGTCACGTGACTGAAAGCCAATCCGACGCTCTAATGAAGGTGACCTCACTGCCGAGGTCAGACCTGGAGTAAAAACACTGAGACGGACTGAGATGAAACTGAACGTATCCTGCTGTGAGAATTTAAAGGCGTATATAGGAGGTTGGACTGGCGCTAACTACACGATAGGGCCAAAAGTATGTGGACACTGGAACACGGCAGCCATGTATTACAGCCTGCACTCGTCTGGTTCCAGCTGTTCCACCAGATGTTGGAATATGAATGCAAGGGAGCATTAGTGAGGTCCAACACTCGTGAGTTGAGTGATCAGGTCGGTGTTCCAGTTCATCTCGAATGCGTTGGGTAACTCCCACCTAAAATATAATATTTTATATATATATATATTTAAATATTAAAAAAATAATATTTATTATATTAAATAATATTATTAAAATATAATATGTTTTTTTTTATATATATATATATATATATATATATATATATATAAAATATATTTAAAATATTATATTTAAAATAAAATAAAAAATTATATATATATATATATATATATGAATAAATAAATGTGTTTTAGGACTGAAAACATAGAAAAGGTAAGGAGTTGTTAAATTAAATTAAAAAGTAAAGGCATAAGATTAATTGGCTTGTAGAATAAATGTGTTTTGATATATCATAGAAAATTATACTCACTGATTTAAATAGTCCCTTCTTTGGAATATAGTTATTTATTTTATTTAGAAACCATTTCCGTTTGTGTAAATATTAGGCAAGATACAGGGTGTGAATGAGGGAGCTTCAAAAAGGTGTTAGGTATATCTTCTGGTTAGCTGTTTGCTAACTGCTTTTATGCTAAGCTAGGCTAACCCCGTCCTAACTCCAGCTCTGTACTCAACATACAGACTTTTGATTGAAATCCCCTCATCTTACGGAGAGAAAGCCAACAAGTGTATTCCTCTCTCTCAGAGAGACAGCCCACTCAAAGTGACAGTATTATGGTCGTCTGTGCTCAGGACATGTTTCTCTGTTTATGTTCTCCAGGATGGCAAATTAACACCGAGCACCGGCCAAATATGCCGGAGAGTTTGGCTGTGCCTTCAGAGTTAGCAGATGTCATTTGAAGTCACGCCGAACCGAGGTTTTTTTTTTTTTTTTTCCAGTAACGTCAAAGAAATCTCTTATTAACCACATTTGGCTCCATCGCGGAGGTCAACCGGGGAGCTGGCTGTGTGTAAGCGATGCTTAAATATCTACCAGCCAACAGAGAGCGAGCTGCAGCAGCTTGAGGTCTGGCCGCTGATACGTCCAGTCAGGGCGAAAAGAATCTGATGAAGCAGATTTGTTTCCAAAATGGAGGTGTGACACAGTTTGTCTTTAGTTTTCTAAAAAAAGAAAATAATAAATAAACACCTGCAGTTGGCGCCTGACAAGTCAACACAAAAGGAAAAATCTGTTCTTTTTACAGATTGGACCAAAGTCTTGTAGTTTATCCCCCGAAAACACGTAACCACAGCAACAACACATTAAGACAATCGGGTTTTAATAAAACCACATATTACTATAGTCCCTAACCATTAGTGCATATCTAACTCATAAATGCATGAATAATTTACATTTAAATAATTTATTAATCATTTACAAATGGGGAATCATTTATAAAGTATGAAAACACAATCGTTTAACACATAATAGACAAGCTTATTAATCAAGAATAAATCATTTATAACTGTGTTTATGAATTGCATACTAATGAGTTTGTAATGTTGGAACAATGCTTTATAAATGATGAATTAAGTGTTTACTCATACTTAACTAATGCTTCATAGCGTGCAGTTATTATAAATTTAATCAAAACCTCAGAAATAAACTATTTAACCCACCAAAGTGAAAACAAAAGTGAATGCACTGCGAAATCTTTTACAGTAGTTCTCCAAGATCTGACGGAAACTACAATGAACAGTTTGGCCAATGATTGCACCGTCGCCATCATTTTCACTTCTACATTGGTTCAGTTATAGTGAAAACGACCACAGTGTAGGATCTAGTTGCATCCAGCTGAATGGCCCCTCCGCTCGCCACTTCTTTCTCAAGACCGCGGTAACATGCAAAACCATGGACATGAATGTGTGTGAACCACATTTCACTGCAATTCATCCGATAGCTGTTGAGATATTTCCCTAAAAACCACATTAGTCAACCTGGTGGTGAGTTGAATAGTCGGGGGTGGGAAGGGTGGAGGGTGGGGGGGGGGGGGTCACCGTGCATCTAGTAGATGTTGAGATATGTCACATAAAAAGGTGGTAGGCTTTATTCTGGGCGATATGTTATGGCAAGCCTTCAAACACTAAACTATTCACTAAGAAAAACAACAACCGTGCTGAATAAAAAGTCAGGGGATCACTAAAGTCAGAGGGATTCATCCTTTGGGGGTCTTGAACGTCAAGAACTTGTTGACAAATCTGACTTTGCCATCTCTGGAACCATGCCGCCATCGGCATTTAACAACTACAACTCCATTAGCGCCATCGGCTTTTTGTCAAAGCCCCAACAGAGTTGTTGAAAGTTCACAAAACAAACAGCAGTCTTTGATTTGAAATGGCGTTCAGATGTTATTGTCCAGTACAGCAGCAGATACTCATTAATCACAGAACAAGCAGAAAACCACGGGAACATTTCTCCAAGGAAGACAGATGAAAGAAATCCTTAATGAGAAAAAACATTAGGAAGCTTGCGAAACAGAAAACCAGCTTGAAAAAAAAAAAAAAAAAAACCTGCTGAAAGGAGCCAAAGTCTATCACACTGTTAAGTCTGATGTATTTTGGGATTGTAAATGCTTGATTAACAAATCTATTGAATCAAACGCAGGCTTTTTGCTGAAGGTCAGACTTGCCGGTGAAACCCCCCCCCCCTCCCTCCCCACGGTGGTGTAAACCTGTAAATGTGGGCAGCAGATAGAGAAACCACAGGGCCTGTTTCAGTTGGCCCGTTAACAGATGCATGCTAACAGAACCGGCTGGACTGAGACCAGCAGCATGAAGCCAGAGCGGTGTGTGTGTGTGTGTGTGTGCGTGTGTGTGTGTGTGTGTGTGTGTGCGTGCGTGCGTGCGTGTGTGTGTGTTTAAAAGTGGAAGTGCATTTAGTGTTTTATTCTCTCATAAGTGCACGTACGCAAGTTTCTGTTATCATGTCATTATCTGTGTGTGTGTGTGTGTGTGTGTGTGTGTATGTCTGTGTGTGTGTGTGTGTGTGTATGTCTGTGTGTGTGTGTGTGTGTGTGTGTGTGTGTGTGTGTGTGTGTGTGTGTGTGTGTATGTGGTAATGTTTAAGTGTATTTAAAGTATGGTTGCCACTAGTTATTATTATCATGAATTAATCTGCTGATTAATGATGAAAATTATAGTTTGGTCTGTAAAAACGTCGGAAAGAATAGTAAGAAATGCCAATAACAAGCTCCGAAGAAATCCATCTACAAATTGCTCGTTTTGTCCGACCAAGATTTCAAAACCCTCAAAATATAAAAAAAGAAGAAAAAAAACTGAAACCAAAAGGGAGAAATATATATTTTATATATTTCTTTTGGTAATTTTCCCATTATTGAGTCTGAAAACAGTTTGTTCTCCGTCTACAAAAGATGGACTTCCCTTCCATACAGCCAATCAAATCGCTCCATTTAAACCCTATTTGCATAAATGCCATCATTAAGCAGACGATCCCAAAGGACAGCAGCATTTTAAACAACACAAGAGGCAGACTCACTGACCAACAGCCCAAATTAGCTTCATGCAAACACAAACGCACATCCTGTCCTGCACCTTGTTGATCGAGCCACCAAACAAACACACGCGGAGGAAAAGCTAATTGATTAAAAGATGGATAATTAGCTGCTTCACATAAAGCAGCAAGAAAGCTTATCTGCAAATGTCAAGATCAGCAAGTGTCGATGATAAATGTTCCTTATCTTGTTCAAACAACATAAGTTATTGTCAGTATAAGTATCCAGATAGTATCTTGTGTGCTCAAATTCCCAGACTTTGTGGGCTTTATATATATATATATATTAATATATTATTATATATTCCCAGACTTTGTGGGCTTTATATATATAAAGCCCACAAAGTCTGGGAATATATAATAATATATTAATATATATATATATATATATATAAATATATATATATATATAAAGCCCACAAAGTCTGTGAATAAATATTCACATATATATATATATATTAAATACATAAATATTCACACATATACACACACACATATATATATATATATATATATATATATGTGAATATTTATTCACAGACTTTGTGGGCTTTATATATATATATATGTGAATATTTTGAAGAGAACAGAACAAATTTTTTTCAAAACCTGTAACTTTCTCAGCTGAGCATAAAAACATTCGTGGAATATTCAGGCATGTTTCTCTCATTTTTGAGTTTCCACAGATTTTTTTTTTTTTTATAAATTGAAGTAAAAGTAGACGGAAACATACTTTGTGAAAGTCTTTTGTATATGACTTCATGTACAGCGCTGTATACTTTGTGTACTGCATATTTGCGTTTTGGAGTCTGTTTGTTTAAATATACTTTTTGTGTATTTACACTGTGTAAAATATGAACATATATGAATTCTGTTAATGCCCGTTTCAGTGGGAGTGTGTTCACTGCATGCTGTGTTATTTCTATTTCCCCCTCTCTCTCTCTCTGTGTGTGTGTGTGTGTGTGTGTGTGTGTGTGTGTGTGTGTGTGTGTGTGTGTGTGTGTGTGTGTGTGTGTGTGTTCTGGGACATAAAGCTCTCTTTCTTCCAGCTCGGCTCGTTGCTCACATCGTCTGTCAGCCTTCATCACTCTCTCACTCCCTCTTTCTCTCTACCGTCTCCCTTTATTTTCAAACTCACGTCAAGTTCAACATGTTGGAAAACCTCTGCCACCCTTCATAAACTCTCTCTCTCACTCACACACACACACACACACACACACACACACACACACACAGACAAGTACATTTACTCAAATACTGTACAAATTAGAGGTACTATTTTTATGGAACTTTATATTTCTCCTCCACCACATCTCAGAGGTAAACATTGTTCTTTTTACTCCACTACGTTTATCTGACAGCTTTAGTTACTTTACATATCACAGTATTTCTTCTCCTTCCTGTCCAGGTAAAACCTCGTACCTCCAGATGTGTTGATGTTGAGTGTTTGTGATGAACTGAAGGATGAAGTGTTTCCTTTATGTGTTGATAAACTCCTCCTACTTCTTCAGATAAATAAACTCTTTAAAAAGCCTCTTAATGGATCAGCTGGAAAACGCTTCGTCACAAAGCTGAAAACAGGTTTTTCTTTTTAGAGATACGAGGTTCTCTCAGGACAGAGACGCTACCAACATGATGATCTTATAGGATATGAAGCATTGATGGAGATTAAACTACCCACAGGATATAAAGGAGTTAAAATACAACACACACATTAATGCAGCAGTGATATTAATCCAGAAACATCATATATAAATATATATATATTTGACTTTTCAAACTTTGAGTACATTTTACTGGTAATATGTACTTTTACTTAAGTAAGGTTTTGAATGCAGGAGTATTTTCACAGTGTGGTATTAGTACTGTTACTTCAGTAAAGGATCTGAGTATTTCTCCCGCCACTGTTCATTCCAGAGTTCATATGAGTTTGTAAAACACACAGAAGAGGTACAAACATGGGCCGTGGATGTGGAGCTCCGTCAGTGATCTCACCTTGTTCGCTGCTGTTGTCTCCGCTGTAGGACGTGTGTCCACCGCTGGACGGTCCCGGCGTCCCGGCCGACCGGATCGATGCCGCGTCGTCGTGATCTCTGCTCCACGAAATCTGCAGGGAGGAAAAGACACGGGAGGAAAAAGCAGTGAGACACAGATCAGATGCATGACCTCAAGTGTGATAAAAACATGGCTTCATTCGGGTTAATGGTGGGAATACTGAGCCATGGGAGGAAGAGAATGCTGTACGGAGGACGTTGATCACCATCTTGTTATGCCTCGGGATCCAGTTCATGTCAGAGACAGAAACCAGCTTTCTTAATGGTTAAACTGCCTTTTGGTTTCGGTTTCTATAATTACTTACAAGATCAACAAAAAGCCCCGAAGTTGGATAAAAGACAAAAACAAATCCAGATCTCAGGTTCCCACACTCCCAAACTCAATATAATTAGTGTGTCAGTAATTTGAATCTTGTGTTGTTTGATTATTTATCATGTCGTTCAGATGATAAACTGCTGGACAAAAGAGGAAAACAGAAAAGACTTTGTGCATCAATGTTGTAGTGCAGGATGGTAACATGAAACATTTACAGTAAGACTTAAAACTGTTGATTACAACTTCTAACCGTTTGATCGACAGGTGATCCGTGCAGAAGCACCTCATCTATGAGCGCTCTGCAGTAACAAAGATGGAGACTTAAAAAAACAAGGTGCAGGAGGATTATCAGTGTACCATCCGACCGAAAAAGGAGGCGCTGGTCATCCGACACTAAGCTGCAGGAGTTCACGCTTCTGGGTGATTAAAGGGTTAAAAGGCCTGACAAGTGGCTGCTGGGAGCCGATTTAAAACCCGCTCCGCTGGCTCGGAAAACAGACACAACCTGACTTTTCATCGCTATTATTCCCGCTTCTCCGGGAAGAAAGAGAAGTCTTCACGAGTCCGAGAGAAGAAAAGAAAAAAGATCAGTGTGTGTGTCTGTTATCTCTGCTCATATTCCATTTTCCATTTCTTAACTCAACTCAAAGGTGTGGAACGTCAAAGTGGAGCGGTAACAGCTAGATATAGTTGGGCCTCGCCTTTATACTATAACACTGGGTCTGGAACCAAACTCCTGAAGATGGGCTGGACCTTCTACTATTGTCTGAGTTGTCCAGGGTGAGAGGAGCCGGGCGGATGTAAGCTCTTCGGCTGTTAGAGTTCCTCCTGGAGAACGGGAGTTGCTGAGACTCTGACTTGGAGCTTGGAGTGTCGGGCCTTCTCATAAAAAAAACCCACCAAGATGTGGCTTGTGTCTTTAGTGGGGAATGTTACAATCAGCATTCATTCCCCAGACGAATGACTCTGCAGTAGTCACAGGTATTTATCGGCTCCAGCTCCCATCTTACTTTACACGGCGGCTGGATTCTCGCGATGTCGGCAGATCAACAAAAATCAACTAATGCTTTTGTAACCAGGAAGCCACAGCACGGACCAATCAGCATCCTGGGAGGAGCTACTGGCGGCTAAAGAGCGTGGCTTATGATTATGCTTATGTATACTTATTGTTCAAAACAAAATGGCGGCTCCTGAAGAGGCTAGCGTAGAGGCTAGTGTAGATGCTAACATAGATGCTAGCGTAGAGGCTAGTGTAGATGCTAACATAGATGCTAGCGTAGAGGCTAGTGTAGAGGCTAGCGTAGAGGCTAGCATAGAGGCTAGCGTAGAGGCTAGCGTAGAGGCTAGCGTAGATGCTGCAATAGCATCAGACACGTCAGAACTGGAGAGTATTCATTCATTGAAAGAAGAGCAAAGAACGAGACTGAAGACTTTTCTTAATGGAAAAGGTGTTTTCGCTCTCCTCGCAACTCGCTTTGGTAAGAGTTTGATTGACAGATGGTTCAACTGCCAATAGTTTTTTTGAAAGTGCCTGACCCTTTTTTAAAACGGTTTTCAATGATTGGTTTTCTCAGATGGTTCTGTGTAAAACAACATCTGGCGCGTCAAATCGTGGAAACGACGTGCTAATTTTCGCTCCTTTTCTGCCGCGATGCTATGTGACGTACGTTGAAGTGAATATGTAATCAAATGAACGGGGATTTGGAAGACTATTATAATTTATTAATGTGCAAAACATACAATTTATTTGGTCTCCTCAAAGCTCGACTCCAGTCAAACAGTAATGTTACGTAAAACAAACAAAACAAAAAGAAAAACTCATCAAAACCATCTCTGTTAGTCTTTCTACTGTTCACTGTATCACCAACACTGGTTTGGTCTAAATAAACCACCGACATCACCAACAACATTTTACCTCGCTGATCGTCTTAAAACACACTTCATTCAAACTCAAAAGGAACAAAAATAAAACTCTTTGTTCGTTTCACAAATGTTCCAACAATCACCAACTGTGGTTTGAGAGTTTCAAAGAGAGACTGAATAAGTAGGAAATAAAAAATTAAAAAAAAAGACATAACCACCGTAACATTGTCAATGATTGTTAATGTCTATGTACTGGTGCGTTCGTGACATCCAACATGACACGCCAGACAAAAAACTGAAAAACACAATCGTCTGCTGGCAAAGGGAAAAGGAGTCCATCGCCCTTTTTTTTTTAGCAGGTTTCCTTTTTTTTTTTTTTTTTTTAAACTGCATTATGCGCTAGTTTTGGAGGTAACAGAGTTTTAGAAAGAAACACCGGCTAAAGACTCAAAGTTCTGCCGGGGGATTTATGTTTGGACGTCTGGAGGTTAAAAGAAAAGACGACCATGTAGATGTTCCCGACTCACACGGTAAAGACGTTGTTTTTCTCCTCCAAGGAGGCGTGATTATATGTGATTCTGAATGTGGGTTACACCGTCTAAGGCTGAGTAAATGTAATGTTACTTTAAGTTGTTGGTATCTCTCTGTCCGTGCACACGATGCCGAGAGCTTCTCCAATCAGATTTGTGTTAAAATTATAAGTTGGGACAACTGAGGCGTATTGAGTTATTCTTTTATTCATCCAAGTGAAGATTGGCTTCAAGTTTTCCCCATCAAGCGCTCATAAAGACGGAGGAGACCGGAGAGGCGTTACTGGGAGGGGAACGGTTTGCCCGGTCTGAACCTGAGTTATTGGACTCCTGGTGTTGGTTATGGCAGAAGAGCTGCGGCGTCGGTGGTCGCCAGAGCAAAAAAATGCGGGTGTGTCCGGAGTTTGGGGAGGCTATGGAGAAGGACTTTTGTGTGTTCTCAAGGAAGTTCTGGCAAACCGTCAGAAGGGAAAGCGAGGCTTGGCTCAGGCCGTTCACCGCCGAGGACGAGTGCTGCTGACCTGGACTGAGGATATTGTCGAGGAGGTGGAAAGGGCACTTTGAGGAACTCCTGAACCGGACCAACACGTCCTCTGTGGAGGAGGTGTCCACATCCCAGAGGTCTCTGGGGTAGTTAAGAAGCTCCTCGGCAGCAAGGGGCCAGAGGTGGACGCGATTCAGCCCCGAGATGCTGAAGGCTCCGGACATTGTTTGGCCGTCTTAGCCGGCACGCCTCTTCAAATGTCTCGTCGAAGGTTGGGAACAGTTTCCTGACAGATGGTGACCGGAGGGTGTGCTCCAATTATCCGGTTTTCACCACAGAGTGCACATGAGAAGTGGACGTATTCGCCGTGACGTCAACCATTGGTTTGAGGGTTGCCGTTTTGAAGCCGCAAGTTTGGCATTCCGGCCGTCGCCATCTTGTTTTTTTGCAACCACAAGTGAAACGCGAGGGTGGAGCTAAGTGCAACCGAATGCCGCGTAAGAAAACACACTGTGAAAGGGTTAAAGCTGTAAGACGAAAGAATGAACGACTCCCAGAGCGGACAACGCCGTGTTAGCGACCCGTCAATCACACGGTTAGCCCCGCCCTAAACCATATGGACCGTAATCTACTAAATGAGCATCATGAAGAAGACTTGAAACTAGAGATTGAGACCATAACTTGATGTTTCCAATGTTTACTGAGGGAATAAATCAAGAGAGAAGTTGAGTAATTTTCTATAGACTTCATTGCATTGGCTTCATTCTTCAGAACCTGCTGCACACTTTACAATTCCTGACAACTTGCAATCCTTATTATTCTGAAGAATAGAAATTAGCCTTTAGTGTTTTCAATGGCGATGTTCCAGAACTCAACATGTGCTTCAATAAAATCAGGGAATTTATCTTTCAATAACGCAATTGGGGGAAATCATGTAAACGTGAACTAAAGTAATCATAGAATAGTAACATTAACATTGTTTAACTTTTTAATGCCGCACATCAATAATAAAAACTGTGCTTTAAATTAACCTGGATATAAAACATTGATTTTAGAACTGTTGAGTTGATGCACAAAAGTATTAGCATATTTTTCTTTTATGCATCAGACATTAACATCCGTAACTACATGATCTGTAAGTTTTGAAAACAATATGACATACATATCTATATATATATCTATATATATACACACACACATATATATATATATAGATATATATATATATATATATGTATATGTGTGTATATATATATATATAGATATATATATATATCTATATATATATGTATGTATGAATGAATATATGTATATATATATATATATATATATATATGTCATATTGTTTTCAAAACTTACAGATCATGTAGTTACATATATATATATATATATATATATATATATATACACATATATACACATATATACACATATATATACACGTATATACATATATATACGTACATAGTATATGAAGAGCTGATTTACAGCTCAGTCCACAGCTGCTCTGTGTATCTGTACCATCTAATACCATCATGACATGACACTGTGGGAATCGACAGCGGAGTATATTTAGGCGTGTATCCGTTTCCAGGAAGTAACAGCGAGCTCACCTGATCCGTGTTGTTCCCCGAGGACCTGATGAAGTCCTCACTGTCCGATTTGTTTCCGTCTCTGTCGTCTATAACCAGATCGATCGGCATTTTCCCTTTCAGGCAGCTGATGTATCGATGACAGAAGTTATCGCACAGCTCATGGACCTGGAAGTTAAACAAATACCAGGATTAAACATCTTCACAGTCAGACATTTCTTAAATGATAGGAGTACAATTTCATACTTTCCGTCATTACAGGAGTATCAGTAGCTATAGTTCCATACAAGACCAAAACAGTTAACATATATATAGATATATCTATATCTATATATATCTATATCTATATCTATATATATATACAGTATATAGATATATCTATATCTATATAGATATATATATCTATAGATATAGGTATAGATATATATAAAATATACACAAATATATACACAAACACACACAAACAGACAAGTACTGTACTTAGGTACAATTTTGACATACTTTTTATGCTACTTTATAATAGATATTGTACTTTTCACTCTACTACATTTATTCAAAACATAGTTACTATTAGTCACTGCTTTTATAAGAACACATGATATACTTAAATCGCATGATGCAGTATTGTAGTGTAGTACTGGTAGTAAACAGAGCATCTCAATTGGCTCTTAATTGACAAAGTACAACATTACAATGTTCTTACATGTACTCATAAGTGACAAAAACAGAATATTATAATATTCCATAAGTAAACAGCACATTGCCATTCAGGCATAATGAATACTTTCAATACTTTAAGTGTATTTTGCTGATTTAACTTGTACTTTTACTTCAGGAACATTTTGAATTCAGGACCTTTAAATAAAATAGAGTATTGTAGAACTGTGGTATTTATGCTTCTACTTAAGTAAACTATCTGAGGACTGCATGTAGGTCTACAACAAAATAAAGATATTGAAATTTTAGGAACGTAACAGTGATATCTGAATATTATGAGATGACTTTTTGGGTTCAGGATTAAAGGTCAAAGGTCAAAGGTCACTGAGAAAAATCTGACCTTCTCCAGCTCCAGGAGGTGGAAGCGCAGCACTTGTATCGACTGTACCATCTGCGAAAACAAAACAAAAGATAACAATGCATGAATGAGACAAAAAATAAAACACTTTTATGACATAATATTATTTACAATAATAACAGTTTGGTGATAATATCTCACCAAATTATCCAGCTCTGGATTTGATGAAAATAAAGGCCTTTCTGCTCGGATCTAGACACAGAAAAAAAAGAAAAAGTATTATGATCATGAAACAACACGGCCAACTGCCCTGTGGCCCCCGTTTATTCTCGTGGCCCCGGCCTCCACAGATGGTGGAGCAACGAGCACGAAGGCGTTTATGACCAACGCGCTTATTCTCCGAAACACCAGGGGGTGTACGAACAAAATATTGTGTATATGTATATTTAAAAACTTCTCAATGCCGAGGAGAAATTGTAATCAAGTGTAAACTCATGTGAAATATTCACGGTAATACTTTATCGCCTTTATATACAATCCCTGTAAAGAAAGGAGTCAAATATTTTTAAACAACAAATGTATTATAACGAAACAAAAAGGTTAAATATTCTGTAAACAATTTGATTTGGACGGCAACATATTCACTCAAATGTAGATGTTTTAAGATTTTAGGTTATTAAAATTATTTTAAAAAGTAATTGGCCGTCTTTCTAAAAATTTAAAAGAAGTTATTTGCTTTTTTCCTGCAGGTACTTAGTTACAAAAATCTAGAGGTCCACATTTTGGTCATTTAAACCAAAACCAGCGGTGACAACTGCTCCATTGACATTCTTAATTTTTTAAACAGGTCTCTGATTTCAGACAGAAGCATTTCTGTCCAGCGTTTCGCTAAATTTGCTGGTTGAGATGATGGTTTATTCTTTTGTTATGCAGTATTTACACACCGTTTTCTACTTTAAGTGAACAAAATGAGAACTTTCATCGCTGACTAATAAACACACAATGCACAGCGAGTGGGATGATAGGGGTGTCATTGGGGGCCCACAGCTCATTCAGGCCCCCCCCCCCCCTCGAGGATTAATCCGGCCCTGGACCCTCCTGATCCTGCAGATCTCTGTTAGTGGGTGAAGTGTGTGTTTCTGTACCTGTTTGGAGAAGACGGCGATGTCCTCGTTGAAGGAGTCCGAGGAGCAGACGTCTCCTCCGGCCACGCCGCTCTCTCTCGGCGTGCAGGTCGCCAATTCACATTTTTCAAAAATCAGTGCGAGCAGAGGGAATAAAGGATGTCTGAAAGAGAGAGGGGGGGGGGGGCGGGGGGGGGGGGCAGCTCAGACTGTAACACTAGTTTCCTGCAGCCTCAAACTCTTCCAGAAACATTCAAGTAGCACCGAGATTCAAAATAATAATATTTAGAGCACTTTTTAAAACAAAAAACAAGAGTGTGTTTCATGCAAACTACAAAAAAGTACAGAAGGTTTGTTGGTTTGGAAATATCCATCCCTTAAATTTCTGTTTTCACCGAGATACAATGCAGGTGAATGGAACTTTTGTTTGTATATAAAAATGATTATACTTCTTTCCGGTGTCCTTGCTTACTCTCTGCATAATCCACAAGGGCCAAACTTTTCATAGGGACTACTTCTTCAGTAGAATGTTTATTTGCAATCAGTGGAAAACAAACATTTTTTTTGGGGCGGATGAAGAAATCTCAAGACCTTGACAAATAAAAACCAAAACTATCTGCATGGCACCACCAGCAGGAAGTGAGAAAAATGTTTTAAAGAAAATCAGGGAGGAAGCACAGCTCGGATCTATATCCATATCATTTAGTGGGGCTACCTTATTAAAACCAAGAAGAAGGAAAAGTATATTTCAACATTTAGAAGGTGACGCCGACTCCAGTAAGTCAATCTCATTCGTTTATTACGACACGAGTCTGCTCAGAAACTGAAAGATAAAAACAACATTGCCATCATTTTCTTTTATAATAAGGATTTGTGAGACACATCTTTGAAGTTGGGTAAAAACAATACTAAAGAAGTTTAGTGTCATAATTAATTCCAGCTTGGATTGAATGCTGTTTCGCTTCCATCTTAACGTTAAATAACAAGGAACCCTTTCACAAATATTCAGTTACAACTTCTGTTTCAAGTTAACTGAAGAAAGTTATTTGACATTCAGATTCATACATCCTGTCTGGTGTTGATGCTGAGGTTAAAATGTTTACCGAAAAAGTACAGCCGATTGTCATGAGCATCAAAATTAAAAGGTGATGCCATGAAACTGTTAAAGGTATTTCACAATGAAAAGACCCCAGAATCGAACCCTGAGGAACTCCAAACCAGCTTTGGTTTGAGGTCAAGCTACAATTAAACATGGAGGACGCAGAGCAGACTTAACCCTGTAACAAAGACACGCAACGTCTTAAATGAAGTAATCTGATTACTGGCCATAATCTGATTATTGCGTCCATGTAAACACATATTTATCACCGTTTCATTTTGGGTTTTTTTAAGCTAAAATGTCTCAAATGTGAAGATTTGCTGCTTTTATCCGTCATATATGATAATAAACTGAATATCTTCAGGTTCACGGAGGTTTGCCAGAACAACGAGCACCTAATGCTTATGGAAATTAGCATTTTTCTGTATTTTCTGTCATTTTATAGACAAAACAATGAATGGATTAATAGAGAATTAATCAGCCGGTTAAATGTGAGTTCATAAACCTTTTTGCATTACAGTTTTAAACCAAGCAGCAACAACAAGACGAAGCAGAAGAGATCCTGCTGCTCCAACAGTCAACTAATTACAAAATCTACGATTTTTTTAAGATCGTGACCGGGTTAAAGTTAAAAAGGAGGTTTGATATAATAAAAGTTACTAAAAAGAAAGAAAGAAGGAAATAAATATATCGAAAGAAAGAAAGGACCAGTGTCTTTTTGTTTAATGAAAAGATGCTGCATGTTGTTATTACTCCATTAGAAAGACTAAGAAAGCTGTTTGAGTAGAAAAGGTCAAAAGTATGTATTTACTACTACGTAAGTACTGTTCTTATGTACAATTTTTAAGTACCTGTATCTTTCATGGTCAACTTTAAGCCACTTTATACTTCTATTCTTATTCATTTTAGAGGAAAATCTACTTTTTACCACACTTCCTCACATGCATTTAACAGCTGGAGTTAAAGTTGCTTTTCAGGTAAAGTCATTGTATACAAAACCTATAATTAGATTATAAAAACAAAAAGGTCAATAGGAAGACTTCAGGTCTTACCGGTACAAGACAGCAGCAACACATTACTCCATTACTTAAATTACTCCATTTGCTTCCCATTAAACGAATTCCTTTTAAATTCCTCCGATTGGTTTTTAAGGCACTACTTGTATATTTCTGACCTCTTTAAGGTCTTCGGAAAAAAAGCAGAATAAGATCAGGAGCTGGTAAAGGTGCCGTTAGTTACGGTGGTCTGATGAGCTGCAATGTGTTTTTATGTTTTATTATTATCTTTATTGTCACACCATTGCGTTGTATATGTTTGATGTTTTTTTTTAAACTTTTTTTTTTTTTTTTTTTTTTAAATATAAAGCACATTGAGTTTCTTTGTAAAGGAATGTGATCAATAAATAAAGCTGCCCTAGGAACAGATATAATAACATGCATTTATACATATTGACTTGCCTGTATACATTTGAAATGCCTCCACCTCGCTTATTTTTTTTTTTTTTTTTTGCTTAATAACTTTTGATACTTATTTTTACTGAAGTAACATTTTGAATGCAGGACTTTTACTTGAAGTGGTAGTTTTCTTAACATTGAGGCGCTGCTACTTTCACGCAAGTAAACTTTCTTCCGCCGTCTGCTTTTTGTGTTGACCTCAAACAAGCAGCAGGCCTCACTTCATCACACTCACACACACACACACACACACACACACACACACACACACACACACACACAGATAACGTTGGTCTGGCTCAGCTCGGCCTGGAATGGAACAGCGTGGAGCTCAGTCCCAAACAGTGAGAAGTTAAACAGATAAATCAAACAGGAAACTGCACCGAGAAACTGTTTTCACACAAGAAGAAAACTGTTCTGAAAGAGAGTTTTTTGTCCTCATCAGTCCGGTCTCTCCCCCCCTCACCCCTCACCCCTCGCCCCCTCCTCACCCCCCTCCCACCTTCCCCACAGTGTGAGTAAACTCATCATACCCATAAATGGCGTCTTTGTCCCTCTTGACGGCGTCCCCAGCTGTGGGGCCCACGCCGCCGCTGGTGTGGGTGGACTGGGCGTACTGGTGTGGAGGGTATGGGCCGGCGGCGGCGGCGGCGGCGGCGGCGGCGGCTGCCAGGTGCACGGCCTGCAGAGAGCGGGCGGCGTGGTGGTGGTGGTGATGGTGGTGTGGGTCTCCGTACACCCCGCCCACGCCCTCCAGCCCGTAGTGGGCCAAGTCTTCATACTGAAACACAAGAGATAAGAGACGGGTGACCTTTGACCCCCCCGAGTCGTGGCGTAGGAGCCGTTCGCTGACCTCCGGGGAGGTCGAAGACGCAGATCAATTTGAAAAACAATAAATGTGGCGAGACGAACTGTGCGCGGGGTTTATATGCAGGGTGAAGGTGTTTAATGGACTCGTGTTTCATTTTAAAAAAGCTGCGGTTTCTCAATAACCAATGAAACGTCACAAAATCACATCAACGGACACAGAAAGCTGTTAATAAAAAAACAAATAAATAAATGCTAGTTTGACCAATTACATTCCTAAAAACAAGAAGACCCAGACTCAGGGCCCAGAGGTGGGTGGGTTTTTCCCATTTATGTAAAAATAAATAAAAATACAATGTAATTTAATAGAACAAAACCCCAAAAGTGACCAGAGAGACTCTGTGTCACAACCAGTGTCCAAAAGAAATAAACGACTATAGGCTACAGGTGTTCCTGTTATTATGTCCACCCTCTTGTTTATTTACTCTAATGTGACTAATAGTTTGATGCTTTGGAACAAAAAAAAATGTAAACACCCAGTCACAATCTTAAATCACAGATTAGTGTGTGCTTGTATGAAATGATAAAGTAAGTAATTCAGTAGGTTGACTTTTCAAAATCAAAACACACCCTGAAACTTCTTGAAGCGGAATAATTATCCTTTTTTTTTTTCTCCACATATTAAATACAAAGATCCACAAATTAACATTAACATCAAACAACACAATGGAATCAAAAAGTCTCTGAAAAGCTAAACTGAAATATTTAATGCAGGATTGTTGCATTAGTTGAAACAGTGCAGGTGTTCCTATTATTATTATTATGTCCGCCCCCGGTTTATTTACATGAGAAAGAGTTTTTTTTTTTAAACTTTTAAAAAACACCAATTAAAAGTTAACTTCTGCTTTAAAAAACAAAACAGCCTGAGACTTTAAAACGACAGTGTCTCTGCACTGGGGAATTCTCTATAAAGGGGGTGGACAAAATAACACGAACACTTTAAAACATGATGCAGTCGAATGTAAAAACACCATCAAGTTAAAATCATTATGGATCTTATAAATATCAGACTGCACTCTGCAGATGTTATTCATTTTGAATTATAGTCATGTGGTTCGTACTCCTGTAGATTCTCAAAAAGTTTATAAACTCAGACTCTGCGGAAACAAATCTATTTTATTCTCAGAAAGAAAAAACAGGAATTGTTCTAAAGTGTTTATGCCTACACAGTATTAATATATAAATGTACACATTATTTTGTTTTGTAGTAAATCAAAACAAGTTTAAACTTTTTTAATGCTACAATCTACATATTAGCATATGTTTTTTTAAAAAAAAAAGAGTTACTTATTTCAACAGAAGTCAGTTCGCTTTTTAATTAAAGCAACTGAAGTTTGTCACTTTGTTTTGTCTTTTAAAATGACGTGTTTTGTGGGTCTTTATGCGTTTTTAAAAGGTAAATTTATGCTTTAAGGTAAATTGACACTAGTTTAAAAAAAAAAAAAAAAAAAAAGATTAAAATGTTTAATCTCAGAAGCAACAAGAAAAAAAGTAATTTTAAGAAAAAAAAGTTATAATTACAAAATAAAAACATTTTAGTTTCATTCCTGGAAAGAAGCTGATATATTCATATAATCTCTGCATAATTATTTTGTATAACTTTTTTAACTGCCAATGGCAAAAAAACAACAACATCAATTAGAATTTAGTTGAACTAATTTATAATTTCTATGATTTCTTCTTTGCTTAAAACATTTAACGGTGCCGTTTGTTTCCTTATTTTTTACTTTATTTTCCTGATTTAACAAAAGCAGCAACAGGTTTCCACTGTAAGTTAGTTATTATACATAATAAGTCAGATATTCTACCTCATAAAAATAACTTTCTATGTTAATAAAAGCTGAACAGAAGCTCTCACTAAAGTGTGTCTTTACGTGCGTGTGTGTGTGTGTGTGTGTGTGTGTGTCTGTGTGTGTGTTTGTGTGTGTGTGTGTGTGTGTGTGTGTGTGTGATCGGATTAGAGTGATCACTGATCACTGATCAATAAAACGCCGTTTAAACTTTGACCTCGGCCAACGGCCTCGTGCGTGAGCTACAGTTTTAATATTAGAAATGTTCTCACGTGACCTTTTTGTTCAAAACGAGCTCAAAACAGAGATTTTAAAAATCAGCCGTGAAACAAATATGATTAAAGTTATATTTCTTGTTTTACTCTCCGCGGCTGAAGCACAAACACACGGCCGACACACGCGGACACACACACGGACACACACACGGACACACACGCGGACACACACACGGACACACACACGGACACACACACGGACACACACACGGACACACGCGGACACACACACGGACACACACAAGCGGAACAAAGCGTGTGTTTATTCCAGTTAAAGGTATAAAGTTTCCTCTGACTTCTGTTAAATGTTTAAAGTTTAATGATTTAAGTTAAGTTGCAATGCTCAAAAGTTTTGTCTGGAAATTAAATGATTTGTTCATTTCTGTTAAACTGAAAACTTTCGTCATGAATTCAAAACTGAGGCAAAGAAATCCAAAAGGGAACAAATGCATCGTGAGAAATACATTTCTACAAATCACAGCAACTTTTATAATCAAATGTTAAATTATTTAGATCCCTGAAAGATTTTAGAAGTTTGTCTAAATTATCTTTTTTTTAGTCTCCCTTTAGTTCTCCGAGTGTAAAGTGAATTTAATTAAATTAAAGCTCCGTTATTCTTCCACTTTTATTATTTATTTTTAAAAGTTTCAGTTTTAGAAAAGTGTTTTTAAATAAATGTATTAATACAAATACATAATGGTTTCTTTCTATTAATAATAACTGTCATATTGGTTGGGAGGGGGGCGGGGGGGGGGGGGGCTTTCAAAAAGAAAACAATTAAATTAATCATAAAAGTTAAAATTCTATTTTTACGCACGAGAGAAAGTTTCAATCGCAGTTCGCGAAATTAAAACGGTAAATATAATTTATCTTTAAGAAACAACGTTAATATTATTAAAAAACAATGTCCAACTGAGGGTTAATATATTTAGTATATTAACCCTCATATTAGTTAATTAGTTTAAATCTAGTTTCGTCTCAGCTGTGTGTCAGTTTCAAGAAAAGTGGTTCACAGTTTTCCACAAATCCAAACTCAGTTTATTGATCATCAAACTCGAGCCGCTGAAGACAAACCGTCCTCATCATCATCATCATCATCATCATCATCATCATCATCTCTCTGCGCTCCAATTTAAAAAAGTGCCCTTTTACGCACCCGTTGCGCCATCGGCCCCGTCACTCCGCCCGGACTCCAGGTGACTCCTGCGGGGCAAAACACACATCCAACTCCCCGGTACCGGAGCGCTAATCAGTTAATCCCGAGTGTAACGGAGTCCAGCCGCGAGAAGGGAAACGCACACACACACACACACACACACACACACACACACACACACACACACGCACACACACACAGAGCAGCAGCAGCAGCAGGTCCCTGCGAGCTCCGCTCCGCTCTCCACGGGAACACACCGACCGACCGACGGAGACACTCGAGCCCGGGCAGACGCTGTCCTGCTCCCGGCCTCCAGCTCCGAGCAACAACCGACCACCCAACCAACCGCTCAGTCAGCAGGCCAGATCCGATCAGGTTACATCCAAAAACCGGTAGGGGTGGTGGGGGGAGTGGAGGGGGGGTGGACAAAGTGAGGCGGACCCGCCCGCTGCGCTCTGAGCCGGGGCCGTGCGGCGCTGTCTTCTGCGCGGAGGTGCGTTCAAATCCCCATCGCAGCTCCGGCGCAGCGGCTTCCTCCTCCCTCAGAGCAGGCCGTCGGGGTGTGAGGAGAGGGAGGGAGGGACGAGGGGAGTGAATAGTTTCTTTTCCCCACTTAAAGGAGCAGAGACTCCCTTGCGCGTCCCCGTCGGCCAACGCGAGACAGTGCCAAGGCGCGCCCCCGCGAGGGGCACTAAAGGGAATGTGAGGGGACAAATGTGTCTCCTCCTGAAGTTGTTATTAGGGGAGACAAAAAATGATGATAACTTAGGAATTCACTGCAACTACAGAAATAACTTGGTCGTTTTTGTTGGAACTTCTCAAGTCCTTAAATGCAACGCAGCAATATGAATAAACTACTTAAAAGTTAAAAAAAAAAAAAAAAAACCTTCAGGGGCCCGAAGACATCTGGTTTACAATGTGGCAGTGTTTTTGTGGTTATTTGATTAACTGAAAATGTGTTATTAAAACTGTCTAAAATGAGGAGGGGCCCATGGGAGACACCTGCAGAATTACACGAGGGGCCCCCGAGTTAGAATCTAGTTTTTTGGGGCCTTTTTAATTTTAGTATATATTATGTTTACGCGGTGCATAAACAATGAGTGCATGAGAGAAATGGGGGTCAACAGGGACCCCATAGCACAGGGGCCACCTACGGGGGGGTTAATATGCCCCCCCCCCCCCCCAGTGAAAGTATAGAATAAACAGGCTGCAGTAAACAGGCTGCATATCAAATGCATAATAATAATAATCACGTCATATTTGACGAATGTCTTTTTGCCCTTTTGATTTTCCTTTTAAACACAAAAAACACAAGTAATGATTTACAGAAGTGAAAACACTTTTTAAATGATTGACAGCAATTTCATTATTGAGCCGCATATATTTTTGATGAAATAATACTAGAACATTCGTGGAGAGCCTAAAGTCTAACAACCGATTCACTTTCCTTCTAATTTTACAATAATATGACTTGGCTTTCTTACTCATGACGTCGTAACTCGTTACCGTCATTAAGAGATTCGACTGCACTTGTTCTGAAAAAAAAGCAGATAAATCTGTTTGAAAAATAAATAATGTCAAAGTTTAAATGTGGGGAAGAAAATAAACTGATATTGACTTTGTTTGACTGAACTCTTGTGCTCATGCCCCATCTAGTGTTTGTGAAGCGCTAACACCAGCCAGAGCCCTCTCATTTGTTATTAATCATATTAAAAAGAGGTTCCACAAACACGTTGGTTGGATCAGGAGGGGATTTAAAACATATTTCAGCTAAAAACAGTAAATTCATAAGATCCTGAGCAAGAAATCAACTTAAATATTTACCAAACACGAGCTGTAACCATATAATCTGTAATAACAAATACAATATATAACAAATATAGTAAAACTTAAAGTTCAAATAAAAATGTTAAAGAAATCAAATGTAAAAAAAAAACTTAAAAACAATCTCAAATCTGAGCAAATTATTAGAAATAAATTATTAGAAAGTATGTTGTTGTTTTTTTGTAATTTGGGTGTAATTACCCTTTAAATCCCATAGGAATATTGTTTTCTTTTTTTAAAATGAAAATTATTTAAAAGGATAAAGGTATGAGTTTAAAATATTAGAGTAATTTATTGTAAAAATGGTATTTAGTACCATAAACACACAGCAGCAAAGAG
>JACSYO010001666.1:0-55000 GCA_016806645.1 Ophiodon elongatus | reverse complement strand
CCTCCTCGTGGAGAGGTTGGTTGAGGTCGGAGAGATTTCACAGGAAGGAGAAACGTGTGCATGCCTCCTGCAGATTGTGATACAGTCATAACAGAGAGGAGGCGATGGGGGTGCAGTTTGCATCATGATGGACTTTGACAGAGCAGACAGAGGAGGTTTCTGCAGCGACATCACAAGCAGCATCCCAACACGTCTTCGTTAATAGCATGTTGGCGTGTCCTTTCCTTCATGAACACAGCTGGTTCCTGGTTCCTCCACCAGTAGGAAGCGGCCTCTCCGGCTCATGACCCCTTTCAAATGAGGCCACTGTATGTTGTGACTCATCATCAGGGTGCATATGTCTACAGGCTGTGTGACCAGTTCAACTAAAGCGGGATTATTCCCTCTCTGAAGGGGTTGTTATTATTAAATTACCCCCCCCAAAAAAAAAAAGTTCCAGGTACAGGTGCGACGGTAGAATACGATCCAGGACTTCAGTTTGAGGATCGGAATCAGGTTTATTGCCAAGTAGGAGTTTGCCTTGGTGCAGCAATAAAGACATGTCGTCCTGTTCTGTAAAGAGCTGGAGCAACCATCATTAGTTTGGCACAGCTAGTTAATATTTAAACGAGGAAGGATTTTATGACTATAGAAAGTAATCATGGTAGCAATCGTGTTACCAGCAGAATTTAAATGTTTAGTACTGGAGCAGAAATCTGTGCTCGAACGTTTTTACGCACTGCTGTTGTCTGAATGTGGCCTAAACCGTTTCATGAGCAGTTAAAGGGTAATTCTGGCATTTCTTAAACCTTATTTTCCCATGTTTTTATGTGTAATTGAGTGAGTAATGGGGACAACAGCCTTTTAAAAATGGAATCCAGTATTGAAGGAGAACGCTGCAGCCACTAAACAGGCTGTAATATAATCGGGCAACTCATCGACCATCAATATACGTCCACCAAAGTGCTTGTTTTTGCCACAGACAAGCTGCAGATTGACATTATAAGTGTCTGGTAACACTGAGGAAAGAATCCGACAGAGAAGTAAAAAGGTTATCTTGACCTTTCGCTTGATGAGGTCTGTTCGTTTTTTGTGCGTCCCGCTTGAAGAAGTCTCGTTCTGATATCTCGCGTCACATCCACGTTGTTGAAATCAGCAAAATATTCAGCCATGACATGAAAAAAAAAAGGTCAAATGACAAGATAACAAACAGAAAGCGTGAAAAACAAGCACTTTTAGTGGACGTACATTGACGGTGAGGAGTTGCCCAATATGATTACATTGCAACCAGTGTAGCGGCTGCAGCGCTCTCCTTCAGTACTGAACCAATGGTTGCACCCATTAGCCACTTAGACACACAGAAAAGAGGCGAAAATAGAGCTCAGGTTGGAAAAACACCAAAGTTACCCTTGAAGACGTCAGTATGTTTCAAAAGAAAGGACAAACAGCGCCCTGAACTCTCCGCTGGGGCTCCACCACGGATTCATCCGAAGTTCTTCCTTAACAAAGTTATTTTTCAGGTTGTGCACAGGTGTGAATATTGAGCAGGATTCCTTTTTCATTCCTCCCAATTCTGCCATTCTGTCATGGGAACAAATGAGTGCAACAACCCCGAACGTCTTCCTGGGAAGACCCTCTGAAAGACGCCCCGTTTTCTAGGAAACGCGTCGAGGCAAAAAAACAGTCAACAGTTTATAGAGCGAGATCTGCGAGATGCAGCCAGGAGGAGGCGTGACCGCGGGTACAAACACTCGACTTCAGACGTGGTTCGTACGAGTTTATTTGAAGCATTTAGAGACCTTTAGATCGGACGCACTGATCCAAAACGCTGAATTGTTTTTTTACCTCGGTAATGGATCTTATTCAGTGAATCAGGTCCGGGTCCAGATGTGGCAACAGGCGTGCAGCACAGGTGAGCAGCGAAGGCACTGAAGGCTAAAGTACACACGGGGATTACGATGGATATGTGTACCAGAGAGAGGAACGGGTCATGTGACTGTATATCAGCAGACTCCAGGTGAGCTTGCAGGCTTCCGGACATCTAGATGTTGTTACCTAATTGTCATAAAGTACTAAAAGCTGCAGAGTTTGAATGAACCGCTCGGAGCAGGTCGACTTTGAAATGCGCTCCTCGAACAATCGGATAGTTTGGTCTCGGGTGGAGAGCGCAGGCTGCGGGTAACCCGACGAAGCAGGCCACCTTTCCTTTGGACGGCCTCGTGCCTGAGCACACCCCTGCAGGTAAACACATGACTCATGCGGCCGCGTTCAGCCAGATAAAAGGCTCGACTTGTCAAATGTTTACCCAGACTGCACCGGGCCGCGGAGAGAAGCAGGTAGCAGGCTGTTCGTTTGGACGCGTGGGTGTCATTCTTTTCCCGCTGTGGTCACTTGTTGAAATCCTGTTTTTCGATCCGCCTTCACACTTTTAGTTTCAGTTTTATTCACCCACTAAAGTCTGTTGATCCGGGTCTCCTTCTAAGAAAGAAATGAGCTCAGGCCTCACACAGGCCGAGTTAACTCTTCTGCAAACTAGGTTGAAATTTTGGTGAGAATGTGTAATTGTCTCTTAAAATGATGAAGGAATTAAACGTCAATGAAAACGGCGTTCTTTTTTGTAGGACTGAGCGACGTTTGAAATATATTTTGATACCGATGGGATTGTTTTAGGGCTGAACAATTTTTACAACATTCAATTATTTTGACTGACTGATTTTGTGATTTGTAGCAAACAAAGATGTTTTCTTGAGCAGGACATCTGTGCAGCGCCGCAATAATTGATTTTAAATGGTATTTTGAAACACTGTGCATCCTGCGATTAGAAAATTGCGGTTAGCCATATTGCGATTTTGATAAAGTTTCGGTTAATTATGCAGCCCTATTTCTTATCTTATATTTACCCAAAGTCTTTTTTGTGTTCATGCAATGGAACCTACAGAAGAAGCTTTTTCCTATCATTGTTTTTTATTACGCCAACAGGTTAATCTCCAAACTAAAAACGTCATCTTTAAGGATGTGGTGTTTCTAAATGACTTCAAACATTTCCTACTACTGTCATTATTCAGATAAAGATACCGTTATATCCGTATTAAACTAATATCTGCTCCAAAACATACATTTAATTCTGTCCGGCTACTAATATATCCAAACCTGGAACCTTGCTTTACGGTTGGGGGATTTTGTGATTTGAGTTGTTGCACAAAAAATCCGAGCGCAGACTGTTAGCAACAATGTATCTGAGTGCAAGCATGCAGTTTGAGCAGAAGCAGAGCAAATCCAAGTGCAAGCGAAGCAGGGGCTTTTTGAGTGCGAGGGCAGGGTGTTTGTGGGCAAAGACTTACTAAATCTGAGCGGTAAATCAATGAGTCATGCTCTTAAATTGAAAGACCACGATCTTGAATAATGATAGAGTCAAAACTTCCTTAGCGGTGCGATGCAAAGAAGTTTTTTCTTTTTACCCATGTTGTTCCTCATTATGATTCTTTAATGACACAGAAACATACTTTCTTTTCCTGCTCAGCTCAGATATGTAAAAAGACTGAAAACTAAATTTGAGGAAAAGCAACGTCAGAAAAGTATTGCTCAATTACAGTATCTTCATTCAAGCCACAAAATCTCTCTCACTTGCAGCGATATACAGAGAAATTAAGAGTGAAACAAATCAAGAGATGGACGATACTCCGTGAACACAATCACACCGAGTCGTGAACTGTTCCTCGGTGTAGTCAGAGTGTCGAGCGACAACAACAGCAGCAGCGAGTCTGATGCGCAGCGGGAGGTGATCCGATACCTGCTCAGGAGTTTTCATTGTTTTTTTTTTTTTGTTTGGAGCTTTTCTTGGTTTTCATTGGACGGCGAAAGGAACTGAAACTCTTCCCCCCTCTCGCCCCCTCACCCGAAGGCGTTTCGTGTGGGGGTGTTTTTTATCGATCGGGCAAACCGATGCCCCCGGACCAGCCCACAGAGAGCTGTCGATAGCGCCGGAGGGGAGGGAGGAGGGGTTGGGAATGACATTGAGGAAAGGTCAGCAGGCAGCCGTGTCCCCGGTGCTCCGGCTCCACCCACACAGGACACCATCGATTTTATATTAGTGCTGACCTCCATCTGAGCTGCTGGTGCCCGGTCACTTCAGCTGGTCGGAGACGTGCAGACACATATTCAACATGATTCAATATAATCACTTATTTATCTCAGGCAGAAAAAACGTTGTTTTTTCGTGCGCTGGTCAATTTTGAGATTGGATTAGTGGAAAGAAAACATCCAAAATACACATTTAGCTGTTTATTTTACTATTTTGTCTGTTTGGGTCTGTAGATTTCTCCTAAATTCACCAAATGTTACCATTAGATAACGCCTCATTTGCATCTTGAAAACATACAATTTCAGAAAACTTGTAATACAAAGAAATATTGTCTTAATGTCAGTAATCAACTGGGGAAGTTTCATGGTGATATCTATTAGTTAATTCTTTTACCCTATTCACCTGTAGTGTCTTCAAAATATGTATATGCATATATAACATCTCCACTTCAGTAGCACTTACATACACCAAACCTTCCAGTTTCATTCCTCTCTATATTCTGAAGGTTTCAACTGAGGGGTTTGTTCATATATCATTCATAGCCAGATTTATAGAACATTTTATTACTAAAAACATTATGGCTGTTGAAAAAACCTGTATGCAAATCAGCACATATTTGAGAAGAGAATGCCTCATTTGCATTTTTAAACATACCTTTTCAGAAAACGTGCAATACAAAAAAATATTGTCTACGCAATACACTGGGGAAGTTTCATGGTAACATCTATTACTTTTTATTCTATTCACCTCTAGTGTCGGTTTTACCCATGACACCAATGGAAAACAGTTTTTTATTGCCTTAACACGAGTTTGATTATTTAGTGATACATATGGACTGATATCATCCTACAAGCCATTCAAATTGGGGTAGTGACTTTTTTAGTCATTTTTTAAATCTATTACTGTTTATTTCTGGCTGATATGTGATTTATGTTGCGAATATTATCCACAAATGACGCTTCTTGTGGCTTATTGGTGGTCAACGTATCATCAAACAGCACTTGTTTCTCCCTAAAACGATGGAACTGTTTGTTGTCAAGTCAACTTTAAAGTAATCACCGTTTATTAAAGTTACAGAAGAATACAGGGACCAAACATTGCCATTGCGTATTGATAACAGCCGCATGCAGAGTCATGGAGATGACGAGAAACTGTTGGTGAGTCACATCTGATGATATCGGACTGATAATCTGACACATCTTTGAGTTCTGAAAGGTGGAAGCAGGCGTGAGGTCGATGCCCCGCAGACGGTTGAATACGAGGAACACGATCATTAAATCATAATCATTAAACTGCCCGATTGTTTAAGGGAGTTTTGTGTGACATTTTAAGTATAGCCGATGGACTGATCGCTTCTTTTGCATGGCGGTACGCCCACGAAGTGGACTATTCCTCTCTGTGTGAAAGGTTAAAAGAAGTATTATATAGTAATTCATGTATTTTTGTTTATTGTGTTTTATGTCCAACTGGGCTAAATTAGTTTTTTTTTAACATGTGATTTCAATGACTATATTTCAAAGTGGAGTTGAAATGTAGTCATTGAGATGCTGTTGGAGTGTAACGCTCTCTGATGAGATGAGATGCTTCATTGTCATCGCATGTTAGATAGATAGATAGATAGAAAGAAAATACTTTATTAATCCCGCAAAGGGGAAATGTTTCCGGTACAGCAGCATTTTTACATAAGAAAATCACAATATATACAAAATAGAATAGAAGAAGAACACAAGAAAAATGCACAATATATACAACAAATAGAATGGAATAATAATATTAAATTAAATTAAATGAACTAACAAAAGGAGCGTATTCTCACTCATCCAAGCGACTCGGGTCAGCCTCCTGCTGGACGTCACCTGGAGCGACGGCTTTGGGGAAGTTTCCAGCTCGGCGTCCGACCGGCAACGTGACGCCACTAATGGAAGATGGATTTCCTTTTTGGGTCGATGCGGATCGACTTCACCGCCGCTCACGTTTCACACATCCGGTGACTAAAACAAACCCCCGCCAATAAAATACCCCAACAACCTCTAAAACATGAAAAACATCTCGAACACTTTCTCTTTGTGAGGGAAGTCGTTGGGAAGTTTGTCAGAAAGAGAATCAAACACCATCTGCTGATCCAGACCTCGGAGACACAAGGTTTTCCACGCTGATGATGATGAAGTCATGAGTCCGGATGGGCCGTGTGTGTGTGTGTGTCTGTGTGTGTGTGTGTGTGTGTGTGTGTGATTGACAACACGTGTGTTCCTGTGGGAGCATTCTGTGTAGTTATGTACTGTGTGTGTGTGTGTGTGTTTGTCTTTCATGATAATGGAGCAAACAGACCACCAGAGGCTATTATCTGCATCTCTGGTCAGCTGTACGTGTGTGTGTGTGTGTGTGTGTGTGTGTGTGTGTGTGTGTGTGTGTGTGTGTGTGTGTGATGCTGTTTGTTTAAGTGCATCCACACACTGTTGTTAAAGTGCTCTAAGCAGCCGTTTCATTACCGCGTGTCCTCTGAGGACAGGGCTGTTTGAGGGCAGGGATGTCCAACTGGCGGTTTGTGGGCCACACCGGGCCTCCATAAATAACTACGTGCAGCCTGTTTCCACCACAGGAACCAAGGACACATTTCTTTTTAGGGACTCAGGAACCACTTTGACTGGAGGAACCCAAAACGTCCCCGCTGTGGGGGTAGAACCTTCTGGAGTTCACTGGCCAAACACAAACTTCCTGCTGCAGCTTCTTTTTCGCCTCTTCAAACAAGCTCTGGTTTCCAACCACTAGAATCAATATTAGATGAAGACGGTTGCACATTTCGCATGATGTCATTGCAAAAAGTAGATCATGTGTAGTTTTTGACTTTGAGTCTGAAGAGAGTGAAGAACAAAACTCAATTTGCTGTTTGTTTGCTGGTGTTTTCTACTAAAGTGTGAATGACCATAAAACTCTCAGCACAGCAGTCGCTCTCTCGGAGACACGGCCCCCTGGAGCTTCCCGTCTTCTTTCCCTTCAAGTTGTATTTCCTATTGACCTTCAGCAAACCGAAGCATCTGAGAAGCAGAGTGTGGAAGTGTTCATGGTTTCTACCCAGGCGGTGACTTCCAGTTCTGACAAAGCCAATGTTGAAGTGTCTTGAAACCTGCATTCTCTCGACTGACCAGCAGGGGGCGACTCCTCAGATTGTATAGAAGTCTATGGGAAAAGGACCCTACTTCTCCGATATGCTATATTTGCTTGGCAGCGCGGTGAATGGTGTATTTTACCTTTTTGACAACTACGCGCAATTTTGTATATTCGACCTTCGGTATGTTATTGTTGTTGATCATCCCTCACAGCTATTTAGTTGTTGATGTTGGAGCTTTCATGAAAAACTATAAATGTTTACATTTTGTCTGATAAGCCATACTGCGTTAGCTGCCATTAGCTTCTGTTCACACTGTGATTATGGATGTGCAGACAGCAATCACTGGACATGATGTGCATGTTATTTTTACATGGAGCATCTTCTTGTCTACGATTTACAAGCTGATTTATGGATGTTTATCAGCATGCAGGAGCTTTAGTATACCGGTATCACTGGAAAGAGTTGAACATTCGTGCTTACCCATTCCAGGAATATGTGTCACATGTGAGTTATCTTTGAGAGGAAACAGGTGTGATCAGGTTTTAAAGGTCAGGGATCATCCCCTCACGGCTCTTGAGTTGTATATGTTGGAGCTTTAATGAAAAAACATTGAATGCTAGTCGTGATTAGCAACTGATGTTGACGTGAACAATACCAGTTCATGTTATCTAGACTCATAAAAAACACAAACTTTGGATATCATATCCTGAGAAGTTAACAGACGAAGAGACTTAACTGTTGGGTCTGATTTGAGGGGGGTTCAAGTTAAGGTTCAATTATTTTGATCAAGATAATGTAAAGACTTTGAGCCCAAAACAACACACCATTTCATGTGGTGATTTAAAAAAAAAAAAAAAAAAAGGCATTCAATTTAGTGCATAGATATTATGTTGGCTCAGCTTCTACTTATTAGGACAAATAAATGAGCTGAGTCATCAGTTGCAGGTTGTAACCTTTAGCCTGTAAGAGCTGGCTTGCAGCTCTGTAGAGCATTTCTGATCTGAGACGGTTAGTCAGCTTCTCTCCGCTCAGACGAGAGGATGAGAGGAATCATCGGTGACGCAGCGCTGACGGAAAAAACTTAAAGGAAGGAGGAGTTACTGTAAACCAGCATGACAGAAGTGTCTACGTCAAAGACACTGCCACAAAAATACTTCACATTATTATCATTTTCCACTTTCACCGAGTTAAATCTTCCAACTTCAGTCCTGAACGTAACTATTCCATCATTTTCAGACGGATAAATGTCTGTTGTTTTGTTTTTAAAATCCTATGGCATAGTATGGGACGTGTCAATGATTAGCTACAACATTGACTTTGATGCATTTACATTTTTTTGTGCAGAAAAAAATAGCATGTATTTAAAAGGGAAAATAGTTAAAACTGCAATTTCAAGAACAGAAATTATGGTTTTAATGGGTTTTAATGGGAAAATTATACTGTGGATACACAGTATATAATAAACGTATTATATGAAACTTCCAAAATTAGAAAAAAAAAACATATACCCTTGCCAAAATATATTCCACATGCAAAATAATAAAACAATTAAAAAGCCCAGAACTCACCTAGTGAGATGCAATGGTAAGAATATTACTATTAATATTATTATTAATATTTACATTCTTTCTGTCTAATTGCTAAAGGAACGTTTGACTTTTCGACTCATTTTGGAGCCGAAGTTTGCGCCTCACGTTTGTCCCACACCACCATCTTATCAGTGCATGTTTGACAAAGGCGGAAAGAGCTGCGGTCGGTTTGATCGGCCGACTTCGAGAAAGATTCTCACGAGCAAACGAAGCGTCGTTGGTCGCTGGACTTTGTGTCTGAGTCAGTTGGATGACATCACCACACCTGTCCGGGTGGAGGTGGGCGTTGTGCAATATCAACTTTTGACCTTCTCTTTATGAGCCTGACAGCACTCAGACACCTGGTGTATGCACACACACACACAAACACACACACACACACACACACACACACACACACACTCCTGACAAGAGCAGTCCACCCACTAACATTCAACCTACATTTTCTAACCTGGAAAGACCTTCAGGGGGACGTGGTGTGTGTGTGTGTGTGTGAGCTGTGATATTACATAACACACGCGCACACACACACACACACACACACACACACACACACACACACACACACACACACACACACACACACACACACACACACAGAGCTACATCACAATGGAGCCATTCAGACAAATGTACGGATGCTGACTGGAACATTGCATCTTTTATGATGCACATATTAAAGTCGTTGTATTGTGTGTCGTGCTGACAGTACCAGGCCGGGGTTACTTCTGTATTTTTAATGCAACTTTTGTCATCTGATCGCGACAGGTTGCGTTAACTGTCAAGTCTGTGCGCTCCGAGAGCGGATCTCGACCCCGCGAGGCAAGGTGTCCAGGCTTGAAAGCATACTCTGCTTTATGGTCTGTTTGACCCTAAATGGACCATAATTTACTAAATGAACATCATGCTGTATTGAAGAAGACTTGAAACTAGAGATTGAGACATAAACTCATGTTTACAATGTTTACTGAGGGAATAAATCAAGAGAGAAGTAGAGTCATTTTCTACAGACTTCTATACAACCAGAGGAGTCGCCCCCTGGTGGTCAGGAGAGAGAATGCAGCTTTAACACATGAAGCTTTGACTTCTATACAACCAGAGGAGCCGCCCCCTGGTGGTCAGGAGAGAGAATGCAGCTTTAACACATGAAGCTTTGACTTCTATACAACCAGAGGAGTCGCCCCCTGGTGGTCAGGAGAGAGAATGCAGGTTGAAGGCACTTCCGCATCGGCTTCACCTTTCAGAACTGGAGTTTGGCGCCTAGTTGGAGCAGAGTGGAGTCAGAGTCAGTGTAAGTTACGACATTTCCAGATTTTATGGTAAAATGTGTTTATCACAGAATTAGTCAAGTTTGTTTGCAGCTATTATTCAATAAAACAAGTTTTCTAATACTGTAGGGAGGAAGAGTACGCAGCAAAAACAACGAGTGATGATATTGTGAAGAAATTATAGGAAATTAAACGTGTTTTTCCACCGTTTTACAGCCGCTCCTTTGACCACGAAATACATCCGATTACTATCCGATCAGACTTTTATGGATAGTAGTTGTGGGGATGATTTGTGTCTGGTCCGATGTGTTGGAGGGACAAACCCACCAACTGACCAGCGTCGGGAAAAAAAAGACAGACTGAAGCCTGTAAAATACATTTTACATCATCAGTCATTTTGTAAGTGAAGGTGTCACTGTTTGCAAATGGAGGATCTCTCATTTTGGAACCAAACTCCAGTATATAGTCCCTCCTGTGTGTGTATGTGTGTGTGTGTGCGTGTGTGTGTGTGTGTGTGTGTGTGTCACTGCACGCTGCCGGCAAATGCAGTGATGACTCATGCTACACACACACACACACACACACGAGCACCATCTGTTTGACAGGCAGGCTGAATCACACAGCGGAGGGAAGCAGTGTGTGTGTGTGTGTGTGTGTGTGTGTGTCTGTGTGTGTGTGTGAGGCCCGTTCGGATGTGGCGTCGGCGGCGTGCGGCAGCACAGCTCGACAGCCTGTCGTCAACGGAGACCGGCGTGACACTGTGACCGTGGAAACAGGATGTACGAGAGATGTCTGAGTATAAAAGGCAAGACGGAGAGAGAGTGTGTTTTTTATTTATTTTTTATTTTACCTCGACGCGCTTCAGTCGGCATCTCCATTTTTTTTGGGTGAAGATTCAGTTTCTGTCGGCAGATCAGATGAGGGTTTGTTTTGGTTTTCTGTGTGTGTGTGTGTGTGTGTGTGTGTGTGTGTGTGATCACAGGTGAGTAATGCTATGTTCAGTGAAGAACATAAAGGACGGGGTGTCGTTATCAGCGCTGCGTGTTCTGATTGGACAACATCACTGACTCTCTCTCACCATTGGTCGGTCTGATCCAGGGTTTCTACCAGGCGGCAACCTCCGGTTCTGACGAGTGAAGTCGATGCGGAAGTGTCTTAAAAATCACGTTCTCTCTCCTGACCACCAGGGGGCGACTCCTCTGGTTGTATAGAAGTCAAAGCTTCATGTGTTAAAGCTGCATTCTCTCTCCTGACCACCAGGGGGCGACTCCTCTGGTTGTATAGAAGTCAAAGCGTCATGTGTTAAAGCTGCACTCTCTCTCCTGACCACCAGGGGCGACTCCTCTGGTTGTATAGAAGTCAAAGCTTCATGTGTTAAAGCTGCATTCTCTCTCCTGCCCACCAGGGGGCGACTCCTCTGGTTGTATAGAAGTCAAAGCTTCATGTGTTAAAGCTGCATTCTCTCTCCTGACCACCAGGGGGCGACTCCTCTGGTTGTATAGAAGTCTATAGAAAATTACTCAAATCTCAAAGTTTAGAACTTGGGGACGTGTCTGCAAAGACTTAAGACTTACTTGTGACCAATGACTTGGTCCCACCTGTTCGCTATCTAAATGGTAAAAACCATTTTAGGCGCCATCCTTCCGCTTGCTGTCGCCACGCTAACCGGTGTAACTGGTGTGTCTCTGCGGTCTGTTGCAGTGACAGCTACATTGTGCGCGTCAAAGCGGTGGTGATGACCAGAGACGATTCGAGTGGCGGCTGGTTGGCGCAGGACGGCTGCCTGAGCAGAGTGGGCGTGTGCAGGCTGCTGCCGAGCGAACTGCTGGGACGCAACACCTTCCTCATCCACGGAGAACGTCTCAAAGACAAGCAGGTCGGTGCAGCTGCATTTCATGTCAATTAAAAGAGCTTTTTGGGTTTTTTTTTTTATTTAGTCGCAACTTTTTGCAACCCAATGTTTCTGCAAGAATTACACAACAAACAGTTTAGAGTTCCTGTTTCTGTACATCACTCGTTTCTTTGCTGCTCAGGTCTCCTTCTTCTCTCTATTTCACCCCAAAAATGTATACATATAAAGCAATCCTTTGTCCTGTTAAGGTGTTGTTTATATGAGAGGATGAAGGAAAACTTTCACACAAACATGATGTTACTCACTTGCTTGTATGACAATTAAATACCTTGCAGTTAATTATCACCACCCTCTATTATTCTGAATACCACATCCAAACACCAGAAGTCTTTCTCCAACGTTATTTTATTACATGACCTCAGTTCATCAATTCCTTCAGTCATCTTTCCAGTCGCAAACTTTTTGGCTTTATTCAGAAACCACAGCTTGTAAGGGTTAGGGAATCAACACCACATTTACATCAACACACAACATTCAAAGCTGTCAACATCAGGTCTTAGTATTTATTTATTCGATATACAATACATTTGTGGATTCACAGTTTTCTTGATGCTGCACAAAACTCCTAAATGTTGTCAATTTCTACTGTATTGAAATAAATGTTCATTATTCAGGTCGTCTCATCGCGTTCTGTCCAATGTGATTTTGTTTCCAGGTGATCCTGGAGTGTTTCTTAAAGAAGGATCTGGTCTACACAAAGCCCACGCCGACGTTCCACCACTGGAAAGTGGACAACAGGAAGTGTGGTCTGACCTTCCAGAGCCCGGCCGACGCCAGAGCCTTCGACCGCGGGGTGAGGAAGGCCTTGGAGGACCTGACCGAAGGTACGCACTGGTCGCACACTTTAAAGAAGAAGAAGGCGCTAAAGAAACAACTCAGGAGTATAAAGTATGGCAACGTATTGGGATACCTCTGAAGAGCAACTATGTTGTGTTTATTTAAAACACTACTGAAAAGTACAGAATAACTGAACTTGATCAGCGCTCAAAAGTCAGTGAGAGGATTTAGCCGATCAGTTGTTTATGTCATACAAATTAAAAAGACTTATGGGGAAGTTGCTGGCTTTGCACATTTTTGTGAATTTAAATAAAACTTGTGTTAGCTCGTTAGCTAACAAGGTACAACATGTCAGTCAGTCAGAGCTATATGGAAGGAGCTATCTGCTAACAGTCCCGCCCCTGGTTTCAGTCCCTTTGCTAAGATCAGCTAAACTTGCCCTGTTCTATAGATGACATTGATACAATTATGGAAATAAGGAAACAAGCTTATTTCCATAATTTTAGAGCTCTCCTTTAAACAGACCGCCTCATTGCAAAGTGTGCATCGGATATGTGTTGCAAAGCGTGGAGTAGCAACAGAGTCGACGTGATCTCACAGATGTATATGTGAAATAACCACGACCCCAAAACACCTCATTACAGGGTGGTGGCACATAAAGTGTTAAATGAACAAATTATTTAACACGTAACGTCTTAAAATGCGTGCCTGCGCCAAAGAAACTTGAACGTTAAGTTTAGGCAACAAAACTACTTCGTTAAGTGAAAACAAAACTACGTCGTTAAGTTGAGACAACAAAACTACTTTGTTAAGTTGAGACAACAAAACTACTTTGTTAAGTTCAGACAACAAAACTAGTAACAAATGAGCCTAATTGACTTTCCATTGGCATTGTTCCCATAGTAGCGACGCATAATTTGAACAGATCACATGCCACCATCACGTAAGGTGCTGTTAAGAGGTTGTGGTAATTTTACGTGCTTCTGTGAGGTCAGGCTGATTAGAGTTCAGCCCAAACTCAAACTGAGATCAGAACCCGATCCATACCTCCGTCTTTAAGGCCGACTGAACATTAATAAAAAACACTGTTACTGCAAATGAATTAAAAGAAGTTGTGTCCTGTGTGACCTCCAGGCTCGACCACGTCCTCATCGACGCTGCAGAATGAGGCGGAGCTCGGCGATGACGACGTCTTCACGGTGAGAAACTCTTCGTCCTCCAGCTGATAAAACACTGACGAACACTGAGGATGACTTCGATAAACTTGAATGCATTAGATGTCCAGGATCTTGTCATTTGAGGGATATTAATAAAGAGCCACATTTTTCCAACTTCATCTCCATCTTTCGTCAATATGATCCATTTATTACTTAATTTGTTTAATGCTGTGCATCATAATTCACATTCCTGGAAAGAAACTGTGTTTTTTTTCCCCTCTCAAGTTTTCTATATTTTATCAGGAGGAAAATATGGGGAGGGGCTGGATTTTGTTATTTTGGGTTCAGATTTGGACAGGAAACGCTGCTTTTGTTTGCAGCGACAGGACACACATCGCAGTCGCCATCGAGCAACACACACACACACACACGCACACGCACACACACACACACACACACACACACACACACACACACACCACAGACATGAATTTTCCTACTTTCTTTTCATGTTTGTCGCATGATTTTGTGTCACGTACAGAGCTGGAGTCATGTCGAGGTTAGCTCATAGCTTAGCATAGAGACTGGAAGCAGGGGGAAACAGCTGGTCTGTCTCTGGAAACCCACCAACCCAATACAGGTGTGGTCACCTGTCAGTTGTCATCTCACCTTCCTGCTCTTCAAACTGTACTCTCCTCAACACAAACACACACAGCATACAGTACATTCAAAGCTTATGTCTCCTCCACCTCCATCCTCCGATGAAGGGACCAGGTGCCGCTTCCTTCTTCGGTCCAGTTTTTCCGTCTTTCCATTGGCTTCAAAGAAAAGAGGGTGTATCGTTTCCGCAGGATGTCCAGCTATGGCGAGGAGAGTCTGACCTGTCAGTAATCCGTCACCGAGCTGCCTGTTTACATAGCTGGCCTCGTTTAGAGGAGAGCCGGGCTGACGGAGGGGAACGTGGCTGAACCGCCCCGGCTGCAGATCATTCCCACCCGTCCTGTCTGCAAGTCTGAAGTCTGGCTCCCCGAGGAGGAGGAGGAGGAGGAGGAGGAGGAGGAGGAGGAGGAGGAACGAGAAGAGTTCGACTCAGAGGCGCTGAAGAGGCTCGGAGGACAATGAGGATGTAGATCAAGCGCCGCCGGGAGTAAATAAAACCCTCCCCGTCATGAAGCTTCCTCTGGAGGCCCCTGAATAACAGAGGAGATCCTGACCAACTGCTGGATCGGGTTTGTTGGAGAAACAGCAGGAGGATGAATGACGTCGTTATGAAACTTTTAATGGCGGTTTTAAGCACTGAAATACAGATGTGTCACAATATCTGAACACGAGTAAAGTTTTGCAGAATTCACCATATTTACAAAAGAAATTTCAAATAAAATGAGTGACTGTTTTTATCCGTACCATGCAATGTGCTCTGAGAGACTAAAGCTGGGGTTCCTCGACTCTCAAGGGGCCTGAAGTTTGGCAGCCAAACACCGGATCGGGACGAGTGGCTTTTTCACGAAGGACGACGGAGTTCAGTTGCTGTTTGTGGATCAGACTGTCGCTTCACGTCCTTTAAAAAAAACAAAAGTGGTCTGATGTGTTGCTAAGAAATCTGGGCTTCATCTCAAATCCTGACCATGTGTGTGAAATCTAACTGTGTGACATAGTTGGGTGCATTAACACTCCCAAACATTTATGTTATGCTAATGTTTTATAAGGCGGGAAATGTTTTCACCATGTCTGTTAGGCCGTAAAGATGTTTTCACCATGTTTGTTAGGCCGTAAAGATGTTTTCACCATGTTTGTTAGGCCTTAAATATGTTTTCACCATGTTTGTTAGGCCTTAAAGATGTTTTCACCATGTTTGTTAGGCCTTAAATATGTTTTCACCATGTTTGTTAGGCCTTAAAGATGTTTTCACCATGTTTGTTAGGCCTTAAATATGTTTTCACCATGTTTGTTAGGCCGTAAAGATGTTTTCACCATGTTTGTTAGGCCTTAAAGATGTTTTCACCATGTTTGTTAGGCCTTAAAGATGTTTTCACCATGTTTGTTAGGCCTTAAATATGTTTTCACCATGTTTGTTAGGCCTTAAATATGTTTTCACCATGTCTGTTAGGCCTTCAAGAGGCTCACGTTGCATTTTGGTGAGGAAGATTGAACGTAAACAAAACTCACACTGATGTTTTTTTAAGCAGAGATGCAGCTTTAAGAGGATCAGCTCACAAAGATTTACAGAAATGTAAAATAAAAGCAAAATGCCAGTTTGTTCGTGTGCGCTTGCTGCACAGCGAAAAACAAACCCAGAAATGTGAGAAAGCAGTTTATTCGCTTTGCTGCGAAGTTCGGCAGGTTCTTCAGTTCCTCCGTTTTTCTATTACTTGAGTTAAGTCTTCTTGTGCGATCCGAGCGAGCCACATGAAAGCCGCAGCTTGTGTCGACTCCGAGGATGACGCAACCGAACGCACGCCGCCGAGCGCTCCGGAGGGCCGCAGGCCGCAAAGCGCCGAGGCTGGGATTCATTTAACACAAGGCCCAATAAAAACACAAAGACTTCAGAGGCGTTCCTGCCGCGCTGCTCTGGAGGTCTTTTATTTTTCCTCCTCGGACTTGACTAATTGCACACAGAAGTCTGGAGGAGTGAAGCTCAGGTGGTTTCAGAGAGGAGCACGAGTTGACGTCGCGTGTCACATTGTTTTACACACGGTGGGTTAACTCCTCGGTAATAAGTCAAGATTAAAAGCTCAATGGCTGCGTCGACATTCACAAAAGTTTTTGTTGCCCTTATTCCGATATAGAGAGTATACACACGAAGCTGTTGACATGGCTAATGAGAACGAATACTCCAATAATATTCCCTTTTACATGCAGCCACGCATACTACGATTAACATAAAGCGGCCCAATGACGTACGTCCTACAGTTATGTCCTATAAATAATGTTGCTTTCCTTCCTTTTTGCAGCTGCAGTCTCGCTTCACAGTTCTGCAGGTTTCGCAATTTTTTTTTGTTCTTCGAGCTTTGCACGAGAACAGAGCGGTTTGTGTGGACTGTATGTTGACGGAGAAAAATCTCATCAAGAAGTTCTGTTAAGTAGCTGTTTTTTCGTAGCTTTTTCGATCAGATCACATGATCTTCCTCAGGAGTTGAACGCGATCCACGCTCGAAGCCCGTGTCGAATTCTCCGCGCCCGACGAATCCGTCGTTGTCAACGGTAGACGCGAGGAAGGCCGCTCAAAAAGCAAAAAATTGTTCAGTAGTATCTTTTCTTTCCCTTCGCAAATATCCGTCTCCAGTTAATATATGGAGGAGAAGAACTAGCCGGAGCTTCATCGTCTCTCCCACGAACTATTTTACCTGCTTCATCCTTTAACGAACGTCACAACATCCGGCAGAAACGTCAAACTGACTTTCATCTTTGTTTTGACTTCGTGTAGTTTTTTTTTCCAGTAAGGTCTACTCGCTAAATTACCGCAACTTCATCGTCATCGCCGTCTTCGGTAACAGCAGGCACAGCCTCCCGGGCATTTTGGATAAAAGGGTCGAGGCAGTGAAGCGCTCAGAGCAAAACGTTTCAGCGGTCAAACCCGAAAACACCCCGCGGTGACATCACTGATTTGGGGTGTGGCCGGAGTGTTCAGTTTTCTAATCCCCACAGAAGGAGCGGTCCAAACGTTCCCGCGGGTTTTGCTCACACCGTCTCCTCTCTGTCCTCCAGACGGCCACCGACAGCTCGTCCAACTCGTCCCAGAAGAGAGAGCCGGCGATGCACACGCTGGCCCCGCACAACTTCTGCGAGGCCCGTCGGCACCACTGCATCCTGGGACATTTTTACGAGCACCACCGGCCCTCTGATCACTACTTCCTGGACCAGGTGAGTGGAGAGCCTGAGGGGTGACCCGCAGTTTGTGAACGGCTACATCGTAGATAGAAATGCAGACGTCACATATATAGATGTCCTCGCGAAAAAAGATTATTATGAGTAAAATGTTGCATTTCTGCAAAGCCACATCTGGTTTGTTGAGATGTATTCCGAGAGCACATTTGACTCAACAAACCTTAAAGAGGTCATGACCCACAATGCCTTGCGAGGAGAACTGCTGCTAGCAGCTGTGTTCCCCTGTTCCTGCTGACCTCATGTCCCCCCGGAGGACAAAGTCTTTCAACAGTTTCCGTCTCCTCTGTGTCTCCGCAGGCGGTGCACATGTTCCCTCGCCACGTCAGCTTCCAGGTGGAGGACGAAGAGATCGTGCGCATCAACCCCCGCGAGCGCAGCTGGCTCACCGGCTACGAGGATTACCGGCACGCCAACTCCACGCGCGACAAGCTGGCCCCGCCCGACAACCTCGACGCCTACGTGCACTTCGCCAAGAGCAACGAGCCGCCCAAACACGACTACGCCTACCCGTACCCGCTGAGCTGCGACGTGCAGCGGGCCTGCGACGGCAAACCGGGCTGCCTGGAGCTGAGCGGCGGCGGCGGCGGCGGCCACCGGGCCGTGGTGACGGTGCAGCCGCGAGCCGTGCAGCCCAAAGGCAAGAGGCGGAAGGAGGACGGCGAGCGCTCGCGCTGCGTCTACTGTCAGGACATGTTTAACCACGAGGACAACGGGCGGGGCCGCTGCCAGGAGGCGCCCGACCCCATTCAGACCTGCATCCGGCGGGTCAGCTTCATGTGGTGCGCGGACAGCCTGCTGTACCACTGCATGTCGGACACGGAGGGGGATTACTCGGACCCGTGCTCCTGCGACACCAGCGACGAGCGCTTCTGCCTGCGCTGGTCGGCGCTGGTGGGTCTGTCGCTGCTGGCGCCCTGCATGTGCTGCTACGCCCCCCTCAGGGCGTGCTACCGCTGCGGCGTGGCCTGCCGGTGCTGCGGCGGGAAACACAAGGCGGTGGGCTGAGGCGGCGCGCGGTGCAAGGACTCATGGGAAACGGAGGCCCGCTGTGATTTTGATGTTGTCGTTTGTCTCGTCTCCGATTATCAGAAGGAGGAGGAGGAGAAGAACTTTGTCTCAACTGATGGAGAAAATATTGTTCCCTGTGTTTTTTTTGTATTTTCGTGACATTGGAGACCAAATGGCTTCCAATTCTCACAAAGACTGAACAAAGATTCTTCATTTCTATATAAAATGATACATATATATATATATATATATAGATATCTATATCTATATTGATATATAGATATATCGATATACTGTAGATATCTATATCTCTATCTATAGAAATAGAGATATAGATATATATATCTATATATATATAGAGAGAGAGATATATAGATATAGGTATATGGGTACTTTATATTTTTACACTCATTTGTTTTAAAGGCTTAAATATGTCATTTCTTCAGTGTTGTATGAGGTCAGTATGAATGTTGTCTTGTTTGTTGAGGGAACTGCAGCTCATTGACACCTTAAAGGTACAGTGTGTAGGATTTAGGGGTGGTGGGGTGGGCGGGGGGGTTTATTGTCAGAAATGGAATATAATATTAATAACTATGTTTTCATTAGTGTGTGATCACCTGAAAGTAAGAATCGTTGTATTTTCGATAGCTTAGAATGAGCCCTTCGTATCTACGTAGGGAGCGGGTCCTCTTCTTTGCACCGCCATGTTTTTTCTACGGTAGCCCAGAACGGACAAACCAAACACTGGCAGTTCTCCAGGCACACTTGTAAAGGGACGGGGTGAGCGGACGGGTATTTAGTCGGTTGCAATCTTCAACCTCAGCGTTTCATGCCACTAAATCCTTCACACTGCTCCTTTAAAACATTTTTGGACGCGCACAATCATTTCAGAAAAATCAAAATGTGGTGAGACAGTTTCACTTTAAAGGGTTCATTCAACGATTTAAGAGCGTTTACATTTTTTTTTTTCTTCCAAGTTAGGATATCTGTCTGTCTGTTATGTCACAGCCCGGCTGTTAGACCGAACAAAAACATGGAGACATACGTGTATACAAATAAATGTATTTATTAAGCAAAAAAAAAAAAAAAAAGAATCAAAACAAGGCCAATAAATAGATGAGAGGAATCTATGTCGTTAGCAGTGTAGGCCCAGGTGTGTCTCATGTCACTGGTTACTCTCCAATCAAGGGCTGCAGACCTGAAGAGAGAAAGCACAGCCAACAGCGAGCAGAGGGGCTGGATTCAGGACATTGTTAGCCTAGCTTAGCATAGCGACTGGGAGCAAGGGGAAACAGCTAGCCTGGCTCTGTTTAACGTCTCCCGTCACTGTACGAGTTCAAATGTTTTATCTAGAAATATAAAAGCAACAACGGCCAGGCTAGCGGTTACCACTAACCTCCAGTGTTTATGCTAAGCTAGGCTAACCAGTCCTTACTCCAGCTCTGTACTCAACCCACCAACGTGAGAGTGGTATTAATCTTTTCATCAAATCCTCAGCAAGAAAGCAGCGTGTCTCTCCGACATTGTTTTTTTTTTATCTCATTTATTGTAAGCTAACTTAAACCACAGAAGGTGAATGTTTTGCAGCTCTGGTCTGAAAGCTGCTCCGCTTACCTCCCAGCAAACAGAACAGATAAAACCAGATCGGCTTGACCAGTAAGATGGCGGCTCCCAGTGCTGAATACTCCAGAAACACGGCGACAGTTTTCCAGAAAGTAACCGTTTCCAAAACGTCCGATTTACAATTTGAATAAGTTTAGTTTTATGCAAATCAATGATCCCAACTTTGCAGTTATAAAACATGCTAACGAAACCCAATTTGACCCGTTTGACCTCATTGACTCGTCCAATGGTTTGTTGTGTACTGGTCATACTGGTCTGTCTTTACTGGTTTGTGGTCGGGAGGTTGGTTTGATGATAAGAAGAACAAATAACCCAGTGAGAACAAAGCTATGACAGAACACTGCTTTAGATAATTAAGCTTAGTGTGTGTGTGTGTGTGTGTGTGTGTGTGTGTGTGTGTGTGTGTGTGTGTGTGTGTGTGTGTGCGTATGTGTGTGTGTGCGTGTGTGTGATCCTTATATTGATCAAACATCATCAGAATATTTGAGTCTCGCAGTTTAACTCAAAGACGTTTTTTCCTCAAATTTCTTTACTAATTCAAAATTGTTTCTTCTTTACAAAACACGACTCGCGTTTATAAATAATTATTTAAAAGCAGTTTGAAAGAGAATGGTAAAAGAAAACAGAACTTATTGCCTAGTCTCAACCTGAAGGGAACAAGTCAGTCCCTCAATATCTTTACGAAATGAGAGCAAAGTCTCAAAATGCAGATAAAGTCTGAGAAAAAAAAATTTCGAAATAAGAAAGGAAAAGTTTAGAATTATGACGGTAATGGACAGTTTAGTTTTCATAGTTCAAAAACCTACACTCTCCATGTTTTACCACCGCCTCTCCCCCGCTTTATAGACAATTTTCCATCAAACTTTCTGGCAAATTCTAATAGAAGTTTTGAGAAAATGAGCGAAAGACAATGCGAACAGTTAATGTGACGGACATCTTCAGAACAATAAACAACAAACATCATTAAATCCGGTCGTGACGGAGCTCAGAGCCGAACTTTACTTTATCGTAGTAATGACAACGTCTTTATTTCGTATTTACGTAAGTTCGAATCTCGAAAGAAGTCGATGGTTTTCTCTGAATATTATAAAGTATTTTCTTGTGATTTATGAGATAATGAGTCAGAATTGTGAATAAAAGCTATTTTCTTTTTTTTTGGGGGGGGGGCAAAGTGCTTTCCTGTATCTTAACGGAACTGTTAGCGAATAATTTAGCTTCCACTCCCTTCTCACATGTTTGTTTGTTCATTTAGATCCTCGTTAGCTTCTCTGTGCAAATAACGCATTTGCAATACCTCAATAAAAATAAAAAAACACACAACACGACGCATAACATCTAACATTCACACCATAAGACACAACAATACTAACGACAATAAAAAAAAAAAAAATCATTCCGAACCCGTCTAGTGCAACAGAGAGATCTAAAGTATCATCAATAAATATCAATCAATAAAGCAACAGACATAATAACTCCAAATAAATCAATGGATAATCCATTTCTCATGCAGATAAACACAATCTTAAAATAAATAAACATTTATTTAAAGCTTGTTTTACAACTCTACGGAAACGGGTCCCATGGCGCCCGTCGCTCGATAGTTCGTCGAGTAACTGGATTCAATCTCTAAAAAAAAAAACTCCTTTTTTTTTTAAGACTTTGCGCTCATTTCACAGAAACGCGAGCGAGTGTGTTATTCACGGTGTGGGCGAGAGGCCCGGGCACCGACACCAAGATAGAAACCGGGCGAATAAGCTGCAACATTTTCATGTGTGAGGAAAAAACCTCGAGAAGAACGAACTTGAGCTTCGTGTGGCGCGGAATCACTTTTCTTTGTTTTTTGGGGGTTTTTTCTTCGGGGACGACTGTCGTGAACGCGGAGACCAAATTAACCAACGACCGGAGAACGTTTGCTGTGGCGAAGCGGTTCGTCTCGCCGGAAACTTCCCTTCATGTCTTAAAGCTGCTGAACATTTTTGCAAACGATGCCGTCAGACGCCGGTTTCATGAAAATCAACGGGCGGAGACTTGAGACTTGAGACTTGAGACTTGCTTTGGATCACTGATCTTTATTTCAGCTTTATTTATACATGTTTTAATTGTTTTATTATATATTTCATTTTATTTTTTACTTTTTGTCTCATGTTGTTCTGCAGTTCCACGCAGGGATCATTTTGGTGGTGCATTCAATGATGTCAGTAAATCTCAACCACGAGGAAAACATGACTGAGGGGAATTCTGTGTTTTCTTATATATATATATATATATATATATATATATATATATATATATATATATATAAATACTTTTTTATTCAACTCTCAAAGCTCATGTGTCAGAGTTTAAACTTTTTGAATGCAGTTTATATATTTAAATGTTGTTGTTTTTTTCAGCCTTTGTTTCCAATCATCTCCGTACAATATCAAAATCAATTGGAAAACTATATTCATTCACAGTGAACATGAAGTCCACATGGCTGTTTGTCAGGGCTACGCTATCGTGATCGTCACGTTGAAGTTTGAGTGCAGATTGATCGGTAAGACATGCTACAATATTCACTATTATATCTGTAAGTGAATGCAGACTTGATGTCGACTGTAGGAGGATCACACAACTCAGCTGCATTGTAGCTGTGTAACTTTAAAGCAGAGTCGGCAACATTTGTGTTTTCTTTCAAAAATGTCTACGTTTTTGGATGGATGAAATTTGATACATTTTGGGGCTGCGACGCCACATTTTAGGGTATAGTATTAACATTTACAGGGTATTATATCAAGTTTGGGGTCACTATAACACACTTTTGGGCTGTTAGCATTTAGCTCAGAGAACAGCCTCAGAGCGGCTAGCATGAACATGAACATTTCTAAAACACGGCACATGATTTCCAAAAAAAAAAGAAGGTTAGCTGTAATGTTAAATATACCTGATTTGCAGTAAATAAGCTAAAACATTGGTGCAGTCCTTTAAACGCACCAGAGGAAGACTTTAAGTCCCAGTCAGGTGGAAGTCAGAGCGGCTTCAGCTTCTGCACTGCGACGTATTCCCCGGGGAAACTGAATATTTGAATATTCCTTCGCATTTGATTTGGCCATTAAAGAGCAGGAGCCACAGGAGAGCGTGGCTCCAAACCAAGCCGCCAGGAAGAGCGTCGGGGTTTGAAGCAAATTTATTTGGGGGCCAAAGTGTGGAACAAGAATTTCCGAGTCTTCCAGACAGAAAGATACGTACGTCTGAGACTCAGCGGATAATGTTCTTTTCTGGGTTAATAAACTTCCCAGTACGAACACTTGATTAGCCCGCATCTAAATTATTAGGCCCTAAAAGTTGAAAAATGCACTAATAGCCGAGTTACTTTTCGTCCTCCGTTGAGAAGGAGGCGGGACCGAGGGCTGGGAGGCGGGGCTAAACGAAACTTTACTGCACTTTCTCGGGAAGTAAAAATAAATTTGGCTTCAAATTTCCTTGGAATGCATCCATTTCTCTTCACGCATCCGTGCTCGACACACACACACCTCGCTTGTCGCTGTACTTGCAGATTGATCTGTGGATGGATGTCACGATATTATCGGTTGAAACTGGCTTACGTAAGCACACGTCATATTTTGTTTTACAGGAAGAAAAGATCAATGGATTTTAATCTAAAAAAAAAAATACAAATAAATAGATTTTTTTTTTTTATATCTTTTGGCATATATTGTTGAATAGCTGCACAGTGTGATCTAAAAGGGTCAAAAGGGCATTCGTGACAAGCGTTGACAGGGTTTACTTTTCTTTAGCAAGTTTCAAGTCTCTATTATATTTTCATAGACATTCCAGCTTCAAACCAGTTGCTGCCTGAACGGTGAAAATAATTAAAATAACGGATGGATTTGGAAGACGGTTGGCTGTGATGTGAAACAAAACCTGCAGACAACTTATACTGAACGTCTACAGCATACAAATCCACCGGTGTGCTCGTTAAACGCACCTTTAATTTAAAAAAGAGGCCGAGCGAAGGCCTCTGATATGAAGCCTCCCTCTCTCTCTCTCTCTCTCTCTCTCTCTCTCTCTCTCTCTCTCTCTCCGCTCGCTGCTGTGTTTCCTGTCGATCGGGCTTCATGATGCTGCTGCCGTCCGATGTAGAGAAGACTTCCCCACGTTTGCTTTTCTATCTGTGGAGAGGAAAGTGAACCTAAAGCAGTCGGTGTGTCGGGCGCAGCGTCTCACTTCAGCTATTAAAGGAAAGTGCCTGAAGCCTCCTCTTCGTTTATCTCCTGATGTATATTTCAGAAAATAATAACTGTAAAAAAAAAAAAAAAGTGCAAAGGTTGTATTCATTGGTTTGTCTTTTTTATATAATTCACATTTTTAACTATGTAAAATACAGAATATATATATATATATATATATATGTGTATATATATATATATATATATATGTATCAAGTGTATGATGTACATTTTCAGTTCTATTTTTTTATTGTTTCTAATATGATGGATGTAAATCTCTTCTAAGAGAAAAAGAGATAATGAGACGTGTATAAATACAAATACATCATCTGCAAACTAAAGAAGCAGCCTGGATAGTAACGTTTACACTGTGTGTGTGTGTGTGTGTGTGTGTGTGTGTGTGTGTGTGTGTGTGTGAGACAATCACACAACAATCTTTCACACTAAAGTCCTCAAATATTGTACTTTATATTCATGACTGCATATTTGGGGTTTTGAGGCGCACCTTACCAAATTTGGGATTAGAAAAAATATATATAATTTGGGGTTTGTTACCCCAGATTCTATGACAATAGAACCCCCCCCCCCCCCATGTAAACATGGGGGGGGGGGGGGTGTACGCCACATTTTAGGATATAGGGGTAACTTTGGGATTATAGTAAAATTATAACACATACATAAAAAGAGATCTGTGATACAGAGGCACTATAACAAACCTTTGGATTATAAAATGTGACAAATTTAGGGAACGTTATACAACATTTTGGGATTTGGGTGCACTTTGATAAACAATGGATTATAGAAAAATTTTAAATTTTGGGACTGTATAACGGACTTTGGGATTATAAGAAAAAGAGAACTACATATATATATACATATATATATATATATGTATATATATACATATACATATATGTATATGTATATATATACACATAATGTACTCAATCTCTGGGGTTATAAAAAATATTTATAGTGCCGTATTTTAATAGGGACTATAATTTGGGAACACTTTAACAAACTTTCGTATTTAAAAAAAAAAGAACTATAAAGAAATGTTTGCTCTATAAAAAAATATTTAAAACATGTCAAATTTGGGAACTTTAATAAATTATATAAATAAATATTTTGGTACACTACAGAATTTGGGGATTTTAACAGGTACATATTGATGGTGCTGCATAAATCTGTAACACATTTTGTGATATGTAGACATGAAAGGTTTTGGGATTATGACAAAGTTTTGCACCATTTTACCAGATTTGAGGGATTTTGGGAGACAAACAAATTGAGGGTTTATTCAATTTTTGGATTGCTATACCAATTTATTGAGATTTTAGGGTAACTGTGCCTTATTTGGGGATTTGGAGGTGCTATAACCAATTTTTATAATTATTTTAAATTATAGGGATTATAACAAAAACCTTTTAAAGTGTAATACCACATGTTCAGAGTGTATTTTATGGCATTATCGTCCAGTGATTTGTATATACTTTCTTTATTTGAAATCTTCACGACACTGCAAGCCTCCAAAAGGCTTGTGTTGAGGCAGTAAAAATAGGAAAGACTTCAGAGAGAGACATCATGCACATGTAAAATATCTATTCAAACAGCACAAAAATACAATTGGAAAATATATATATATATTTTAATCTTATGAGGATAAAATTATAAAATGATCACCCTGAACTTCTTGACAACTGAAAAACAAGTTGCTGATTTTAAATCTAAGAAACATCACAACATTTTGTTTCTCTCCGAGCCCCTGGCTGGATGATGATGATGATGATGATGATGATGATGATGATGATGATGATGAAGGCCCTCTGGCTGCAGCCTGGACGCTCCTGTGTAGTTTACTGACACGAATCAGGATGTTATTGTGCTCGTGCAACAACAGAGAGAGAGAGACGGCATCCTGTGACAGGCCGTTTCCCACAATGCCTGTGGACAAACGGAGGTCCTGTATGTCTGTGCGTGTGCGTGTATGTGTGTGTATATACATATACATGTGTGTGTGTGTGTGTGTGTGTGTGTGTGTGTGTGTGTGTGTGTGTCTTGGGTGGGGACAACAGCTCTGTATTTGTTCATGATCTAAATATTTGTTCGCCACGAGTCACGAACACAGCGAGCTGGCGCCAAAACAACCGACTCGCCGCGTCCAGACGCTCCGCTGCAGTCGCCGCTTCAACCACGTGGTCAACGTTGTGAGTTCTGAAAGAAACCACTTGGTTAGGGTAAAGAAAACACTGCGGTTTGGATTAAAACAAACGTGTTTTGTTACGTAATTTAAGCTACGTTGCCTCCGTAAATTACGTAAATAAACATCGATGAGTCAACGCGGACCTGGTTTCACACGGGACACGAACCGCGTTCTCCTGGGTGAAGGTCACGCGTTTGTTCGACCCCTCATCGACCTTTGAAATTCCATTACCTGTATTTGCTGATGAAGATCATGCGATGTGATTCGAAAGCTCCACAATAGCTACTGAATGGACCAAGTGGTGCGTCATGAAATTAATATCAGCCTTCTCATCTCATTCTTAAAAAAAAAAAGAAAAAAAAGAAATAGCAACTAAAATTGTGTTGCATGATTTTATATTTGAGGTAAAAAACAAACAAAAAAAAAAAACCCCATCAGAATCAGTTGTTGAATCAACCAACGTGAGATTAGATCCAGATCACGTTTGAGTGACAATCTGTGCAGAAGATGTTGAGATATCTTAAAAGTGTCAGAGAGATGGACAGTCAGGTCCAATCAAATCAGATGTGTGTTCATTTAGAGCTGCAGAAAACAAAACACACACGTGTGTGTGTGTGTGTGTGAGAGCAGGATGGGACGGGAGGGGTGGAGCACTGGCGGGGTTGGTGGTCTATGGCAGTCACATTTGTTTCAGATTTCATCCGCGTAAACAAAGCGAGGCAGGCAGACTCACTGGGGCCTCAGTAAATCAGGCCCAGACCCGCTGGATTCCTCACACTCTGCTGGGGAGGCCCAACACACACACACACACACACACACACACACACACACACACACACACACACACACACACACACACACACACACACACACACACACACACACACACACACACACACACACACACACACACACACACACACACACACACACACACACTCTTTCCAGCCTTCTTTACGGTGATTAGGTGTTTTTTATTGTTTTGTTTTTTTATCAAGTGCATCTTTCATTCTACACAACTTCTTTTTTTAAGTGAGTTAAAACAGAAACATGTAGTTTAGTTTGGACACTGGATGTGTGTGTGTGTGTGTGTTTTGCTTGATGGAAGACATTGTGCGTCTGGTACTGACCGGCACTAGTGGAAGAAGTACTCATATCTTAGCTCATCGCCGTGAGCAGAGGTGTATTCAGTTGGTTGCAATCTGCAACCTCACCACTAGATGGCACTAAATCATTCACACTGGACCATAAAGTAAAAATAGAAATATCTCTCCTGTATTAAAAAAATATTTTACTGGTCTCTGTAGTTTTTTTTTTAAAATCAAACAAACAGGAGGAAATAGTACAGATGTTGGGGACTATTTTCAGCAGCGTATTAATCCACATTTGGTGCTCTAGAGTGTAGTGAGTGTTTGAGGCAGCAGGACGGTGACTGTTTACCTTTCACGGGTAAACAGTTTAGAATAGCTTAATAGTTTTTGAACAACAATGACACAGTAGAAGACGACATCGGTCATATAGAACATCATCAGACCTCATCCTTTAAAAAAAAATAATCAACCCCGGAGAAAGCGGGAAATTCCTCAGTCAGCGCCCGGGAAACCGTCCCACATCAAAAGCAGCCGCCGTCTGGAGGTTTGGTTGCGCAACAGTGACCCTCTAAAGCAGCGGGTGTCCATCCTCCGGCAGACGCCCGTAATCACACACACACACACACACACACACACACACACACACACACACACACACACACACACACACACACACACACACACACACACACACACACACACGGCGGTCCTCGCGACCACAGGAGAAGACGGGAACGTAGGACGGAGCCATCGCTATTAAAGACAACAGACGTGGAGACAGACACACCAGGCGTCTATAAATCATTTGCTTTATTTAAATCAGCGGTTGTCAGTTATGCTACAAACAAAAACGTAAAAAGAACGAGCAAAAAAAAAGAATAAAAAAAAAAAAAGAATCCCGCAAGAGCAACTTGTACTTGGCACTTGATGACCGTGTTTGTCGAGAGGAAATTATACATTTATATTTATATATGTGAGCCAAGTGTCTCCAATATACACATAGGAACCGAGACGGAAAACCACAAATACCAGCTTTTTACGTGGTCTCCGTTTCCTGACACCAGATTCTTATTAATATTACAAATAATATCTCAGTAAACCACACAAATCACCTCCTCCTGTAACCCCCAAAACCCACAAATTCATCTTCAGTGCAGTCGAGGCCGAGAAGGAGAGGCAGGTGTGGTCACGAGGAATAAGAAGCAAAAAAGAAAAAGGGAATTCAAATGGAAAAAGACTTCACTCATTGTTTTCTAACTATCATATCAGAGTGCAGATTAAATGTCTGAGACAAACATCCCATAATGATCTCACTGGTTGAACAGCGTCAGCGTTCGGGGCTCAACTTTACACAACTGGGTCCCTGATTGCGACCGAGGCTGAGGCTCATGGGTAATGTAGTATTTTACAGCCGCTCAAACTTCAAAAAGAGACGATTGTTAAGAAGCTAAAACGTATAATAATCAAAGTTTCATCGTTAATTATTCCATGTGCAGTCGGTAGAAACACAAGTTTCACTCTTCGTAGTTATATTCTTATGTAATTGTTGGGTGTTTCAGTTCAGTATTATTCTTAATGTCAGTTTGTATTTGCCTCATTTGAAATGTTTTAATCCTGGTTCAACCACGTAAAACACTTTGTAGCTTTGTTCTGAAATGTGCTGCATAAATAATGTTTATTTATATTATTTATTGTACTCGTTGCGGGAAAAAAATACTGTGTGTTGGCTTATGAAGGAGAATAAAAGAAGTATAAAAGTTCCTTACTGAAGGCAAAATATCTGAAAATGGTTTAGTTGAGAATAGCTGCTCTCCGCTGTGTGTACTTCTACCACATTCTTCTATAATATTAATATTGGTCCGGTATCCTTTTTTTCTTAAGCCCGCTGAGATTTCTCTCAACCAATGAGATCGTTCCAGACTGTCTGACTCTACTACTCCCACACCTCCTTTCCTCCTTCAAGACCAACACGTGGAATTATTTCCTATTGGACATTTCCTTCTTAAAAAGAGGATATGTTTCATTTTAGCCCCACCACAGAGAGAAACCCCGGTCTCCTCTGAAACAAAAAGCACATCAATCATCAGGAACACAAAGAGAAAACAAACACACCTTTAAAAAAAAAAAAAAAAGAAAGAAAGAAAGAAAAGAAGCGAATGGAGCCTCGTGGAATTTAAAGCGTGGTGCGTTATTGGCACGAGAGAAATTACTAATTATGATCCGGGACCGTCATATTGAACGCATCACAGTCCCGTTCATTTTTTTTTATACAAACTATGAAGCTATAATATCGGACAAATACGTAGAAGTTAATCACAGAATTCAGGCTGAAAGTAATGATTTAAGAGTTTAAAAAAACCCAAATGCATGAAGGACAGCGGGCAAGAAATCGCCGACTGTGCGAACGCGTAAAGTATCAGATTCATAACGTCACCGCTTCCCATCGAGCACGAGAGATCTGACCAGTTACACGTGTGTGTGTTCTGTTTCGTTAACGTGTTGCTCGGATGCGTTCTTATTCTTTTCATCTGTAGCCCCGGCGGTGTGAAACGGACTTGGGAGCAAATTTATAAAAAAAAAAAAAAAAAAAGGTACATAAAAACATTATTCTAAGCAGTAAGAGTAATCCTTCCAATATATATAAATGTGAATATATACTTTTTTTTCCCCCTTTTCTATTTGCTCCCAAGTCCGCTTCACACCGCCGGGGTTACAGATGAAAGAATAAGGCTAAAATATTGTCACACACACGCCATCGGAATACATCTGCAAACACGTTGACTTAAGATAATAATACACACATGTAAATCATAGTCAGATCTAATCGTGCTCCAGATGACGCCGTGATATTATAAATATGGTAATTTACACATTCACACAGTGAACGATTCGTCTTCTTCCGCATGCGTCTGTTTAAAATGTGTTACGTTTAGTCATGACCATAACTTCTTCATTCGTCGTGTAATATTAATTTACGATCCACGTATACCGAGCTCTGATTGGTCAGTGGGCGGCGCTTCTACACGGGTTGATCTTTTATCTCCAAACGCCACCTGAACAGGTGTTCAGCATCAGTAACCATGGCGATCTACCCAGAGTTAACCCCCGAAGTTACCTCGTTGACCCGGAATCCTGCTTCGTGGCACCGAACCCCAGAACGGAGGGAATAAACTACGTTCAGCGAAGCGTGAAGTGACAAAACACAAGAAAGGCCTCTTCCATTAGTCAATGGAAATTCATGTAAAATCAAAAAAGTGCTGCAAATTCTCTTCTTTCTACACTCCATGCCGCATTTCACGAAATATTTTTCGCCGCCCCCCCCCCTCGCGAATTGGAGATAAACTCGTAGCTAAAAATCCTTTTTTATTATCCATCGATCTTGCTGACGATTGTCTCGATAAATCCAACAATCATTTGATCTGTAAAACCGTGTAAAATGCCCATCACAGTTTCCTGTGACATCATCCATCGCCTCTTCCAAAACCCCAAGATATATTTAATTTACTACTTCACGAGAGGAAAAAAAAAAAGAGAGGCTGCTTCTAAGGGAATGTTAGACAAATACGACAAAACAATCGAAACAGTTACCGATTTATTCAACTGATCTTTGCAGCTCCTGCACGGCGTTCACGGGTCACGAGCGTAACACTTTTATTCAAATTAAAACGTGTCACCTTGAACACGAGGGGAAGCTGCGTCACGTTCAACTCACAGCCTGTTTGCTGCTCAGCGGCAGTGTGCTCGGCGCTGCCCCCCGGTGGCTGAAAAGCTGACTTACAGTAATGTCGGTATACACCGTGATTGGAGGAGACCTTTCTCTGTCAGGGTGTTCGTGTTTTTGTTTTTTTTCCCCTCTCTCTCTCTCTCTCTCTCTCTCCACCTTATTAGGTCACTAAAAAGATCGTCTATCATCCAGTGAGTTTGTTCTTTTAATTTTACTTCCTGGAACAAAGCCCAAGCAGCTCAGCGACTGAAGCGTCTGGATGTGGCGACGAAGGAACGAGTCGATGCGTCGTGATCGTTAATGGAATGGAAACCTCTCTCTCTCATAAATCCTCTGTGATCTGCGATAGTTTATTTGTTGGCGGTAAACAGGATACAGAGACAAATCAAACCCATTAAAAACCTTCAGCTGGTCCGTTTTCCAAATACAAAAAAAAAAAAAAAAAAAAAAAAAACTGCTCGCCACAACTCAAACCTCCCGATCGCTGCGAGAGAAAAAAAAAAAAAAAAAAAAAAAGACTCGAGAAACCTCCGAGATGTTTCCCACGTATTCGCCTCATCTTCCCACCGTGGAAGAAGTGAACTTCCGCGCTCAACAAGCAACCAAATGTCCCGACAAAGACAAACGAGGTGCTGAGTGAAGAGAGAGAGAGAGGGGAAAAAAAAAAAAGAAACCGTCTGCCTGCCCGCCTGCACCTTCAGTACAGTGACTCATTCCCAAACATTAAACAGGAAGCGGGAGCGGGGAGGAGGGGGAATGTTATTTGATGATCGGTATGTTAAGAAGACACAGCATGTGATGATCTATTTGTTCGGATATCTAAATCTCTGTAACGCGCCACATTGTGAGCATTATCTTTAATGCCATGGCATCTGTTTTGACAGATTAGGCGGCACATTTGTCGCACGGCGGGGGGTCTCGTTTTGATTTTTTGGGGGGGAAAAAGGAACTCGAATCGCAACGCTGATAATAATAATTATATATTATAGTCTTTCGTCTTGAAAAAACAGCGAGGACAATCTGACCTGGTGCGAGAGGAACACGACCCAAAATACTCGCACATGAGCTGCTCGTAAAAACTAATAATAAAAGTTTGACGTTGAACAGCCTGTATTTTTAAAGCCATGGATTACCATTTCATCTTTAAAAAAAAAGGAATGCATTTTGGGGAAATACACTTATTTTCTTTCTTGGCAAGAGCCACAGTTCTTGGCAAAGACTGATACCACTCTCATGTCTGTACAGTTCATGTTAAGCTGCAGCCAGCAGCCAGTTAGCTTAGCATAAAAACTGGAAACTTGGGGAAACAGCTTGCCCTTCTGTGTCTGAAGGTAACTTCTAAAGCTCTGCGAGGAGCGTGTCGTTATATCCTGTTCGTACGACAATTAAGCAAACAAGATATCATTAACTACTTCAATCGTGTTAAGCTTATTGCTATGAGCACGCTGTAAATGATTGGAAGCAATATTTTGATCATCTCTCTTTTCTAGTCTACTTCATGGTTGCTGGCTCTCGACTCCTTTCCCGTCCATTTTCCACTTTACCAACTAAAAAAGGCAAAAACTTGCCGAATTGTGTTACTTTGGAAAGAACCAGGCTAGCTGCTTCCCCTGCTTACAGTATTTATGCTAAGCTAAGCTAACACTCCTGGCTCCAGCTGCATCAGACTGGTGTCATTCTTGTCAACCGAACTCTCGCCAAGAAAGCGAGTATTTACCAAAAATGTCGCACTTTTCCTTTAAATGGAGAAATTATTGGCAGCAACTCTGTCGTCTCCAAACATAATTCTAATAAGTAATTTTTACGTCGCGGGCAAATATTCAAGACGTCTGGTAATTCCCTTCTCTCGCCGTGAGACTTCTTACCCCAAAATCCTTCATCCCTCTTTCCCTCCTCCCCTCCCCTCCTCCCCCCTCCTTCCTTCCTTCCTTGCTTTTCAAAATGAGCGTGAATCGACGACACAGCGCGACCATCCGGACGCATCGAGGTAAGCGATGCATGGACATCAGCTGAGGGGGCAGATGGAGGGGAATGTGAGCGGGAAGTGTTTTTTTTGTTGTTGTTTGTTTGCGTTTTATCTGACGGTGACTCCGAGCTTCTCCAGCACCCGCGTCCCTTTCTCCTGGTACTCCTCCCGCGTCATCCAGAAGTTGTCCTTGTCCTTCATGATGTCGGCCAGCACGGCGCCGCCCAGGAACACCATGTGCTTGCGCCGAGGGGGGTCCTCTATCCTGATCTTGAATTTCTGCGGGGCGAGAGATGAGGCAGAAAGAAAGAAAGAAAGAAAGAAAGAAGGAAGAAGAAGATCATCGTCAACAGAGAGGAAGCGGCGATAATAACGTGTTGGAACCCCCGCCGCCCCGCGGGTCCTTAAAATAGACCGATTGTCTCTTAATTACAGGTTGGAGGTTTTCCCTGAGCGGCCGCGGGAGCAGCAGAGCGCGCTTCCTCTCGAGGAGCAGTGACATGTTACATTTTCACCTCGTCATCGTGAGGCCGTGACACAGAGACACAGAGATGTTTCTGAGGTGTTGAAAGCACTAACTAGACTGGGGCGGCAGCTCCCCCTAGTGGCACAAACGAGTATTGCGCAAGAAAGCTTCATGGAAGAAGCAGTGGTATAGAGCATATTTACATTACTGCATTTCTGCAACCGATCACGCTGATGAAGTGAGATTTTACATCTAAAATAAGCTGAAAATCCAAATACGATGCGCAATTTTCTCCTACTGTATATAAAACCAAACTACTGCGTATTAATCCACTGAACATTAGCTACTTTCAAGAGTTATTATTAGCAGCAAATGCTAAAAACAATGCAAAGATAACGGCATATCAACAGAGCTTGATGCTGCACTGACTGGAAAAAGCTTCAGCCGACATCGTCTTCACGAGAACACATCATCACAATGTGATGTATAAAAATACATAACTGGATGTAATTTGATTCAGAGAAAAAAAAAAAAAACTAAATTCAGTGGGCAGCCACTGATCTGCTGGCAACACCTGAATAATTTAGTTCTAATCATTTCCCGAGACCTCGTGTTTTTGCTCGGTCATTCGGGTTTCTCAGACACCTGTACTCACCGATAGCTTGTCGACGTCTCCCTTCAGCACTCGCTCCAGGTACAGCTGCTTCAGTTCGCGCTCCAGGCGGGACGGCAGGCCGGGATACATGGTGGAGCCTCCAGACAGGACGATGTGCTTGTAGAACTCAGACCTGATCAGGGAAACACGAGGACGTGTGAAGCAAAAACAAAATCTCCACCACTGCTCTCTGTGAGAAGTCTTCCTCTTGACAAAGTATGTGTTTAATGTGTTCATCCTCATTATTCTGTGTCTTTTTCTAACGAGAAGGACAATCAATGCAAAACACTGGACCGTTGGGAGGCTTGAAATTTTAAAATACGTCAGCCCTAAATATGTCATAACTCAAAAGTTCAATTCTGGGGATTTGTAAATGTTTTATTTTGTATTAAAACTTTTATACATTATAGTTGTGTTACCTGTTTGAGACATTTTAGAACAAAATCATGACTCAAAGAGGAAACTTGTTTTCTGCCATCTACACACATATGTTTTTATACTTGGCTATATTACCTTACATGCAATATCACTTTACTCTAAATGTCACGCACATTACTTCTTTTCTATTTTAGTTTCTATTAGGCACTGGTGTTATTATTAGTTCTTATACACTTTATATTTTGACTTTTTTAATCTTATTTCCTTCCCTCCCTCTGGAACTCTCTTCTCCACCACTTACAAACCTGCAATCAAAACTCAGCTATTTCAATCTTCTTTTATCCTGTGACGATAGTTACGTTGGCTTTTGTTTAGTTTTTTTACTGTTATAATGTTATAATGCCTTGTTTATATTGTTATTGCTCTTATTGTCTTTACCATGTGAAGTGTCTTTGAGTACCGTTTAAAGCGTTATACAAATAAATTGTATTATTATTATTATTAGATCATCTTTTCTATTTCAGTTTAATTACTTTACCATATTTATCTTACTCTTATTGCTAATCTATCTTGCTCTGGTGACAGTATCACTTTATATGTATTACTCTATTGTGAATATATGTTTATGTATTTACTCTATTGTTTTTCTTATTCTTCCGTTTATCAGTCGTGAGAACTTCCTTCAGGTTTAACAAACTTCTCTCTTCTCAAAAGAGGATCCGCCCCCGCCAGCTCACCTGGTGTCGATATCTGCGGCCTGGATGGTGTTGAAGAGCAGCTCGGCCACGCCCACCCCCTCCACGTTGATGAGGTGGGGTTGAAACAAAGCCTCGGGGGCTTCGAACCGCTCACCTCCCACCTTGATCAACCTGCCGTCCGGGAGCTGAGGACACACCACAGAACGCCCGGCCTTCAGAACTGTGACCACGTCTTAAATCTGTTGAATACTCTCCAAAAAAAAGAGAAGGTGAGCTCGTCGTCGGTGAAGGAAACGGGTGAAGTGCGACTGACCGTGTACGACTCCACCAGCACCGTCGTCTCCAGCGCCAGCTTCTGCTCCTGCTCGATGTTGTAACCCACGTAGCACAGCTTCTCCTTCATCATCCTCACCGTCTCAAAGTCCGCCGAGTGGTTGAAGGCGTAGCCTCGCAGCAGCAGCAGCTGGTGGACGGGACTCAAGGTTATTGTTATCGTGGAATACAACTAATTGACAAAAGCGCCATTTGTAGTTTGTTTTCCGGCAATGAGACATTTAGGGCAACTGATTTAAAGATGATTATGGTGCAAAAAAAAGATTATAAATAATCCGATTATAAAATAAGTTGGACATGTAGCTAGGATTAAAATATTAATTATTTTTACATTTAATTTGGATTTCTTTTGAAAGAACAGGGTTTTCTTAAATGCTGAATGCTGATAGGACAATAGGAATCATCTTCTCAGTAACAGATTCATGTTTCTCTCATCATGCCATCCCCCGCAGACAAGAAGTCAGGTACATTTTGTTGATTCATAATTAAATCAAATGGCACCACCTTTTGCCAAAAATGTGTTGCTGTTCATTTGTGTTGCTGCACACAGCGCATGAAACTATAAAATCAAAGGACGAGGACGGTCTGCATTTTTCACATTTTTAAGATTTGAAAATAAAAGTCAATCTTAAAAAAGAATTTAAAACATAAAATTCAAGATTTACAGTAATATTCAAGGCCTTGAAATTAAGTTATGTAAATTAAGACATTTTCACTGACACACTGTACTGCTACCAGTCCGTCTGTTTCAATGAAAACATTTGTGAAAAGATTATTTCACGTCAAATGATTCACGCCGCTAGTGTTTTCCTATTAAAGTTACGTTGACTTTCCTAAAATATTTTAAATTAATGACTTACTCATAGTACAGAATCTCACATATGACTAAATGTATGTGGACACCCGACTATCAAATCCATATGTGACTGTTAACCATGTAATTAAATAAATACCATGGGCATTACTCTGCTGCTATTACAACTCCCAATTGGGAAACACCACAGTAATACACACTTTGTATCACACAAGTGCATGCATTTTCCCACAAATTCCCCAAATGTCAGAATAAAACATAGTATTAAGGGGAAATATTGAGACATTCCATCGGAGTGTGGGGCCGCCGGTACCTTGATGAGGTAGCGAGTTATGTCCCTCCCCGCGATGTCGAGACGTCGCGTCAGGTGGGGCAGCGAGAAGCCCTCGTACACCGGGCAGATGTGAGTGACGCCGTCACCGGAGTCGACCACCACGCCGGTGAGCAGTCCTGAAACAGAAACGTGCAAAAGATGTGCATCACTCATCAGTGCTCTCCAGCGCCACCGGTGGTCAAACGATGTAGCTACACCTTCGTATTAGCATTCAGCTGGTGGCTGAAGTAGCAGACGTATGGATTTTCCTCAGAAAACGGAAGCTTTTCCAGTTGCGCATTAATCACAGGTGTTACGGAGACACACAAACCTTGAGCGTAGAGCGTGAGCACGGCCTGGATGGCGATGTAAACTCCTGAGAATTGGTACGTTTCAAACATCACCTGGCACGAGAGAAAAAACAAAAAAAACACAGAACGTATCAGCTAACTACTGAGGCGCAATATGGTTTGTGTGTTTCTGCCACATTTTATGCAAAATGTCACCATCCACTTGCAAAAGCAATCAATTAGGATGACTGTCCTTACAATTAAGGACGTGTCAAACTGCTCCCGTCTCTTAAGGGACAAAAGTTAAACATCTATAATGCTAAATAAAAAGATTCTGCCTCAGGCTGCACCCTCCTAGTCAATTATTCAACTAATTGGACGTTTTAGTCTTTGAACATTTCTTATGTTGATTAGGCTTTTTTTGTTGTCTTTTTTAATGTTGGATGACTTATGAACACATATCTGGTAATATATCTAAAGTGTTGCTTTTGTGTGACACTTTGTGGAGAAACTCTTGATTTTGACGACTAATCAATTAGTCGATTAAATCAACTAATTGATTAGTCGTCAAAATCGTGCGAGTGTTAGCCAACTAAGAATTTCTTTGCTTGAGGTCAGCTCTTGCTATACACGGCCCACCTCTATAATCTTTTCTCTGTTCTTGGTGGGGTTCATGGGCGGCTCGGTCAGGAGGATCTTGCAGTCGTGCGAGTTGACGTTGAGCTTCTCGGGGCCGAAGGTGTAGTCCCACAGGTGCTTCATGTCGTCCCAGTTCCTGACGATACCGTTCTCCATGGGGTAGTTCACCTCCAACATGGAGCGCAGCTCGCTGGCCTCATCCCCCACCATCAGGTCCTGCGAGAGGTCAAAGGTCAGCAGTTCAGCGGACTGAGAGACAAACTTTGGACCAGCGGCTCTTTACCTGCCGCTTCTCTTCACTATTGTTGGTGTTTCTCTCACAGTGGCTCACAGCCGCAAGCTTTTTATTTGAACAGCTGATTCATCGAGCAGGATGACCACCGCTCCAGACGGGTTAATCTTTACTAAGCTGCTAGAAGTATCAAAGTCAAACTGGTGAAAGAGATATCCGCACACTTAAATCTTTGCACTTTTATACTTTATTTGAACTTTCGGTCCAACAGACCTTAATCAGAGCGTGCAGGATTCAACAATGGACAGGCAGGTAAACATAACAAGCTCCTTTCCTGTACTTGTATGCCACACACCTGTGCCCACCATGGAGGTGGAGTACTGTTCGGCATACAAATGGAATGTGTGGATATCTCTTTTATCGCCACCTTTATCAAAATATTTACCTCCAGTCTGACTAAAGAGAAGTTAAACATCGAAATGAGCTGCTGCAGTGTTTGAATAAGATCTAAACTTATCATGCATGGCCACTTATAACTTATTTTCCCCATTTTGACCACCAGCCGTCCTGACACATCCAAAGAAGTACTTGTGGTTCCAAGTATTTCAATGTTACCTTGATTTCAATGTTGCCAACTTTAGCTGTGGAGCGGATGATTGGCCGGCCAACCAGCGCTGGGAAAATGTGTTCGGGGAAGTTGGAGCCTGCAAAACCGCATTTGACAAACTAGGATGGGATAGAAAGAAGAAAAGACGGGAAAAACATGCGTTACAATTTTCTAAATAACACAATATATACAATAAAACTGAGCAAAATCCTGAAGGTTTCAAGACAGATATAAGAGTAAGAATTGGAAACTGCAAACCACAATGTTTATATAAGATAACGTTGTCACAATATCATTATCGAAACACAAACGACTGAGGCTGAAACTACACATGAATTATTAACTACAAACGGTAATTCTCATAAACAAACATTCCTTTAAGGCTTGTGAACAATCTAATTATATTGTTTTCTATGTTTTTTAATTCATCTTTGCATGACTCCATCTTTTTCTCACAAACCAAACCCAGCCTGACAAATAACATTGCTCCCTGCAGTGTTTTTATTCTCCACTTATTAAAAGAGTTCTTATGATTATCAGTATTATGAGTAAGATATATCTGATGTGACCTAGTAGTTTTCTGAACCCTCTCATTCCACACGCTTTGATAAAACATGTCATAACAACTATTTCTTCTGTGCAATATTTTAAAAATGACTATTCCTTTATACTAAAACGATTTTTGGTTTTGAAGCATATACAGGAAGTGAAGTGGTGTCAGCAGTAGAATTGTGAATCGATGTCAGCCCACCACAGTAAATGAGCTAAACATAAAAACTGTATTTAAAGTGGATGAAAATATGTGTATCTCTAACGCCAGCATTTAAAATGAGATGACAGTAAGAATCTGGGCCCATATTACAATGTTTTTTTTCCCCTGATAATGTATCAGATGTGTCATTATTTGCATTTAAAGTTGAGTGGAAGGTTGAGTCCTTAGAAGTGCATTTCGTCCCCTCTCTCCCACTTCCCTGTCTATATAGGCTGTACTATCTAATAACAAAAGAGGCCAAAAATAATCTTTGGAAAAAGAATTTTCTAGTCTGCGCATTTCTTTTATGTTTTTTTTTTTACAACACACAAGACCCTGAGTAATTCTCTCAAAGTATTTAATCATGGGAAAACATAGATCCTGTAGTTTGTTATATTTACAAAACGTGTAGGAACTAATCAGTGCAAGTGCAGTGGTGGAATGTAACTAAGTACAATTCCTCAATTACTGTACTTGTACTTGAGTATTTTCGATTTTATGTAACTTCTACTCCACTCCAGCTCAGAGGCAAACATTGGTACTTTTCAGATTACAAGTCGTTTCATACGCTTCCTGTCCAGTGAAAATCATGCACCTCCAGATGAGGTCATGTTAAATATTTGTAATAAACTGAAGGACAAGTGTTTTTTTAAACAAACATCTACAGCAGTAAAAATGCAACATATGCATTAATGCAGCAGTCATTTATATCCAAAAACATGTAGAGCTAAAAGTAAAACAAGGACAGGGAATATTTCACTGCACATTGAGTACTTTTACTTATGATACGATAAGTACATGTAACTGAGAATACATACTTCTATTTGAGCAATGTTTTAAAAACATGACTTTTACTTGTCATGAACTATCTCCGCCGTGTGGTATTAGTACGTTTACTAAAGTAAAGGATCTGAATGCTTCCTCCACCGTGAACCTGCAGCAGGTCTGTGTCCTTACATGGAAGCACTGCCTCCACTTCCGCGTCGGCCCACCGGGTCATTTCCCGTTTGCTGCTGGGCGATTCAGTTTAATACATTTTCCATTTTATAAAAAAAAGCTACTAGAAAACACATTTAAAGACACGCTTACACGCGTGCTTTCTGTGTATGAGGGCGCGGCGTGTAGGGGAATGTTAATAACCTACCCTAGTTAACCCTAACCTAGTTAACTGAAAGAGAATAAAGGAACGTTGTGATTCATTTTAATCTTCTAAATCTTGTATTTTTATCTGGTGTGAAACTCTGAATATTTAATGAATAAAGCTATAAAATAACAAAGTATAATATGTGCTTAAATTATGTGTGTTTACTGTAAAGGTTGTTTGTTTTAACTGTAGTTAGCTGACTACTGCACTACGTTAACAAGGTTCCTAGTTAACCAAAGCTAGCTACAGAAAGCTAGCTAAACTAACCAATTAACCAAAGCTAGCTAGCTAAACTAGCCGTTAGCTTCGCTTCGTCAGAGACGTTATCGACGACACACCGACACAAAATGAACCGTAGCAGGTCAAACACACGTCAGCTGCTGCGGATGAACGAGCTGAATACAGCTGACGGACACATTCCTCACGCAAACCCACCCAGACGAGCTAAGCTAGCGCTAGCCCCTGTTAGCTCGTCTGGTCACTTCCTGTTTCCAGCTCTCTCCGTTTTCTTTATCAAACTGCATCTGCGCGAGGGCCGCGCGCGTCACGAGGCTCGAGTCTTTACAACAGCAGCTGCTGCTCCTGAACTTACCCCGGTTCCATTGTCGCAAACCACGACTTTTCTCCCCTGACTGTCCATTTTGTGTTCCCTGAATCAAGCAAGAAGCAGCAAACCCCCCCGACTGCCTGCGCTCTGACGTCAACGTCACCCACCGCCGGAAGCAACGCACACTAGGGTGTGACTCCTTCACAATAAAAGCGCCATCTCTTATAAATCGAATCGTACCGGAAGAAGCATTCAGATCCTTTTTTTTACCAGTGTATAATACAGCCACCTTAAAAAATACTTTTTTAATAGACTTGAAAAAAAATCCTGCATTCATTATTAACAACACAATTTTAGATCTGCACAACTTTTACCCCTTGAGAAAATAACAGTTACAGTATATTACATTAAATATCTAAAAGTAAAGTACTTTTTTTTAAAAAACAGATAAATATTAATTTAATAAATATTTTATAATAATTCCATTCCATTTCATTATCCAAACCGCTTATCCTATTTAGGGTTGCGGGGGCGCTGGAGCCTGACATTGGGCGAAGGCCCTGGACAGGTCACCAGTTTATTGCAGGGCACATATAGAGACAGACAACCATTCACACCAGGGGCAATTTAGAGTCTCCAATTAACCTGAGCTTCATGTCTTTGGACTGTGGGAGGAAGCCAGAGAACCCGGAGGGAACCCACACTGCCACGGGGAGAACATGCAGACTCACACAGAAGGACATTTGGTTTCCAATCTTCAACCTGCAATACTGACCTTTTGGCCTCTTGGTGGCAGCGCAACAAGCTGTAAACACATAAAGTTGGTGCTGTGAATGTGTTAGCAAACAAGTTGCCTATTCACACATTCAGCAAAAAAAAAGAGCAACATTAGTTGAACTTGTGTTTTTGGCCACATGTTGAATATAAGTCCAATATTCAATATAAAGCAACCTGTTACACTCTAGTCATTCAATATATATTCCAGCATATTTGCACTCTGCCGCATTGCACTACTGTATCATTGTTTACAATTTACAGAAATGGTCTGACTTATAGAGATTGTATGCTATTGTTCCTTATTGTATTGTTTATATATATATATATATATATATATATATATGTATATATATATATATACATATATATATATATATTCTTTCATGTACTTGTTTGTATACAATAGCTGAGTGTTTATGTTTTTAGCTGTATTTCTGTGTGAATACAATGGACCTCATTCAGAAACAATGCGTACGCACAAATCCGCGATTCAACAATATTTTCTTACCTGAATTCGTTCTTACTCTGAAAACAAATTTAGATCCACCTCAAACCACACATACACATACACACAAATAATGAAGGCCCAGCTTGCTGACTTAAACACACACCTTTAAACTAAATCCATCTCAAATCAAAACTGCAGTGAAAATATTGTTTTTGAAAGGCTAAATGCAAACAAATATATGTTTAAGCAGAATATTATTTGATTAAAAATATGTTGTGAATTTAAGAAATTATGTTAAGAAATTATCTTTTGTCAAGAAATGTTGACTTTTGGAGGGAAATAGTCCCTTTTTTTGCATACATTTTAATATCAAACCATTAGTTTTTTTTCACCTGAGCCACAGTCAGTATCTCAGAGGACACAACATTCACCGCCTCGCAGCCCAAGCCTCTTTATTTTATCATCGTCACTCTGGTGGAAACTCCTCCAACACTATTGTCTTAAGATCTTCCAGTAGTTCTTTTGTTTTAGGGGCCATGCTTCAATATCTTACAGCAACTTCAATACTTATCTCAGTGATAAACCGCCAGGCAAACATGTATCCTTGTTTAGAGAAATGGAGGCGTGTCGGTATGCTGATTGTGAATAACAGGCACACGCCGGTCAATTTAGAATGATTCTGATTCACTAATACGCACGGTGGTAAGAACAAAATTCTCCGGTACACAAATGTCACAAATCGGACAATTTTGCATGTGCACTAATTTTGTGCGCAAAGTAAGAACACTTCTACGCACATATTAGTGGATGAGGCCCATTGAGAGCCTAAAAAAAAACAACTAAATTCCTGGTGTGTAAAGTCATACCTGGCCAATAAAGCTGATTCTGATTCTTAAATCCACATTACTTTTGGATCTCTTTTGACACTGTACTTTAGCATCCCACTGACAAGGAAATCACAATACTGTAGTTTAACCTGTTCCACCCTAGCCTATTTTTGAGGTCTCCGCACGAAAAAAGCATGCCCATACTAAAATGAGTACAACTCTGCAACCACAAGGTCTATTTGAATAATTTGTGTGTTATTATAATGGTAATAACTGTGAGATTTGTTAAATAATGTGTAAATATGAGAATACAGTATATGGTTCGCCTATAAAAAAAAAAGCACTTTCAGGACAATCATCACTTTAGAATAATGCAGTTGCAGGTTTAAAACCATTTCATATCATAGAAAACTATGTGAACACTCTCTCTGCACAGTGTGACTTTGAATAAAGTGAAGCAGAAAACAACAAAAGAGTTTTTAGTACAGACAGGTCAAAAAACTCCTCTGAAAATTTGGATTTATTGAATCATTTATTTCTTTATATTTTTAACCAAAACTATTTTTTTTACTTCTTTTTTCACTAATTATGTTTAATACATCCATATACAGCATTAACATACACAATGCAAAACTAAAATAATGTTTATTGCTCTGAAATATCTTAATGCATATTTTTGTTCTCAAAATCAGAGTTCTGCAGAGTAAAAAGGCTGTTATTTTTTCTGTGAATGGTTTTCAGAGCAGTCCTTCAGTCCTTTGCTCCCTTAATATTAAATGAATCATGTGAAAAAATATGTATATATATATTATATAATTATGAGAATAGTATAGTATTATAGTATGTATGTACAAAGCAGAGTCAGGACACGGAAACTCACCAAGAGAAGAGGAGGAGCAACACTAGAGAAGAGTTTCAATGCTCTGAATGTTTATCAGAGCTGCAACGACAAGTGTTTCTGTCTAAAGGAAAAATAAAGTTCATCAAGACTTTCTCTGCAACACAACAGTCTCTGTCCAGTACTGGTGAGTACAGCTCTTAATAATGACTTCAGCCAAACTTCAGCTTTTCTTTAGTTTCTTCACTCAGAAAGTTCCACCTTATTACTTTATGCTGGCAATCAAAAAATGGTTTCGCTAAAGAAAAGCGCAATACACATTCTTTTATGTATTAAACTAACAGCCCACAAAAAAGACAATGCAATTAAAAATAGTCCCAGGAAGAAGAAGACTGTGAATAAAGGATGTAACAGATTGTAAATAATGAGAAACTTGTGAATTAATCAAAGCATTACAATTAGTAAAAGTGACATACATTAAATAATTTAGTTTAGAGTGCAGAAGTGTTGTTACAGGGAAGCTAACTAAGAATACTGGATTGCCAAGACATTACGATGAGATCGATGAGCTATTATAAAGAATCTTTGTGCTACAGTAACGTATGAGGAGACAAACAAATATTAGTTACCTGGTAAAAATGTTGTAACAAGGAATGTCGAATTTAAAGGTGAAGTTACCGAGCTTATGTTCTTTGGATTGGTCGCAATGTAGTTCACGCATATAATCATCAGGATTATCAAAAGCTTTATGGGTCAATGTTTTGTTAGCTAGATTGATTTGACAAATTTACTGTTAAATTGTACTGGAATGCAGCCTTGTTCTTAAACCATTACTTCTGAGAACAACAACCAAACAGGTAACCACTTCAGCTTGCTCAATGCATACCTGTTATTCCAAAGGTAATAAAAATAAATGCACATTGCTCAATTTTACAGCACTCATACAATTTAATTGCTCTTTAATTACTGTGGGTCAAAGGCACTTTTTAATTTTACTGCCCTGATTAGTAGGCTAATTAAATTATTTGATAATGAAGCTGCTGTACTATGAATAGTTCATGCCCCATATCTACAAACACATTATGCTGTGTAGGTTGGCTGTAGTGAAAAACATCTGAACAAATGAGCAAGAATTCTGCAATGGCTGTTTTTTTACAATGTCACTTTTGTTCTCAATGTGTAGATATGGCTGCTGTCAGCTTCTTGCCAGAAGATCAGTTTCTGTGCTCCATCTGTCTGGATGTGTTCACTGATCCAGTCACCACACCATGTGGACACAACTTCTGCAAAAACTGCATCACTAAACACTGGAGTACCAGTGACAGATGCCAGTGTCCCTTGTGTAAAGAGGTTTTCAACAGACAGCCGGATTTGAGGGTGAACACTTTCATCTCTGAGATGGTTTCTCAGTTCAGACAGTCGGCTCAACAGAAAGCCAGCAGCAGCAGCTCAGAGCAACAAGAGTCCAAACCAGGAGAAGTTCCCTGTGACGTCTGCACTGGAACCAGACTGAAGGCCCTGAAGTCCTGCCTGGTGTGTCTGGTCTCCTACTGTGAGACTCACCTGGAGCCTCATCTGACAATGTCAGGCCTGAAGAGACATCAGCTGATCGACCCTGTGGAGAACCTGGAAGGCAGGATGTGTACGAAGCACGATAAACCTCTGGAGCTGTTTTGTAAGACCGACCAGACATTTGTCTGCATGCTCTGCATCTGTTCAGACCACACGACGCACAAGTTTCTTCCTCTGAAAGAAGAATATGAAGAAAGGAAGGTTGAGCTGGAGGCTGAGATTCAGCAGATTATCCAGGAGAGACAGGTAAAGATTAAGAAGATCAAACAGTTAGTCAACATCAGCAACACAAACGCAGACATAGAGATAGCAGGAGGTGTTCGGGTTTTCACAACTCTGATGGAGTCTGTTGAGAGAGGCCTCTATGAGCTCACTGAGACAATTGAAGAGAAGCAGAGAACGACACAGAAACACGGTGACAACTTCATCAAAGAGCTGGAACAGGAAATCTCTGAGCTGAAGAAGAAAAGCACGGAGGTGAAGCAGCTCCCACTCTCTGAAGACCACTTTTACCTCCTCCAAAGCTTCCCATCTATGGAAGCAATTAATTCCACCAAGGACTGGACAAAAGTCGGAGTCTGTCCACGATCATATGATGGGACTGTAGCGAGAGCCGTGTCTCAGCTGGAGGAGACCTTCAGAGAAGTGATGGACAGGCTGCTTGAAGGCGAGCTAAAGTGGGTCCAGCAGTTTGCAGTGGATGTGACTCTTGATCCTGAAACAGCTCATCCAAGTCTCTTCCTGTCTGGTGATGAAAACCAAGTAAATCCTGGTGAAGTAAAGAAAAATCTCCCAGACAACCCAGAGAGATTTTCTCACAATCCCTGTGTTTTAGGAAAGCAGAGTTTCTCTTCAGGCAGATTCTACTTTGAGGTTCAGGTTAAAGGAAAGACTGAGTGGGATTTAGGAGTGGCCAGAGAGTCGATCAACAGGAAGGAAGACATCCCACTGAGTCCTGAGGATGGCTACTGGGCTATATGGTTGAGGAAAAGAATCAAGTACAAGGCTTTAAATGACCCTCCAGTCTGCCTCTTTTTTTAAGTTGAAACCCAAGACAGTGGGGGTGTTTGTGGATTATGAGGAGGGTCTGGTCTCCTTTTATGACGTAGAAGCCCCAGCTCTTATCTACTCCTTCACCGGCTGCTCTTTCAATGAGAAACTCTACCCATACTTCAATCCGGGTCTGAAAGATGGTGATAAAAACTCTGCCCCACTGATCATCTCTCCTGTCACTCACCCTGAGTAGACTGATCATTTTTAGCCTCCAGTCTCGGACTTCAACAATAGTTACCGAAGAGTCCACTTGGATTCGAGCGGGACAACTTTGATGGTCGCCAGAGGAGGAATTCTCATGAGTTTTTATTTTCATAACAGGATAATACTACAGCTTCCAACAAGCATATTGAAACAGTGAACAGTGTGTAACATAACCTAAGAACAAACTTATATCTTGTAACTGCACTAGAGTTTGGTGTTTATGTTGTATACTGATGTGTCTCAACTATTATATATCTATTATCATAAATTACTTGGCTGCAAACTAGTGCAACATACCAATTTCCAATATGATCAATTAGCTCTCTAACCCTGATGCACCCACTATTGTTACAAATATTAAGCATGTTGTGGTGCCACATCTAAAAAAACGACAATATACTGTGTATGTGTCATTATTGTTCAGGGTAGACTTTTTTTCTCGTGTAAAAACTATTAAGGGGGAATTCATGAAAATCATTCAGATTGCGTCTTCTTTTTCTAAACTTTACAAATGGGGCAAGCGTTTCGTTAAGTCTGATGTCACTTATTCAGTTTCATTATAAAACGTTTGTTTGAGATTGGTATTCGAAGCTTTGGATTCTCAATTTGATTGGAAAGGAGCATTACCACTGTGCAGTTAAACTACAGTGGATATCAGGAAGGGATGGGGGGGTTAGAATTCCTTGTAAGTTATATGTATTTCATTTCCTTTGATATTGATAAAGGTTGCTTCTTTTGGTTAGGTGCTTCATTGTTTATATATTATTTATATATTATTTGTAAGGAATAAGAAAAGTCCCAAAGCTGAGTTTGTAGTCATTTTATTTAGAATTGTAACCATTTATATCTATAATAAAATATGTTTACCATATTATTGACTTTTTTCATGACTTTGGTTGAATCCTACTCTTCCACATGCAGGATTAATAATATCAAGTATAAAGTGAGGTAAAAACACACCAACGAGTACAAAGATTAAACAATTATTTTTGGTACAGTAGCATTGAACCTGGATGGTGCAGTAAGTATTCCATTTACAACAAATTAATTGTTGCTTCATTTTGGTTACAAAAGACAGGTGGTTAATATTCTACAGTTTAATAAATACACATTTGACCCAAAATAACCAGTGTGATGTTTCAGCTTTTCAAATATGGCCAAATGAAAGACACTCTCGTCTGTGTTAGGCTGGTGGACAGAGGAAGGATGACAGAATTACAACGTTACACATCTTTGGTGTTTGGTCTCCAAAAAGTGAAACTAAACTTGGGCCAAAATGAAGTTCCTAAAATCATGTCCAAACCTGAGGGACAATATACCAGCAACAAAGCAGTATAAGAAGAGGAGAAAAATTAAACGGGAAGGCTTCAACAATGTTGGGAACTTTCTTCACTTTTTAATGTTGATATGTCTTCTGTCACGCAGCTGCATTTCCTTCCCCTTTTTCATCAACCAGCATTAAGACTATCGTTGCCTTTGACGTGAACCTCTTGTGAAGTAAATGGTTCAGTTAATGATGTTTTCTTAACATGTTGTTACGGAAAAATACCAATTAATACCATAAGTCATTTAGATGCACCAGTGGCTGTGTTCTTGAATACTTTCTCATATGCAGTTAAGTTAAAAAAAAAAAAAAAATGTGTTTGTGGTGACAAGATATCAGGCTGAGGGTTTTTCCTCTTCGTTGGAGTATATGTTTTCTGGTGCCAGAACAGTTCCTGCATATCTCTCTTTTGTCACTGGATGTCATTGTATGAAGTGTACTTAATCCAGTAAAACTTTTTATTCACAGGTGCCACCTGCTGTTGTGAATGCGTAATAACATTTAAATGTCTAGTACTCAAATTCAAGAAAAGCACCTTTTTCAGGACAATATGGTGTGCATACACTGTACCAATATACTACAAATTTTGACACTGTTAGTATTTCAATTGTGCAATAGCATTAACTGTAGTAAACTAAGATTACAGCATTTATAAACACTTGAATCCCAAATTCTAAGCTTTTAGATTTCAATCACGTTTTGCCTCTTCTGCTAGATTTCAAAACAGGGATTTGGTTCCAACTCTTTTGGTAGTTAGCCTGACTCTGTCTTTGTTTTTTTCAAACAGATAATGCATTTGCGCTGGTTGTTTCTTCCTGGTGGATGTTCATCTTTTAATGCAAATTCCACTTCTTTCTTTTTACCCACAGTGTGCAGATATGGCTGCCGCCAGATGTCTACTATCTGAAGATCAGTTTCTGTGCTCCATCTGTCTGGATGTGTTCACTGATCCAGTCAGTACATCATGTGGACACAACTTCTGCAAAAACTGCATCACTGAACACTGGAATTTCAGCGTCCCATGGAAGTGTCCCATGTGTAAAATGATTTTTATCACAAAACCTGAATTGCTCATCAACACCTTCATCTCTGAGATGGTTGCTCAGTTCAGAGAGGAAGCTCAACTGAAAGCCAGCAGCTCAGAGCAACAAGAGTCCAAACCAGGAGAAGTTCCCTGTGACGTCTGCACTGGAACCAGACTGAAGGCCCTGAAGTCCTGCCTGGTGTGTCTGGCCTCCTACTGTGAGACTCACCTGGAGCCTCATCTGACAGCTTCACGCCTGAAGAGACATCAGCTGATCGACCCTGTGGAGAACCTGGAAGGCAGGATGTGTACGAAGCACGATAAACCTCTGGAGCTGTTCTGTAAGACCGACCAGACATGTGTCTGCATGCTCTGCAGTGTATTAGACCACAAGATGCACGATGTTGTTCCTCTGAAAGAAGGAAAGAAGGCAGAGGTGGAGAAGACAGAGGCTGAAATTCAGCAGAATATCCAGGAGCGACAACTAAGGATACAGAAGATCAAATGGTCAGTCAACTTCAGCAAGGATATCGCGGAGAGAGAGATAGTAGAAGGTGTTCAAGTCTTCACAACCCTGATGGAATCTGTTGAGAGAGGCATGAACGAGCTCATTGAGACGATAGAAGAGAAGCAGAGAACGACAGAGAAACAGGCCGAAGCTTTCATCAGAGAGCTGGAACAGGAAATCTCTGCGCTGAAGAAGAGAAGCTCTGAGGTGCAGCAGCTCTCACTCTCTGATGACCACTTCCACCTCCTCCAAAGCTTCCCATCCCTGAAAGTTGCTCCACCCACCAAAGACTGGACGAAGGTCAACATCCATCCACCGTCATACAGAGGGACGGTGGTGAGAGCTGCGTCTCAGCTGGAGGAGACACTCAGTGCAAGGATTACTGAGTGTGTTATGGCTGAGCTTAAGAGGGACCAACAATACTCCAGAAGTGTGACTCTTGATCCTGACACGGCGCATCCTGAACTCCATCTTTCTGACGATGGGAAACAAGTGAATCATTGTGACGTAAAGAAGAATCTCCCAGACAACCCAGAGAGATTCTCTAAATGCATTTGTGTCTTTGGAAAGCAGAGTTTCTCTTCGGGGAGATTTTACTGCGAGGTTCAAGTTCAAGGGAAGACCAAATGGACTTTAGGAGTGGCCAGAGAGTCGATCAACAGGAAAGAGAACGTCCAGCTGCGTCCTCAGGAGGGTTATTGGACCATAGGTTCGAGCAAAGGATACAAAGCTTTTGTTGGCCCTGATGTCTATCTCCGTGTGAAATCGAGTCCTAAGAGGGTGGGGGTGTTTGTGGATTATGAGGAGGGTCTCGTTTCTTTTCATCACGTAGATGCTGCAGCTCTAATGTATTGCTTTACTGGCTGCTCCTTCACTGAGAAACTCTACCTGTACTTTGGTCCTTGTCCTAATAATGGTGGTAAAAACTCCACCCCTCTGATCATCACTCCTGTCAGTGGCACGAAGTAGACAAATTATTTGATTATGCATGAAATCGATCAACGTTAAGTAAGAGAACATATTCATCTGAAATGCTCAGTGTATAATGTATTTTTTGATTGATTTGTTGTATTTTTCTTATGTCTTATTTTTCTATATGTTCCATATAGTTTTAATAATGTGCTAGATGTTCGTCATCTACATCTTAAAATCTGCAAAAGCTGAGACCAAGAGTGCCAAAACATCATGAAATTAATTTCCACAGAAACAAGAATCCATTAAAGTTGTTGAGGTTGCAAATCTATGCTCACAGTACTTTTAATTGTCTGATCAGTGTACATTTAAAATCCAATTTCGTTTTTTTTATTGCACTCATTTTTTGAAAAAGAAATAAAAGCAAATGGAAATCATGAGTTGATTTTCATGCACTTGAATTATTTATGTCAAACTCATTACAAAGCCCAAAATGTATCTATGTAAGATACCCACCTATAAATATGTTTTATAGGCTACGCTCATAATATTGAGCCAACAGAGAATCATCACCATCTCTGCATCTGGCCTGAAGAGACATCAGCTGATCGACCCTGTGGAGAACCTGGAAGGCAGGATGTGTACGAAGCACGATAAACCTCTGGAGCTGTTCTGTAAGACAAAACTCTGACAGTCGGTCTGGGCCGTCCCATTGTCACGTCGTTGAGTGTTTGAGTCTCTGGCAGACATCTTGAGCCCCTTATGAACCCTTACCGTAAGTCAGCATTAGATGCCAACTTTTCCCAAGAGAATTACCCACAATTCATAGCAATGTGACGTTAAACACGCCGTTACCAGTGGAAGCATGGATCCGTAAAAAAAAAGGTAAACAAAGAGGAGGAAACGTGGGTGTTCAGCCCGATAAATTACATGTACAACAACATTAAGGACTAAAGATGGGACATGAAAACACATGAAATCAGAGGAATGCAAGCAGAGATTATATATGTTAAAAATATTTATTCAAACATTTCGTTTTGTTATTGAAGCTGTTTTGACAAAAACGAGTAAATAGATTATTTTAATGACGTCTCATCTTGAAACGAGGAAACGAACCTGGAAGACGTTCAAATCAGGGAATAAAAAGTATAAAATAAATACACACAATTGTACACAATATTTTGTTGACGTTGTCATGGTAACGTGGTATGTTGCAGCAAACTGCTGTCCCATTCGGATTTACACCATTTCAAGCCCTCACAGCTTCTCACACTCAACCACTTAACAGGTGACGTCAGTGAGTCCCTGAGGGTTCAGGGTTTGAGGGCTTAGGGGGACATTGGGATTGGGCTCAGGATTCCCTCAACACCGCGGTTGTCTTTTCCTAACTCCTCATGAATTCTCCTTCCCATCTTTCCTTGACCCTGTTACGTTTTCCAGAGAGGTCAAGGAAAAGTGGTTAGGAATAGATGTTAGGAGGTCATTTTTGTACTATTCGAATCTGGCCCCTGCCTATTGGCCGGGGTTTGACCCCCACGTGGAGTCCAAAGAGTGATGATTTAAACGTTAACTAAAGCACAAAAACGTATTTAACTTCAAAATAAAGGTCACAAAATGTTCTTTCTAAATGAATGCATGGTGTTACCAAAGTCAATTTTAAGATACTCGGCAAAATAGTCTAAACAGTTAGGCTACATACAGTCAGCTTGTTTGTTACAGGTTGCTATGAGCCAAAAAAGCCTTCTATTTAAATTGTCAAGTATATAGCAAATCAAGCTACAAGCTGTATGGTCTCCAAAATTTGACTTTGGATGACTTCTATGACTCACTAACTTGCTGACAACCTGTTAAAACGTATTAAAGCACAGTCCATTATTTGGGGGAAATACTCTGGTTTGCCAGCTGACGCTGTCAGACAAAGTAAAATGAAACACTTTAATTTCATCTCTGTGAGAAACAGACCGGAGTGAAAAAAATTAAAAACTGTAAATAAATGTAAACTTTTATTCTACTGTCTACTCATGCTTTAGTCTAAACCACTTCAAGACAAATTTATATAGTTAATAAATGGCATTGTAAAAATGGTGCTGTTCTTGAATACTTCCTTATGTGCAGTTAAGTTAAAAAAAAAAAAAAATGTGTTTGTGGTGACAAGATATCAGGCTGAGGGTTTTTCCTCTTCGTTGGAGTATATGTTTTCTGGTGCCAGAACAGTTCCTGCATATCTCTCTTTTGTCACTGGATGTCATTGTATGAAGTGTACTTAATCCAGTAAAACTTTTTATTCACAGGTGCCACCTGCTGTTGTGAATGCGTAATAACATTTAAATGTCTAGTACTCAAATTTAAGAAAAGCACCTTTTTCAGGACAATATGGTGTGCATACACTGTACCAATATACTACAAATTTTGACACTGTTAGTATTTCAATTGTGCAATAGCATTAACTGTAGTAAACTAAGATTACAGCATTTATAAACACTTGAATCCCAAATTCTAAGCTTTTAGATTTCAATCACGTCTTGCCTCTTCTGCTAGATTTCAAAACAGGGATTTGGTTCCAACTCTTTTGGTAGTTAGCCTGACTCTGTCTTTGTTTTTTTCAAACAGATAATGCATTTGCGCTGGTTGTTTCTTCCTGGTGGATGTTCATCTTTTAATGCAAATTCCACTTCTTTCTTTTTACCCACAGTGTGCAGATATGGCTGCCGCCAGATGTCTACTATCTGAAGATCAGTTTCTGTGCTCCATCTGTCTGGATGTGTTCACTGATCCAGTCAGTACATCATGTGGACACAACTTCTGCAAAAACTGCATCACTGAACACTGGAATTTCAGCGTCCCATGGAAGTGTCCCATGTGTAAAATGATTTTTATCACAAAACCTGAATTGCTCATCAACACCTTCATCTCTGAGATGGTTGCTCAGTTCAGAGAGGAAGCTCAACTGAAAGCCAGCAGCTCAGAGCAACAAGAGTCCAAACCAGGAGAAGTTCCCTGTGACGTCTGCACTGGAACCAGACTGAAGGCCCTGAAGTCCTGCCTGGTGTGTCTGGCCTCCTACTGTGAGACTCACCTGGAGCCTCATCTGACAGCTTCATGCCTGAAGAGACATCAGCTGATCGACCCTGTGGAGAACCTGGAAGGCAGGATGTGTACGAAGCACGATAAACCTCTGGAGCTGTTCTGTAAGACCGACCAGACATGTGTCTGCATGCTCTGCAGTGTATTAGACCACAAGATGCACGATGTTGTTCCTCTGAAAGAAGGAAAGAAGGCAGAGGTGGAGAAGACAGAGGCTGAAATTCAGCAGAATATCCAGGAGCGACAACTAAGGATACAGAAGATCAAATGGTCAGTCAACTTCAGCAAGGATATCGCGGAGAGAGAGATGGTAGAAGGTGTTCAAGTCTTCACAACCCTGATGGAATCTGTTGAGAGAGGCATGAACGAGCTCATTGAGACGATAGAAGAGAAGCAGAGAACGACAGAGAAACAGGCCGCCGAAGCTTTCATCAGAGAGCTGGAACAGGAAATCTCTGCGCTGAAGAAGAGAAGCTCTGAGGTGCAGCAGCTCTCACTGTCTGATGACCACTTCCACCTCCTCCAAAGCTTCCCATCCCTGAAAGTTGCTCCACCCACCAAAGACTGGACGAAGGTCAACATCCATCCACCGTCATACAGAGGGATGGTGGTGAGAGCTGTGTCTCAGCTGGAGGAGACACTCAGTGCAAGGATTACTGAGTGTGTTATGGCTGAGCTTAAGAGGGACCAACAATACTCCAGAAGTGTGACTCTTGATCCTGACACGGCGCATCCTGAACTCCATCTTTCTGACGATGGGAAACAAGTGAATCATTGTGACGTAAAGAAGAATCTCCCAGACAACCCAGAGAGATTCTCTAAATGCATTTGTGTCTTTGGAAAGCAGAGTTTCTCTTCGGGGAGATTTTACTGCGAGGTTCAAGTTCAAGGGAAGACCAAATGGACTTTAGGAGTGGCCAGAGAGTCGATCAACAGGAAAGAGAACGTCCAGCTGCGTCCTCAGGAGGGTTATTGGACCATA
>JACSYO010001665.1:277500-285554 GCA_016806645.1 Ophiodon elongatus | reverse complement strand
GCACTCTGTCCTTACCGTAACGCACTCTATCCTTACAGTAACGCACTCTGTCCTTACCGTAACGCACTCTGTCCTTACTGTAATGCACTCTGTCCTTACCGTAACGCACTCTGTCCTTGTTTTTACCATAACGCACTCTATCCTTACCGTTGTTTGTAACGCCCTCTGTCCTTACCATAACGCACTCTGTCCTTACTGTAACGCACTCTGTCCTTACCGTAATGCACTCTATCCTTACCGTTTTTAACGTAGTCTATCCTTACCGTAACGCACTCTGTCCTCCGTAACGCACTCTATCCTTACCGCACTCTATCCTTACCGTAACACACTCTGTCCTTACCGTAACGCTCTGTCCTTACCATAACTTGTTTTGTGCACTCTGTCCTTACCGTAACGCCTCTATCTTACCGCACTCTATCTTGCAAGTGCTTGCCTCTGTCCTTACAGTAACGGACTCTATCGCTTCAATTAGCGCGCTCTGTCCTTACCGTGGCGCACTCTGTCCTTACCGTAACGCACTCTATCCTTACCGCACTCTATCCTTACCGTAACGCACTCTATCCTTACCGCACTCTATCCTTACCGTAACACACTCTGTCCTTACCGTAACGCCCTCTGTCCTTACCATAACGCACTCTGTCCTTACCGTAACGCACTCTGTCCTACCATAACGCACTCTATCCTTACCGTAACGCACTCTATCCTTACCGTAACGCACTCTATCCTTACCGTAACGCACTCTATCCTTCCGTACGCAATCTGTCCTTACCGTAACGCACTCTATCCTTACCGTAACGCACTCTATCCTTACCGCACTCTATCCTTACCGTAACGCACTCTGTCCTTACCGTAACGCACTCTGTCCTTACCGTAACGCACTCTGTCCTTACCGTAACGCACTCTATCCTTACCGTAACGCACTCTGTCCTTACCGTAACGCACTCTGTCCTTACCGTAACGCACTCTATCCTTACAGTAACGCACTCTATCCTTACCGTAACGCACTCTCTCCTTACCGTAACGCCTCTGTCCTTACCGTAACGCACTCTATCCTTACCGCACTCTATCCTTACCGTAACGCACTCTATCCTTACCGCACTCTATCCTTACCGTAACCACTCTGTCTACCGTAGCCCTCTGTCCTTACCATAACGCACTCTGTCCTTACTGTAACGCACTCTGTCCTTACCGTAACGCACTCTATCCTTACCGCACTCTATCCTTACCGTAACGCACTCTATCCTTACCGCACTCTATCCTTACCGTAACACACTCTGTCCTTACCGTAACGCCCTCTGTCCTTACCATAACGCACTCTGTCCTTACCGTAACGCACTCTGTCCTACCATAACGCACTCTATCCTTACCGTAACGCACTCTATCCTTACCGTAACGCACTCTGTCCTTACCGTAACGCACTCTATCCTTACCGCACTCTATCCTTACCGTAACACACTCTGTCCTTACCGTAACGCCCTCTGTCCTTACCATAACGCCTCTGTCCTTACTGTACGCACTCTGTCCTACCGTAACCTCTATCCTTCGCACTCTATCCTTACCGTGCACTCTATCCTTACCACTCTATCCTTACCGTAACACCTCTGTCCTTACCGTACGCCCTTCCTTACCATAACGCACTCTGTCCTTACCGTAACGCACTCTGTCCTACCATAACGCACTCTATCCTTACCGTAACGCACTCTATCCTTACCGCACTCTATCCTTACCGTAACGCACTCTATCCTTACCGTAACGCACTCTATCCTTACCGTAACGCACTCTATCCTTATCGTAATGCACTCTATCCTTACCGTAACGCACTCTATCCTTACCGTAACGCACTCTATCCTTACCGCACTCTATCCTTACCGTAACGCACTCTATCCTTACCGTAACGCACTCTATCCTTACCGTAAAGCACTCTATCCTTACCGTAACGCACTCTGTCCTCACCGCAACGCACTCTGTCCTCACCGTAACGCACTCTATCCTTACCGTAACGCACTCTGTCCTTGCCGTAACGCACTCTGTCCTTTCCGTAACGCACTCTATCCTTACCGTAAAGCACTCTATCCTTACCGTAACGCACTCTGTCCTCACCGTAACGCACTATGTCCTCACCGTAACGCACTCTATCCTTACCGTAACGCACTCTGTCCTTGCCGTAACGCACTCTGTCCTTACCGTAACGCACTCTGTCCTTACCGTAACGCACTCTGTCCTTACCGTAACGCACTCTATCCTTACCGTAACGCACTCTGTCCTTACCGTAACGCACTCTATCCTTACCGTAACGCACTCTGTCCTTACCGTAACGCACTCTGTCCTTACTATAACGCACGCTGTCCTTACCGTAACGCACTCTATCCTTACCGCACTCTATCCTTACCGTAACGCACTCTATCCTTACCGTAACGCACTCTGTTCTTACTGTAACGCACTCTGTTCTTACCGTAACGCACTCTATCCTTACCGTAACGCACTCTGTCCTTACCGTAACGCACTCTGTCCTTACCGTAACGCACTCTATCCTTACCGTAACGCACTCTATCCTTACCGTAACACACTCTGTCCTGACATCATTTCTCATCTCATGTCCTCCAGTTAAAGTTCTTCTCAGCAAAAGAGCAGCGAGTTGACTTTACTCTTCTTTACTTTATTTTCCTTGAGCAAACAAAACTAACTAACTAACTAACATTTCTTTCCCACAATCCTTTGCTCCAGTGGTTTCATAAAGCACCACAGAGAGCATCGTTACCGCGAGTTCATCTGATGGGACTCGACTTCCTGTCTCTCTCGATCTAAAGTGACAGCACTGATAGAACCAGACACTCTCTCTCACACACACACACACACACACACACACACACACACACACACACACACACACACACACAATTACACACACACACACACACACAATTACACACACACACACACACACACACACACACAATTACACACACACACACACACACAATTACACACACACAATTACACAATTACACGCACACACAATTACCCACACTCACAGGCACACACACGCACACACTCACACACACACACACTCACACAATTACACACACTCACAGGCACACACACACACACACTCTCACACACACACACACACACACACACACACACACACACACACACACACACAATTACACACACTCACACTCACAGGCACACACTCACACACACACACACACACACACACACACTCACACACACACACACACACACACACACACACACACACACATGTGCTGCGTTCTTGTCGCTTCTCGTTTGTCACCCGATGATGTTTCTGTTCCCACGCCGACGACGCAGAAATATTTAATTTACCTCTTTTATTACAATTTAAAGACTAAATTATTCTGTGAACATTCATTCAAATATTAATCATCTCTATTTATAAAATAACTGTTTGTATTTATCATATCAGGAGAAATAAACAAAGCTTTTATCGGATCATAAACAGACGTAATAGTAAACAAATACTAATTAATAAATTAACTTTAATTAAATTACTTTGTTCCAGTTTAATTTAATTATCATACTTTAAACCAGAACACCACAAAATCTAATTGAGCTTTATGATGTGTTTAGCCCAAAATATGTCCAGTATTAAAAAATACAGTTTTTATATTGAAATTTGGGAAAATTCCCCAAATTCCTCAGTTTAACTTGTTCGTTAATTCATTTGTTTGTTTTTCATGCCCAAATATGAAATGTTGCTAAAGACCAAACGACCTAAAATACTTGATGCTTCAAGATTCTACGTTTGTCTTCCAGCAACTCCTGAGTCTGCAGGAGCAGCTGAGGAGCAAGGAGGCGCAGCTGGAGGAGGCCAGAGAGGAGCACCGCTACCTGGAAGGGGGCGTGGCCTCCCTGAGAGACCAGGTGAGTCCACAAAGAGGTCCGACCCGGACTCGTGGTCTTTGAACTCCTCGCGTGTTGCTTCTTCATTATTCAACTCAGATTACTACGAACATATTTCTACTATGAAATACTTTGGTCTGAGAGTACTTTAAACATCAGTGTATTACACATTATTATATTTATCAAATATATACTTGAATAATAAAGTCAAATATTAAAATACGAGGAACATCTGTTGAATATCTAATATCTATAGGGGGGAGATGGGGGGGCGGGGGACGGACGGACGAGGGGGGCGAGGGGGGAAGGGGGGGCGAGGCGGGGGGAGAGAGGGGAGGGGGGGCGGGGGGGAGACGGGGGGGGGCATGTTTTATTTAGAGGTGAAACAGATCTGATGGTATAAATACATGAATATAAATACATGAATATATGTGTGGCTGATTCATAATAATCAAACAGTATTATGAGTCTCATGTCCAGTTTTAATCCCGTTAATAACAGAACCATCAGAGGCAGAGAACTCGTCTTCAGTGCAGAATAAGTTATTATTGTTATTATGACATCAATCGTAAAGAAGAAAAAAACACAAGTTGAATTTCTTTATTTTTATCTAAAGTTTTTTACAGACTCCGTTTAAACGGTTCATTCTGATTCTGATGAAATATTACAACGTTCAGCTTCTGTTTAGTTTCCTGAAGGAGCCGATCGGTGTGTTCAAAGACCGTCGGAAAGATGAGACTCACGATAATTACGTCTTTCCAGCTTCTGTCTGATCGACGTGGTTTCACCGTCCAACGAACAAAATGCTTTTCATTCCCTCCGGAGGGCTCGTAGTTATCGAATATAGAACATAGAATATAGAATATAGAACATAGAATATAGAATATAGAACATAGAATATAGAATATAGAACATAGAATATAGAATATAGAACATAGAATATAGAATATAGAACATAGAATATAGAATATAGAATATAGAATATAGAATATAGAACATAGAATATAGAATATAGAACATAGAATATAGAATATAGAATATAGAACATAGAATATAGAATATAGAACATAGAATATAGAATATAGAATATAGAACATAGAATATAGAATATAGAATATAGAACATAGAATATAGAATATAGAACATAGAATATAGAACATAGAATATAGAATATAGAATATAGAACATAGAATATAGAATATAGAACATAGAATATAGAATATAGAATATAGAATATATACAATCAGAGCTGGATGCTCCTCATGAACTGGGACCTGGAAGTACTATACTTTACGATATACTATATATATATATACTATACTTTACTATATACTATATACTATATATATACTATACTTTATTATATACTATATAAATATATACTATACTTTACTATATACTATATATATACTATACTTTACTATATACTATATATATATAATATACTTTACTGTATACTATATATATATATATATACTATACTTTACTATATACTATATATATATATATACTATACTATACTTTACTTTGTGGAAAATCACAGTAGAAAAGCATAGAGGAGGAGCATCATCAGAGGAGGAGCATCATCAGAGGAGGCGCATCATCAGCATAGAGGAGGAGCATCATCAGCATAGAGGAGGAGCATCATCAGAGGAGGAGCATCATCAGAGGAGGAGCATCATCAGCATAGAGGAGGAGCATCATCAGAGGAGGAGCATCATCAGAGGAGGAGCATCAGAGGAGGAGGAGCATCATCAGCATAGAGGAGGAGCATCAGAGGAGGAGGGCATCATCAGAGGAGGAGCATCATCAGCATAGAGGAGGAGCATCATCAGAGGAGGAGCATCATCAGAGGAGGAGCATCATCAGCATAGAGGAGGAGCATCATCAGCATAGAGGAGGAGCATCATCAGAGGAGGAGCATCATCAGAGGAGGAGCATCATCAGCATAGAGGAGGAGCATCATCAGCATAGAGGAGGAGCATCATCAGAGGAGGAGCATCATCAGAGGAGGAGCATCATCAGCATAGAGGAGGAGCATCATCAGAGGAGGAGCATCATCAGAGGAGGAGCATCATCAGAGGAGGAGCATCATCAGAGGAGGAGCATCATCAGAGGAGGAGCATCATCAGAGGAGGAGCATCATCAGCATAGAGGAGGAGCATCATCAGCATAGAGGAGGAGCATCATCAGAGGAGGAGCATCATCAGCATAGAGGAGGAGCATCATCAGAGGAGGAGCATCATCAGAGGAGGAGCATCATCAGCATAGAGGAGGAGCATCATCAGAGGAGGAGCATCATCAGAGGAGGAGCATCATCAGCATAGAGGAGGAGCATCATCAGAGGAGGAGCATCATCACCATAGAGGAGGAGCATCATCAGAGGAGGAGCATCATCAGCATAGAGGAGGAGCATCATCAGAGGAGGAGCATCATCACCATAGAGGAGGAGCATCATCAGAGGAGGAGCATCATCAGAGGAGGCGCATCATCAGCATAGAGGAGGAGCATCATCAGAGGAGGAGCATCATCAGCATAGAGGAGGAGCATCATCAGCATAGAGGAGGAGCATCATCAGAGGAGGAGCATCATCAGCATAGAGGAGGAGCATCATCAGAGGAGGAGCATCATCACCATAGAGGAGGAGCATCATCAGAGGAGGAGCATCATCAGAGGAGGAGCATCATCAGCATAGAGGAGGAGCATCATCAGAGGAGGAGCATCATCACCATAGAGGAGGAGCATCATCAGAGGAGGAGCATCATCAGCATAGAGGAGGAGCATCATCAGCATAGAGGAGGAGCATCATCAGAGGAGGAGCATCATCAGCATAGAGGAGGAGCATCATCAGAGGAGGAGCATCATCACATAGAGGAGGAGCATCATCAGAGGAGGAGCATCATCACCATAGAGGAGGAGCATCATCAGAGGAGGAGCATCATCAGAGGAGGAGCATCATCAGCATAGAGGAGGAGCATCATCAGAGGAGGAGCATCATCAGAGGAGGAGCATCATCAGCATAGAGGAGGAGCATCATCAGCATAGAGGAGGAGCATCAGAGGAGAAGGAGCATCATCAGCATAGAGGAGGAGCATCATCAGCATAGAGGAGGAGCATCATCAGCATAGAGGAGGAGCATCATCCACATAGAGGAGGAGCAGAAGCTCAACCGGAGGTGTGTTCTCTTTGAGAAGATCAAATGTTCATAATAGAAAACATGTTTATGTATCTTCCAGGACCTTCTCTTCGCTCATTACCGTAATAACACGAGTTAAGGAGCAATGAAATACAGACGCGTATGGTGTTTCAAATTCTTTTCTCAAATCTCAGTCTCACATTCACGTTATTTTATGGAAGATTTGTGAGTTTTTTCCTCATAAATGTTCCACTTTCATCCTGTAAATCATGAAGGTTTTTCTCAACTCTGTAATTGTTACTTTTTAACAAACAATAGCTCAAATCTTCCCTTTTAACATCAATCTAAATGCAAACAAAGGTTGTCCTCTGCACACGTCTAATAGTCCTCTCCGTGCATCATGTGTGTGTGATGTCGTCTTTAATAATTCATCCGCTCAGCGTTCCTCCACATGGAACAGACTCTCACAGGGTTATTGACTCCTCACAGAAGCTTCTATAAAAGCAGAGAAAACAAGCGCTCCTCTGCTGCGTCTCTGTTTCACCGTCCTGCGTCTGTCTGTGTCCTCAGCTCTTCGGTGGAGACGCTGTGGGCGGGGCCAACGGAGACGCTGTGGGCGGGGCCAACGGAGACACTGTGGGCGGGGCCAACGGAGACGCTGTGGGCGGGGCCAACGGAGACACTGTGGGCGGGGCCAACAGACATGCTGTGGGCGGGGCCAACGGAGACGCTGTGGGCGGGGCTAACAGAGACGCTGTGGGCGGGGCCAACAGACACGCTGTGGGCGGGGCCAACGGAGACGCTGTGGGCGTCGTAAGAAAACTAATATAGAATAGGATTAATTAACATGTTGATAAAAATCTGCAGTTATATTGATATTTATAGAATAAAAAAGGACATTAGTGGTAGAAGGACACAAACACACACACACACACACACACTCAGACACACACACTCAGACACACACACACACACACACACACTCAGACACACACACTCAGACACACACACACACACTCAGACACACACACTC
>JACSYO010001665.1:5000-270000 GCA_016806645.1 Ophiodon elongatus | reverse complement strand
GATCCTTCTGGATTCAAAACCCGACAATCGTCAGTTGATCTGTAAACAACAACATGAGCTCTGATTTATTTCTTAATGTTCGGATGAAAATAACATCTATGTGATGGACGATATTATTATTATTGTTATTATAAATATTATTATTGTGGGAATACTGTTTTTAAAGGATGATACGAGAGGAGTGCATAAAATCATTCCACTTTATTTATTTCATTATATTTTATGGAGAAGTTACATCTGTATTTAATAATGGTGAAAGGCAAAAAGATGAATAATGTTTTTTAATTATTAATATTATATATATATGTATATATGTATGTATGTATACATATATATGTATACATACATACATATATACATATATATATATATATATATACATATATATCAAGAAGACGATGAAGGTGCTTAAGAAGAGGAGCAGGTGTTTCCAAAGACTTCAACGCTGACAGATTATAAATGATGATAGATTTTGTTTTTCCCTTTGTTTGTTTTTTTCTTATTTAAATAAAGTTGTTGTCAGCAGAGACGACTCACGTTTACGTCCTTCACGAGTAAATATACAGAGAACCTGAGAGGAAAGAGAGACAATGAATCAGCTTTCTGATCTAAATATGTTTAAATGAGTTTATGACTTCAAAACAGGTGAGTTTTATTTATTTATTTATTCATTTTGTTTGTTGTTGTAAAAGAGGCTGCATCACTTCCTCATGAAATTAAATATGATTAAAATAATTAAACATAATTGAAGTTAGCTCCATTCAACTAACTGAAGTTAGCTACATTCAATTAGCTTAAGTTAGCTTCATTCAACTAACTGAAGTTAGCTACATTCAATTAGCTTAAGTTAGCTACATTCAATTAGCTTAAGTTAGCTTCATTCAACTAACTGAAGTTAGCTACATTCAATTAGCTTAAGTTAGCTTCATTCAACTAACTGAAGTTAGCTTCATTCAACTAACTGATGTTAGCTATATTCAACTAACATTCCACTAAATTAATAGCTCAATGCTGTGATAACTTTACTCAAAAAATTCAACTAACATTCAACTTAAGTTAGCTCCATTCAACTAACTGAAGTTAGCTACATTCAACTAAGTTAAGTTAGCTCCATTCAACTAAGTTAAGTTAGCTACATTCAACTAAGTTAAGTTAGCTCCATTCAACTAACTGAAGTTAGCTACATTCAACTTAAGTTAGCTCCATTCAACTTACTGAAGTTAACTCCATTCAACTAACTAAAGTTAGCTCCATTCAACTAAGTTAAGTTAGCTCCATTCAACTAAGTTAAGTTAGCTCCATTCAACTAAGTTAAGTTAGCTCCATTCAACTAACTGAAGTTAGCTACATTCAACTTAAGTTAAGTTAGCTCCATTCAACTAAGTTAAGTTAGCTCCATTCAACTAACTGAAGTTAGCTACATTCAACTAAGTTAAGTTAGCTCCATTCAACTAAGTTAAGTTAGCTCCATTCAACTAAGTTAAGTTAGCTCCATTCAACTAACTGAAGTTAGCTACATTCAACTTAAGTTAAGTTAGCTCCATTCAACTAAGTTAAGTTAGCTCCATTCAACTAACTGAAGTTAGCTACATTCAACTAAGTTAAGTTAGCTCCATTCAACTAAGTTAAGTTAGCTCCATTCAACTAAGTTAAGTTAGCTCCATTCAACTAACTGAAGTTAGCTACATTCAACTTAAGTTAGCTCCATTCAACTTACTGAAGTTAACTCCATTCAACTAACTAAAGTTAGCTCCATTCAACTAAGTTAAGTTAGCTACATTCAACTAAGTTAAGTTAGCTACATTCAACTAAGTTAAGTTAGCTACATTCAACTAAGTTAAGTTAGCTCCATTCAACTAACTGAAGTTAGCTACATTCAACTTAAGTTAAGTTAGCTCCATTCAACTAACTGAAGTTAGCTACATTCAACTTAAGTTAGCTCCATTCAACTTACTGAAGTTAACTCCATTCAACTAACTAAAGTTAGCTCCATTCAACTAAGTTAGCTCCATTCAACTAACTAAAGTTAGCTCCATTCATCTAAGTTAAGTTAGCTACATTCAACTTAAGTTAGCTACATTCAACTAACGTTGGCTAACTAGCATCTGTTGAATGAGCTTGTTGACTGTTGTTGTTGTTGTTGTTGTTGTTGTTGTATCTCAGGCCCTCGTAGCTTTATTTTGTATTCAGTATTCAGTACATTCAGTCTTTGTCCAGGCTTTATTTCTCTCTATTCTTTCTAATTCAGAATAATGATTTTATTCATCTGAAAAGACATGATCTCATTATGAGACGTCTTTATAATGACTCCTGCCTTCACTTTATCGGTTCTCCAGTTTAACCCTGTGACATCGAATGAAACGCGTCAGTTGGTTCATTAACATATTCATTTGATGTGTTGTTCTGTCAGCTGTAATGAGCATAATGTGTCACATTAGTTTGCATTATTAAATCAGACACAGGAGCGTCTGGAGCTAACCGCTCACTGCGACAGCCCCACTGCTGCTGTTTGTCCTCCGGTTAGAGCTGCTGCGTCTCCTCGGGGCTCGACACCACAGAAGAAGAAACACCATCGCTGCAGTATTCATGTTCGTGGTAGATTCACTGAGTCAACAGCTGGCTCTCCTCTCTGTTCACGTCTCCATGTCAACAGCTCTTCATAGTAGATGAGTAGATGTTATGAGTTATATTCAGACTACAGTGGGTTTCATTTCAAAGACAGAAGGATGAAACTGTGAAGGAGAACATTCTGCAGTGTTTGAGATGAATTCAGATCATATTAATAACTCAATGCTGTGATAACTTTACTCCAAAGATCTTCTTTTCTGACATCTGATGGATGTGATGACCTCAGGTCACATGACGACGGACGGTAGAAAACTGATTGATGTTCGGCTTGTTGGTCAAATGTTCAATTCAATTCTATTTATTTTGTAGAGCCCAAAATCACAAATCACAAACTCTCCTCCTTACAATCTGTACACATACAACATCCTCTGACCTTTGACCCTAACATCAGATGTCATGTGTACAGAATGAGCAACATAACAGAGATATAACACATTCAATGCATATGACAATGATTCATATGATGAGAGTAGTAGCATGATGAAGATATAACACATTCAATGCATATGACATAATGATTCATATAATGAGAGTAGTAGCATGATGAAGATATAACACATTCAATGCATATGACATAATGATTCATATAATGAGAGTAGTAGCATGATGAAGTTACAACACATTCAATGCATATGACATAATGATTCATATAATGAGAGTAGTAGCATGATGAAGTTACAACACATTCAATGCATATGACATAATGATTCATATAATGAGAGTAGTAGCATGATGAAGATATAACACATTCAATGCATATGACATAATGATTCATATAATGAGAGTAGTAGCATGATGAAGTTACAACACATTCAATGCATATGACATAATGATTCATATAATGAGAGTAGTAGCATGATGAAGTTACAACACATTCAATGCATATGACATAATGATTCATATAATGAGAGTAGTAGCATGATGAAGATATAACACATTCAATGCATATGACAATGATTCATATGATGAGAGTAGTAGCATGATGAAGTTACAACACATTCAATGCATATGACATAATGATTCATATAATGAGAGTAGTAGCATGATGAAGATATAACATTCAATGCATATGACATAATGATTCATATAATGAGAGTAGTAGCATGATGAAGATATAACACATTCAATGCATATGACATAATGATTCATATAATGAGAGTAGTAGCATGATGAAGTTACAACACATTCAATGCATATGACATAATGATTCATATAATGAGAGTAGTAGCATGATGAAGTTACAACACATTCAATGCATATGACATAATGATTCATATAATGAGAGTAGTAGCATGATGAAGATACAACACATTCAATGCATATGACATAATGATTCATATAATGAGAGTAGTAGCATGATGAAGATATAACACATTCAATGCATATGACATAATGATTCATATAATGAGAGTAGTAGCATGATGAAGATATAACATATTCAATGAATATGACAATGATTCATATAATGAGAGTAGTAGCATGATGAAGTTACAACACATTCAATGAATATGACATAATGATTCATATAATGAGAATAGTAGCATGATGAAGTTACAACACATTCAATGCATATGACATAATGATTCATATAATGAGAGTAGTAGCATGATGAAGTTACAACACATTCAATGAATATGACATAATGATTCATATAATGAGAGTAGATGATGAAGATGTTATTGTGGGAACCAGTTTGGTTGACGGTGACAGGAAGTGAAGAGACTGAAGGTCCAGGTACCTTTACCTGGTCGTGGTCGTACAGACTGTGAAGACCTCTGAGGCTAACGGTGATTTGTGAAGTCGGATTTAAAAATAGAAGAATTTAATTTCTTGCTGAAAAATTCTGGTGAAACTTGACCTGAAAAAGAAGAGCGGCTTGTTTCAGTCAATTACTACAACCGGATTTATTAAACAACAGAAAGAGAACACACCAACAACAGGATTAGTGGATGTGTTTCTATCTCTTCCTCACAGTCCTCCTCCTCCTCTTCCTCCTCCTCCTCCTCCTCTTCTTCTCTGTCTGCTGCTGTTGTTCAGAAAGCAACATCAAACACAAACAGACACCACAGAGGAAGAGTCCTCAGCCCATCTTCCTCTTCCTCTCTGCTGCTGCACAAAAATATTAGTATCAGTAGTTTAAGTAAAAAAGAACGAGGAGTCGCCCCCTGGTGGTCAGGAGAGAGAATGCAGCTTTAACACATGAAGCTTTGACTTCTATACAACCAGAGGAGTCGCTCCCTGGTGGTCAGGAGAGAGAATGCAGCTTTAACACATGAAGCTTTGACTTCTATACAACCAGAGGAGTCGCCCCCTGGTGGTCAGGAGAGAGAATGCAGCTTTAACACATGAAGCTTTGACTTCTATACAACCAGAGGAGTCGCCCCCTGGTGGTCAGGTTAATTAAAAAAGACTTATCCACAAAGATTAATCTAGCGACCCTGATAAAATCTCCTGCGACCCTCCAGTGGCCCCGAGCCAGTGTTTGTGCATCACTGCTGTGGTGACTCGATGAATCGTGTGAGAGATTACATGCTGAAGAGGAACCTGCCAGCTGGGACGCTTCCTGCTGTCACATGTTTCAAGAAGAAGAAGAAGAAGAAGAAACAGCAGCCAAAATAATCTATCACTGTGTGTGTGTGTGTGTGTGTGTGTGTGTGTGTGTGTGTGTGTGTGTGTGTGTGTGTGTGTGTGTGTGTGTGTGTGTGTGTGTGTGTGTGTGTGTGTGTGTGTGTGTGTGTCTCTGTGTGTGTGTGTGTCTCTGTGTGTGTGTGTGTGTGTGTGTATGTGTGTGTGTGTCTCTGTGTGTGTGTGTGTGTGTGTGTGTGTCTCTGTGTGTGTGTGTTCTGTGTGTGTGTGTGTGTGTGTGTGTGTGTGTGTGTGTGTCTCTGTGTGTGTGTGTGTGTGTGTGTGTGTGTGTGTGTCTTCTGTGTGTGTGTGTGTGTGTGTGTCTCTGTGTGTGTGTGTGTGTGTGTGTGTCTCTGTGTGTGTCTGTGTGTGTGTGTGTGTGTCTCTGTGTGTGTGTGTGTGTGTGTGTGTCTCTGTGTGTGTCTGTGTGTGTGTGTGTGTGTGTGTGTCTCTGTGTGTGTGTGTGTGTGTGTCTCTGTGTGTGTCTGTGTGTGTCTCTGTGTGTGTGTGTGTGTGTGTCTCTGTGTGTGTGTCTCTGTGTGTGTCTGTGTGTGTGTGTGTGTGTGCAGCCCTCCATTAGCAGAGCTTCGTCTCTAATGACAGCAGCTCTAATTAGCGGCGGCTCTTTGTGTTCTCTTTGTCGGCGGCGTGTCGACTCGTTCCTTCATGTTTTATTTCACCTGGCAGACGCGGAGGAGGAGACGCCACGCCGTGAAATCAGGTCGGCGGTCGTGGTTCTGCTGTTTGTAAATGATGTGAAATGTTTTTTAAGATTTGTGTACTGTGGTGGAACCAGAGGTCAGCAGTAATGAAGTACTCTCACTCAGGTACTCTGTATTGTAGTGTGGTATGTCTAGTACTGAGGAACTGTGTTCACCATGATGTATTTAACAATAAGGTGAATGCATTTTCTTTATAAAAACAATCCTTCATTTGTTTTCTTTCCATAGACTGTTTATGAAAAGTGGACGAAGTCGTTGTGACGGCACCCATTGGATTTTAAAACCTTGAGTTTGCTTTTGGTCGTCACCATCTTGTTTTTTGACCCTTGCCATCTTGTATTTTGGTCGTCACCATCTTTTTTTTGGGGCTGTTGCCATCTTGGAATCAAACCATAGCTATCTTGTTTTTTGGTCGTCACCATTTGGGATTTTGGTCGTCACTATCTTTGTTTTTGACCTGTTTTATTTTACAACCAGAAGTGACACTAGAGGGCGGAGCTTAGTACAACCGAATGCTGAATCAGACGTTTTCAGGACCAAGATGTTACAAATGAAATAGATAGAAATGAATGTTTACACGTCAGCAGTCTTTTACAGGAACAACCCGTCTGACCTACTGGCCTCTCAGCCGCTCGACTGAGCAGTCAGGGTTACCGTGGTTACCGGGTCGGTAATGAGGGACAACGAGCGCTGCGTTTCACTTTCATCACCCACATCTCCTCCTGCTGCTCCGAGGGATTGAACCGCCGGCCTCCTGGTCACTAAAACATCAAATGCAAATATTATCAAGTATTAGATCTCAATTAACGGAATAACTGGATTTTAATCCATCGACACTGCAGAGATCTACTTATTAGTGATGCTGTTCTAGATAGAGATGATACCATCTCTATCTAGAACAGCATCACTAATGCAAGAAGAAAAGAGAAACCAGCAGACTATTAATTACGTCTCTACGTAATACCTCAGAAATACCAGGATGTTCGATTCTGACCCACAATCCTTTGCACAGCAGATACAAGAGCGAGTCAAAGGTCAAGGTGCCGTGTTATGAGGAAGTATTTAGTCCGGAGTACTGCATGTGACAGTACTCAATAAGAGCAGTACTCCGAGTACAAAGAGTGTTTGATGAGGTCACTAAAGACAACAGAATGACAACAGTTGCTTAGCAACCTGTGTCTGTGATGGGAGGTCAGCATCCCTCAGATCTGAGATCTGTGGACGTGAGGCTGCAAAACAAAAACATCTCAAAGGGAGAAATTAAAAAACAAGAAAATCAAAGAGCAAGTTTTATTTCTGCTTCTCTGTTCTGATGACTCTAAAAAAATGATGTTAAATTAATGAGTCAAAAGATTGTTTCCTCTTCAGGGATTCATAAATCTGCATCTCACAGTAACTTCAGGAAATGTTGCATATTTTTATTTGCAGGAAAAGCTTTTCACTTGTTCTACGTTCATACAAACAATTTACCTTCATTTTAAATATCAGATATGATTTAAAGACTCTTTGTTCATTCTACAAAACAACAATAAGAACAAATCAGACTGTTTTTGTTTGACTGGATTACACATTTAAAGCCAACAAAAAACAACAATTAACCATTTTTATTGTTTTTTAAGTAATTGTGTGAAGAGAACATACATATAAATATAAATATATATAAATATATATATTTATACATATATACGTATATATGTATACTGTATATATATATACATGTTTTGTTCTCTTTCCCCAGGCTTACGCTGACACCTGGTGGCCGAGGCCTCACACTGCATGATGTTTCATGCATGTTTCACCTGTTATGAGGATCAATTCTTTGCTTTTAGGATTTTTATTGGGTTTGATGGCAATAAGCAAAATTATAGAAAATTGCCAGTTTAATTTTCAATCATAATAAAAATGATAATCTCTCCTCAGAATAAATAATCCCTCATAGAGAATAATGAATTACTTTATAGTAAAACACGTGAAGTTATGATTGTGGACAAATAGTGTCTTTATAGCAGAATATTGTTATTAACCATTTATTACATTTGCTTCTTCTAAATGCTAAATCAGGGGATTTAAAGTGAAATGTTACCATTAAGTCTACATGGAATCAACTTTATATTACAGTATATTAAATTAGATTTCTAGAGAAGCGGGGATTTAACATCTGATTGCTATAATAATTATATATATATATATATATATATATATTGTGTTGCCTTGTGGCATTTTCAATTTAATTTCTTAGATAATTAATAGTTGTACTTATTTCAAGACAAAAGATAATTAATAGCAATATAGTTCTTCTGTTCGCCCTGCTGTTACTTCTGGTCCAATAATTTCCGGTTCCGGTACTTCCGGCCCAATCATTTCCGGTTCTGGTACTTCCGGTTAAATAAGTTTCAGTTCTGGCACTTCCGGTTCAGTCACTTCCGTCAGTGGTAGGACGGCAACAGAGGACCGCATGCTCCAGGAAACATCTGGAAGCAACGCCGTGAGTTCATCCATGTGCAAACAAGCATGTGTATTTGTATGTACAACTATGTAAAACAACTATGTAAAATACAATATTTAAGAACGCAGACTGAATACTTTGTATTGTCTTTGTTTTCAGTTATCACAGTTGATGGAAAAAGGTGACAGTAAAAGGTCAAACTCACTACGACTCTTCATTGACTGGTTTAACTCGTTCAGTCAGAGTTTCAACACGAGAACACTCTCTCTCTCTCTCTCTCTCTCTCTCTCTATATATATATATATATATATATACACACTATATACACAGTATATATGAAGCAGATGTGAGAGTACTCAGGTCCTTCCTGCTGTTCATACTGAACATGAACTTTATTAAAAGTGATTCTGTTAAAGTCCAGTTAGATGTTCATATCTGAACTTGACTAAAGATTTAAAAGATTACACACCTGTCAACTAACATATCTAAGTTTTATTATTCCAAAATGTATAACATTTTATGGAAATGAATACTTGACAGTCAGTAGAGGGAAGATTTAATGAAATGTACTGACTTTATTATTACATACTATACTATGACTTTGTTATTACAAACTATACTACTCGACATACCATACTCTATGACATGTGTTTATAATCTAATGTGAAGCAGAGACGAGCATCAACGTGAGAATCTTAAGAGATCTTTCATCTTCGAACCCACGACGTCTCCATCTTCATCAAATATACATCGTTGAAATCCAAAAAGATCCCAAATGAGTCAGACTGAACATATGTTGTCTATCCCATGATGACATGATAAAGTGTATATTTATATAGAGATAATGTATATTTTTGTGAAACTGTGTGGAATTGATGAAACATAAATATGTGACCCTAAATATATTTAAGAAAATCTCAATTCAAACCAACAGGTTTTATGCCTTGGACGTAAAATAGATAAATGAACACACAGAAACCACAGCAGAGACGCCCTTGGTGCTGATAATCATGCTTTATTAAATCAATAATTGGAGAAAAACTCAAGGAGGCTGCGAAACGCTACAACTCTAATTCAGTCAAAGCAAAGTGCTGGACGCCTCTCCGTCCTCTCCTCGTTTCCTCGTCTCCTCGTCTCCTCGCGGCAGCGACTGGTTCGGCTGCTCGGCGGCGCCCAGCTTGACTGACTCCTAAAAACTACCACACAAACACTCTGCAGGCCTCCGAGAGACAGCTCTGCCTCTGCAAACCGAGCAGCAGGGACGGACTCCCACGTTCCGTGATGACCGAGGAGCCGAGCCGGCGGTCGGTTTGCCAGAAGCAGAGCACGAAACAAAAAAAAAGAAAGACTTGTGCTCAGGGAGTGCAGGCCGCTCGCACTGTGAGCGTGTCATTGACATGGCGGTACGACTTCATCAGTCAGAGCGCGAGGTCCGGTCGTCCTGCTTACATGAGGGTAGATGCAAACAGCACTCGGGATCTCACGCTCTCGGTACAAAGCGACGGCGGGCGTCGTGGTTCTGTCTCCGATTGAGGTAACGTCAACAGGGAGCCTCTCTACCTGTTGAGGCAATCTTTAGACTTCAACTTAGCGTTGAGGCAATCTTTAGACTTCAACTTAGCGTTGAGGCAATCTTTAGACTTCAACTTAGCGTTGAGGCAATCTTTAGACTTCAACTTAGCGTTGAGGCAATGCTTTAGACTTCAACTTAGCGTTGAGGCAATCTTTAGACTTCAACTTAGCGTTGAGGCAATCTTTAGACTTCAACTTAGCGTTGAGGCAATCTTTAGACTTCAACTTAGCGTTGAGGCAATCTTTAGACTTCAACTTAGCGTTGAGGCAATCTTTAGACTTCAACTTAGCGTTGAGGCACAGAGTTTAGTTTCTCCGTTTCACAGGGTATTCGTTCCTCGTGGAACTTTCTCCTGTTAAACAACATTTAGTTTCATTTAGTTTCAGTTAATATTATTGTCATAAATAACAATGCATACATTTCCCATAACCGTTAAATTCGGCTATATACATTATGTACATGTCACAGAAAAATGGATCAAAAATCCTAAGTCATAGTTATCCAATATGGCACATTTTATAACAACTTTAGACTTGAGTCTAGTTTGGCATAAATTAATGTCAAGATTGGTACAAAAATAGTTCATATTTACAAGAACAGAAATCCAGATCTTTATCACGTCGATTATTTTCGCTCAATTAATAAATAAAAAGGCATGGAAGAAGGGAAAAGGGGAAGTTTGGAGATTAGATTTCTTTTTGTTTCTACACTGATCGAATGCTAATGTGAACAGTCGCTGTGTCGGAGCCGAGCTCGTTAGCCAGCTTCAGGGTGTAGGTCCCAGCGTCTTCCTCCTTCACCCCAGTGATGATGAGGGTGGTCAGGTCTTCCGAGGTCTCAATATGGAAGCGTCCGCCGGCCGTCTCCTCGATGGTTCTGCCGCTGCGGGACCACTGGATTTTTTTGGCATTGCCGGAAAAGGCGCAGGTGACAGTCAGGACTTTGCCTGGCTCGATGCTGATGTCCTCCGGCAGAGCCTCGATCCTGGGAGCAGAACCTGGAGACCACAGTGCATGTACATCAGTTCACACAGGGTTTAAATAAGGGGCCACTAGGGATGGGTATCGCTAGGATTTCATCAATACTGCTGAACGATTCGGTTCCTTATCGATACTTATCAGTTCTTTTTGATTATATTGTGAGAAAAGAATAAACAATGATTTATGATTCTTCTATTTACTAGGCGACAACCTCCGGTTCATTAAGTGAAGTCAAAGCTTCATGTGTTAAAGCTGCATTCTCTCTCCTGACCACTAGGTCAACTCCTCTGGTTTGCAGCTATTACTTTCAGAAGGATCACCTTTTGTTGTATTAAAGTGGAAGTGACGAAGCTACTTTTAAAATGCCACAAAGAACAACTGTTTAACAGATTTCATTACTAATCTTACCGATTGCTCTGAAGGCGGATCCCTCAATGTGGGAGGAGCTGCCGGAGCTCATGGCGTACGATTCAGATGCCATGGAGGACATGCTGGACATGGACATGGTCTCAAGCTTCATCTCAGCTGCCATGCTGCTGATGGAGCTGGACTCCATCATGGATGACATCATGGCGTGCTGGGCAGTGGAGGAGGAGGAGAAGGAGGACGACTCCTCCATCATGTGCATTTCTTTCTTCATCATCATGGATGAGCTCATGGATGATGACGACGACTCCTTGTGGCTCATCATCATCGATCCTGATGCTACAGAAGGAAACAGTAGATATGTTAATCTTTAAGACTTCTTTAACTATCATGACTTTGGACTAAACCTGCTTGGATATTTGAGGAAGGTGCTCACCTTTAAGTGCCAGTTGCTGCTCACGGTAGGCTGTGATTTTCATGCGCATGGACTGGAAGACCTGTCCACTGAAGGAAAAGGAGGATTTGGACATTCCTCCCTCTGATGTCATCTCACACATGTACTCTCCCTGATCACTGTCTGCCAGGTCGTGGATTAGAAGGCTGCAGGAGCCCTCAGAGTAGTGCATCTCAAAGTGGCTGCTCTGTGAAAGCCTCCTCCCGTTCACGTACCACACCACCTCCCTGACACTGCTCTCGCAGACACAGGACATCCTCACCGAGCCCTCACTGGCCTCGGCCTTAAGCTGACTCAAGACCTTGGGAGGTTTCGGGATTGGGGATTTGACGGTGGGTGGAGACATAACCCTCTTGGGGGACATGATGGGAGGAGGAGACTTCACCCTCGGAGGGGATTTGATTCCTTCTGGCTCAGGGGACTTCAAGGCCCTCGGTGATTTGATGCCTGAAGGTTCTGGGGACTTGATTCCTCTTGGTGATTTGATTCCTGCAGGTTCTGGAGATTTGACACCTCTTGGTGATTTGATCCCTGCAGGTTCTGGAGATTTGACTCCCCGAGGTGATTTAGGTTCCTCGGGTTCGGGTGACTTCACTCTCTCCGGAGACCTGACTGGTGGTGGTGACTTGTGTCTGGGTTCAGGGGATTTTATACCCTGTGGTGACTTGACTCCCTCAGGTTCAGGAGATTTGACACTCGGCGTTGGTGACTTCACACCTGGCGTTGGTGACTTCACACCTGGCGTTGGTGACTTCACACCTGGCATTGGTGACTTCACACCTGGCGTTGGTGACTTCACACCTGGCGTTGGTGACTTCACACCTGGCGTTGGTGACTTCACACTCGGCGTTGGTGACTTCACACTCGGCGTTGGTGACTTCACACCTGGCGTTGGTGACTTCACACCTGGCGTTGGTGACTTCACACCTGGCGTTGGTGACGTCACACTTGGTGTAGGCGACTTCACACTCGGCGTTGGTGACTTAACACTTGGAGTGGGTGACGTTACGCTTGGTTCAGGAGACTTTACACTTGGAGCTGGTGATTTGATTGAAGGCTCAGGGGACTTTATGCTGGGGACAGGGGAAGCTATGGAGGGAGCAGGTGATGTGACTGAAGGCTCTGGTGACTTCACACTGGGAGTGGGTGACTTTACAGATGGCTCAGGGGACTTGACAGCCTTGACTTCCTCTTTGGGAGCTGGTCTGCGGATGCTCAAGGTGAAGTGAGCCTCCTGCCTCCCTGCTGAGTTCTCTACCACCACCGTGTAACTGCCTTCATCAGAAGCCATCACGGAGGAGATCTCCATGCTGGACTTGTACTGAGTGGTGTTGACCTGGACGTGGTGAGATGAGACAATGGTTCTGCTCTCTTGCATCCATGTCACAGTTGGTGCAGGCTCCCCATCGATATCACAGGTGAATCTGGCTGTCTCTCCCTCTGCAACTGTCACAGACTGGGGCTTGGTGAGGATTTTGGCAGCAAGAGAAGGCTTCACCTTATGGACAGCAACTTCCTCAGCAACAGCAGCAGAAGATGACTTCACTTTGGCTTCAGACATGGTGCGTTTCCCGGTCAGAGAAAACTTTTCCGATGAGAAGGAGGAATCAGATGACAGGTAATCAGCAGAGGCATACTTGATGGATGAATCATACCTCTCAGCAGAGGAGTACCTCTCAGAAGAGGCAGCATATCTTTCACGTGTCACAACCTCACGGGTCTCGGTGAGCTTAGACTTGCTCTCCTCCACCTGAAGGTGGGTCTCGGAAGCATAGCCAGCTTTGAAGTGGGTGGTGTGATAGTGGTCAATTCGAGTGACTTCAGGGACATATCCTTTGGGAACATCCTCATCCCTGCGGCGAGAGGAGAATGTGGTGTAGCCGCCACCCGACACATCGAGGGTGGCATAGTCGGAAGCTTCTCCCTTTGAGTTGGAGGACACACAGCGGTACGTGCCACTGTCTTCCTCCTGGCAGTCCAGAATAGTGATGGACAAAACACCGCTCATGTTGGTGAAGACGTATTTCTCACTGCTTTCAGAGATTGCAGTTCCATTGTGGAGCCAATTGACCTCGGCCTCTGGCTTGCTCTGGATGTTCAGGGTGAATTTGGTGTCTTGGCCAATTGGTATGCGATGAGAGCGCATCCTGACAGTCACGCGGGGCGCATGGTCCAGGCTGAAAGGTGTCTGACTAACCACCTGATATTTCCTCTCGGACTTCAGGGCAGCCTTTCTGGCCTCGTAGCGGGACATGATGTCGAAGCGGGCAGACCGCTCAAACCTGGAGGAGGAGCGGGATGACCTCTCAACAGACCTAATGGGGCTGGGAGAGCGGGGACGGGTCCTCTCAGGGGTGGGGGACCTCCTCACCACGACCTCTCCCTCTCCCTCTACTTCCACGGGCGGCCTGGAACGCGACCGTCTGATCAGCTCTGAGACTGGACGCATGAGCTCGATGTATGTGGGAGAAAGTGACCTTCTCCTCCTCATGAACTGAGAAACTGTGCGTTTCTTCTTTGTCTCAGCGACCTCGACAGCCTCGTACCTCACCTCCTGCCCCCTCTCTTCAAGTTCCCTGGTACGTCGCTCCATGCGGACAGGACTGCGGGTAGGAGAGGCAGAAAAGCCCAGTTCCAGTTCGTCCTCTAGCATACTTTTCTCCTCCTCTGTTCTCCTCATGGAAAGGTAATCATCCACAGGCATCAGCAGCTCCTCATCACTAATATCTCCCAGAGATCTCCTTCTGGATCTGAAGGAGACCTCGGATTCAGGAGAAGGTGAACGGCGGGCGGGCCTGACAGTCTCCAAGTCATCCAGAGTGAATTTTGGAATACGCCATCTTGGCCTGTACTGGTCAGTGATTCTAGGGAGGGGCATGACATAGAACTGCTCCCACCTGGAAAGGCGAATACGTCTCTGCCTCTTCTGCACAATCCTCTCCAATTTCTCTGAAACCTCATACTGGTCTCTAAGTTTTCTGTACCACTTCATGTCAGAGAGAGGCACAAACCTTTTGATGGCTTTGTCCTCATCCAGAGCTCTGGGATCATGGACCACAGGCTCAGGAATCTCATATGGCATGAAGATCCTCCTCTCCTCCTCCAGCTTCTTGGTCTCAGACTTCTCCACTGTGATGTCGAACTCGCCCTCAACGTTCTTGGTACTCACTGCAGGCTTGTACATCTCTGCAGCAAATTTGAGTGCATCCTGGGCTGTAGGGTTGAAGGGTACGAGCTCCTCAGTGGCAACAATCTGCAGGGCCATCTTGTTAGTCTTTTCAATTTGTTTCTGTACGTATCTGTATTTCTCCTCCTCACTCTTATACTCTCTCCTGGTGTAGGTAAGGCGGTCCACCTGCAGTGTAGCCTGGCAGCTTGCAGAGCCAGCAGAGTTAGTTGCAGTAACCTTGTACACACCGGCGTCCTCGAGCAGAGTATCTCTGATGTGCAAAACATGGTAGTCAACGTCCTCCTGTATAACAACAACCTTGAGACCAAACTCTAGTGGATGGCCGTCCTTCTGCCATTTCAGAGTAGGAGTTGGGCTTCCTGAGACTCTGAGCTCGAAGCGGACGCTGTATCCCTCGACACAATCAACATTAGCCAGCAGACGTTTGAACATTGGCCTCATAGTTTCCTCAGTTACAGGATGAGGTGTCACAGTGAGACGGGCCTTGCAGCTGTCTTCTCCAAACTTGTTGTTGGCCATGACAGTGTACTCTGCATCATCGTCTAAACTCAAGTTGTGGATCATCAACTGGTACAGACCCTTATCACTGGTGAACGTGTACTTCCTGTCATCTTCACCTGGCTTGATTCTCTCCCCATTCTTCAGCCATGTTACATGAGGCTCTGGGTGCACAGTGATAGTGACACCGAAGCGCACATCTTCGCCAATGTAGGCAGAGCGATTGTAGAGAGGCAAAGTGAACTCTGGTGGCCTCTGCAGGAGTCTAGATCTGTCAACTCTCCTCCTCAGCTTCTTGATGGAGCGGCTGACATAGTACTCTCTGATGCTCCTCACTGTCTCAACAAAGAGCTCTCCATAAGCACTGTCCTCTCCATCATCACTCACCACCTTGCATCTGTACACACCATCATCACTCTCTTCAATGTCCTTTACATAGATGCTGGCAAAACCATTGCTGTACGTAATTTCATACTTGGTGCTTGCGTGTAGCTGACGGTTAACGTGGTACCATGAAACCTGAGTACTCTTGTCATAGTTGGTGATGCTACAAGTGAATCTGACATGGCCGCCTTCTTCAGCAAAGCCATGCATGACTGGGCCAGTGCGAATGCCACGGTACTCAGTTCCAATCTTCACTTTACCCACGGCCAATCCTCTCTGGTTCTTGAAGGCGCCACCATAGGCCACACGAGCTGCAGATACAATGGTATCTGTTCTCTTTACCAGAGTCTGGTAGTACCTTCTATGTCTCAATGTCCTAATGACCTTGCTGCTGACATGCTCAATCTTCATCTTGAGCCAAGGGTGCTCCAGGGCCTCGTGGGCTGTCATACGGAGCTTCCTGTCTTTGACCAGAAGTCTGTCGACAAAGTCCATAGCCTCCAGGCTGATGTCCTTAAATGCTTCACTGTCAAAGATGTATTCACAGTTGGAGATGTTCTCAATCATCTGTGTAATGGACTCTGCCCCAAACGGATTAAGGCCACTGAGCAAAACGTAGGCCAATACACCAACAGACCACATATCAGTGGCTGTCGTGACCATGTCGTGGCGGTGGATCTCAGGGGCGCAGTACTCCGGAGCTGAGAACAGCATTCTGATGTTTTCTCCTGGTACCAGCAGCCTAGCCTGGCCCATCTCAATAATCTTTATGGTGGTGCTTCTCTTTGTGGTGTAGATGATGTTGTCTGGGCGGATATCAAAGTGGCCGAAGTTGTGGCTATGCATGAACTTGAGGGCAGAGCAGACTTGTCTCAGGTAGCGGACAATCTCCTGCTCTGTAAGCTCAAAGTTGCTGGTGCCAAGGCGCTCGAAGATGTCAACTCCAGACATGAATTCAAAGATCAGGATGATCTCCTCCATGCTTTCAAAGTATTCATGTAGGTAGATGATATTCATGTGCCTTGCTACGTTGAGAGCTTCAATTTCTCTGAGAACCAACTCACGGTCTGTTCCTTTGACCTTGATAAACTTGGCCATGAAAGTCTTCTTTGTGGCAATCTCTGTGCAGCGGTGGACCACTCCAAACTGGCAGCGAGCAATTTCCTCAGAGATGACGTACTTGGAGGAAAGCTCCTTCACCTTGTAGAACAGAGCCTCCTCTTTGGTGATTTCTCTGGTTTCGTCCACTTCCTCATCATAGTTCCTAATGACAGACTTGTCTTCCTTCGTGGTAATGGGTTCGGTTGGCTGACAAGGAGGGCTCAGGCCAAACTGGTTTTCGGCGATGACGCGGAACTGGTACTTGGTCTTTCCGAAAATGTTGATGATGGTAATGCTGCAGTCAGTGGTATGTCCAGCACGGATCCACCTGTCAGCAGTGGTGGGACACTTCTCCACAATGTAGTTAATGATGTCACTTCCACCATCATTGGCAGGTGGCTCCCAGGTCAAGGTGATGGAGTCCCGAGCAATGTCACTGACAACCAGACCCTTTGGAGCTTCAGGTATGTCAGCCACGTTCACCTCAATGGTTTGCTTGTCCGTTCCGAACCTGTTCTTTGCTGTTATAATGTAGTAGCCAGTATCCTTCCTCTCCATTCCCTTCTGGAACACGAGGGAGGTGAAAGACCTGGTGGTGATGACTTGGTGATAAGGAGAGTTGGAGAGGATCTCCTGTCCCTTCTGCCAAGTGATTGCTGGCTCAGGCTTGCCAGAGATGGGGATCTTGATGGTGACGTGATCACCACGGACAGCATGGACTGCTCCCATTCCCTGGAGCTCCTTGGGCAGGTGAATCTTAGCAGGAACTGGAATTAAAATGTATATTTATTAAGATTTATTAAATTTAAGGAATTACACTTGCAGAGGATGCAGGATAATGGATCTAGAAAACAAGAACAATATTTATTTTTGCAATACCAAAATTATATCATTACCTTCCACCTCCAGGTTGGCTGTTGTAGAGACAGATCCTGAGGAGTTGGTTGCTCTGACTTGGTAAACTGTGGCATCAGTTTCATCAGCAGTAGTGATGACCAGCTGGTAGTAGCCTCCCTTGAACTCCTGGGCTTTAATCTTGGTGCCATCTGCCTCGATCTCTTTTCCACTGCGGTACCATTTCACCAAAGGTTTGGGATATCCCACCACCTGGTCATGGAAAAAATATTTATGTTAATTACTGAAAAGATAAATGTCAACCTTCTCATTGACTCTGGGTGTCTCTTTAAAAAAAAAAAAAAAAAACACACATACACAATAATCACTTCTAGCTTTGACACATCTAGACCTTCATAAATGTTGACACAGCATTTTACAGATTGTTTTGGGCCTGGTCTTGAAAGCAACATGAAATGTAGTTAAAATAAAGCACCTTGGTGACAAAGGTGGCATTGGCCTGGTATTTGACGGTCATGTCCCTGATCTCCTCCCTGAAGGCGGCAGCACGAGGAGACTGGTCGGACTTGGGGATGATCGGTGCTGAGATCTCACTCCAGTCACTTTCACCGCCCAAGTTCTCACACTTGACACGGAACTCATACTCGAAGCCTGTGATCAAGCCTGTGACCTCGTAGCTGGTCTCCACCATCTTCTTGCTGGTTACTGACATCCACTTGTTCTGCTTCTTCTCACGTTTCTCCAGGTAGTAGCTGGAGATTTTAGCTCCACCGTCGCTGCTTGGAGGCTTCCAGCAGACCACACAGGAGTCCTTGGCGGAGCTGATGATGAAGGGCTGTTGTGGGATGCCAGGTTTTTCTAAGAAATAAATAGGGAATGTTACTGTAGTGCTCATTCATATCTGTGAAGTTAGTCATGCCTCTCTGCAATGTAGCCACAGAAGCCAAAACTGGCGAAAAAAAAATATGCTTGAACTTACCGAATGGACTCTTAACGATGACCACCGATGGGATCTCCAGAGCCTCACTGACTCCGTATTGGTTCTTAGCAGAGACTCTGAAGTAGTAGCCGGCGCTCTCTATCAGGTTGGGGATGCGGCAGGTGGTGCTGGAAACAGAGGAGGACACTAGCTGCCACTGCTCGCCTTCTTTGGCCTCACGTTTCTCCACAATGTAGTTGGTGATCATGGAGCCTCCGTCATCCTTTGGAGCCTTCCAGCTGATGACAATTGAGCTCTTCAGCAGGGCGTCAACAACAACAGGGCCCTCAGGGATGCATGGTTTATCTGGAGAAAACAAATGGAATTTAAAGATAATACAGATGTCTTCACTTGCAGGCCATATTCTTTAATATTTAAACTTTATTTTTACTATTTCCTGTTCTCAGAAGTCTGGTGTTACCTTGGATTTCAACACGGAGCACAGTGTCGACGGTTCCGTACACATTGCTGAGCTGCACCTTGTAGCGGCCAGCGTTGGTCTTCCTCTGGACGTTCCTCACCACCAGGTGGGAGTAGCTTTCAGTGTTTTCAATAATAACATTCTCGGATGCGTTCAGGGGCTTCTTGCCGTAGAACCACATGATCTGAGGGATGGGACGTCCGATGTAGACGACATGGAGGCGGAGGCTTGTGCCAGCCCCTGCGAAATACTTCTCCTTCAGAGGGAAGCCAGGGTGGAACTGGGGCGCCGCCTGCAGTCGCAGTTTGCCACTGGTCTCGATCTCTCCGGCTTCGTTGATGGCCCTGCAGGTGTACATGCCCTCGTCTTCCTGCTCGTCCGTCAGGATGCTGAGGGAGTGGTTACGGCCATCTGAGCTCATCTTGTACTTGCGGCTCTGGATCAGTTCCTTGCCATAGCGGTACCACTTGATCTCAGGTAGAGGTCTGCCAATGATGCCACAAGTGAGAGTGCCGGACTCGCCAAGCTTGGTGGTTACGTCCTGGATCTCTTCCTTCACAGCTGGAGTCTCACCAACTGCAAAAACATCAGCAAGATTTTATTTAAATCTATATTTCTTTCAGCTTTTTACTTTTTGCTGTAAAATATGTGTAACATTCTTGCAATCCTGATGCTGCTACCTCAGTACTTACTGTTTATAAATTATGCTGACATGCACATATCTATATTTAAAAAACATAACATTCAATTACACATAATTTCGTGTTTTTTTCGTGAATTCTGCAGCAACTCACCGCTCAGTTTGGTCTTGATGCCCATGGGCGTGCGTCGAGGTCGGCTGAATCCAGTCTCGTTCTCAGCAAAGATTCTGAACTCGTACTCGGTGGCCTCCATCAAACCGCCCATGGTGAACTGACGATCTTTGGAGCGCTCCTTGTTGCATTTCTTCCAGGCACTTTCTCCCGCCTGCCTGAACTCAATCCAGTAGCCCAGAATCTCCTTTCCGCCGTCATGCTCTGGCCTGAGCCAGTGGATGGTGATGCAGTCTTTGGTGATGGAGATGATGTCGATCTCTCCTGGTTGGCTGGGTTTGTCTATAAGGAGACAGACAGGAGGAGATTAATACTCAGGGGAACCTTAATATTGTAAAAGTGATGTAAACCCAGTTCTATGCTCAAAGTAAAACTGCCCTTCAAGTTCAACTTATTTCTGTCTTTGTTTTTCAATGCCTTGTCTACTTCAACTACTCATCAGTTTATTCATGCAGAAATAGGCATCATGTAATGTTAACTCACCAAATGGATCTTTGCAGACCATGGACTCTGAAGCAAGACCAGGCTCGCTCAGCCCAACGTCGTTCTGAGCCACCACTCTGAACATGTACTCTGCATCGGGGATCAGACCGGTGACGTTGTACATGGTAGTGGTGATGTGGGTCTTGTTGTGTCGGACCCACTTCTCTGTGGACACCTCTCTCCTTTCCACGTAGTATCCTGTGACGCGGGAGCCTCCGTCGTCCCGGGGACGGGCCCAGGACAGAGACACTGTGGTCTTGGTCACTTCCATGATCTCTGGTGGGTTGCTGGGAGGCTCTGGTGGGCCTGGAAGTGAAGCAAGTTGTTAGCGCAATCAATATTAACAACACCTATTGACATCAGAATTACAGATATATATTGTGTTCAATTTGTATTTCTAATTTCATTCAGAACAATCTCAAAACAAAACTCACAAAGTGGTGTTTTCGGTGTAACAGCCTCTTCTGACTTCAGAGATCTGCTGATGCCGAACTGGTTCTCGGCAGAAATCTTGAAGTGGTACTGCACATTCTCCTTCAGGCCCTTCACCACCAGAGAGCTCTCGATTACCCGGGAGTCAACGGTACACCAGGCAGCCTTGGGTACCTCCCGCCTTTCCACGATGTATCCTAGAATGTCGGAGCCGCCATCATCTGACGGTGGCCTCCAGCTGACCCGGACCGATCTGGCCTGAATGTCATCAAACTCCAGAGGGCCTTCTGGGATGTCAGGGCGACCGATCACCTTCACCTGGAGGGGAGATATACAGGAAATTAAGTTCCAACCACATTTTTTTATTCTACTTCTGGTACTGAAGTACATTTATCTGCTGGGTGAGCAGCTCACCTTGATGTATACGGCCTTCCTGCCACATTTGTTCTCCAGCACCAGGTCGTAGGTACCGGTGTCGTCTTTGTGTGCCTCTTTGATGACCAGTTCGGTGATGTCATCATGGGTGGCGATCATGGCCCGGTGGGAGATGTCACGGCCGTCTTTGGTCCACTTGCATATAGGGATTGGTTTACCCTTGATGGGCACAGACAGATGGATGACTCCGCCCTGCCGCACCACGTAGCCCTCCTCATAACTATGATCGAGCTCGTAGTCGGGATGACCTGAGGAAGACACACATTTGATTTTTAGATTTAAAACTAAGTAAAAGTGTGACAGGTATTTGACTGTAAAAGAAATGTATTTATGGATTTTTACCAAGCATCTCCTGGACTTTAACCACTCCAGGAATCTCAGCAGGCTCTCCAGAACCACCAGCGTTACAGGCGATGACCCTGAATTTGTACTCGGCGCCCTGGGGCATGTGCGTGAGCGTGTACTCGCACATCTTGGTGGGCGTGGTGTTGCACAGTGTCCATTCCACCTGGTCCACCTTCTGCATCTCGATGAAGTAACCAGTAATGACAGAACCACCCTCTTCTTCGGGTGGCAGCCAGGCCAGAGAGACTGAGGTCCTGGTGGTGTCGGTGATGCTGGGCCGAACTGGAGCACCTGGAGGCTCTGTTAAAAAATACAGTGACTTTCGATAAATATGCTGACTCCACACTGGTAAGATTAATTCAAAATAGGTGGTGAGGCTTTTAAGAATGAAGTCCATTAAGTTACATTACAGAAGCCCAGCAATAACACTTGAGTTTTGCAACACGTACCGATGGGATCCATGGCAACGTTGATGTCTGAGCTCTCGCTGGGTTTGCCAGATCCTCTGGAGTTGATGGCGGTGATACGGTATTCGTACTCCTGGCCTTCTATCAGGCCAGAGGAGCGGTACCTGGTCATGGTGACGGGGTTCTTGTTGATCCTCATCCACCTGTCAGAGTGCGCCTCCTTACGGTCGATGATGTAGCCGGCAATGGTGGAGCCACCGTTGTCCTCGGGTGGTTGCCAGGTCAGGGTCATGCCCTCGTGGGTGACATCAAGCACCTCTGGCCTGCTTGGAGGTCCAGGGATGGCTACACAAGAAAAACAGAAGGACACAAATTAATAAAAGGGATTCACTGAACTGAGTTTGTTCATTAAATATAAACCTTTTCTGTACATGTATGAAGTGTTTTTATCATAATTTGGACTTAAAGTCACAGTGATTTACTGATGGATGGAAGATGGAAAGTTTGTACCTAAAGGTAGAAGCAAGGGGTGATGTAACAACGAATGTATTCATGCATCATAAAGTCATGGAAGAAGCTGGACTAGTGAGACGAAAAGGAAGTGTGTAGTGTTTGAAACCACATGAAGCACACAGATAACTGTAAGAACACAGAGGACAGAACGAGTACACTCATGATGGAAGTATAACTCACTCTTGGCACTCTTGCACTCCACCACCTCAGACTGCAGGAAGCTGCCAACACCGAAGCGATTCATGGCGGCAACGCGGAACACATACTCGGTTCCCTCGTTAAGTCTGGTGAACTTGAAGCAGGGCCGGGTCACAGACTCTGAGATGGTGATCCAGCCTGGCCGGTGGGCATCGCGCTGCTCAACCACGTAGCCGCTGACATTGGCGCCCCCGTCCTTCTTTGGAGGTTCCCAGCTGACTGTCACTGACACGCCGTCATTCTCCTCAATCTTCACTGGACCGACTGGGATGCCGGGTTTGTCTGGACGGATTCAAGAAGACAGCTGGTTAGAATCTTTTTTGCATAAATCATCTCTATGGTTACAACATTTTGGGTCTCAATCAGTAAAATTGTACTTAAACAGGCTTCTCAGTTGTAGTTAGTCTCCTTACCGAGGATGATGACCTTGATGACCTCAGATGCGGTGCCGACAGCGTTCTTCACCTCAAGCGAGTAGCTTCCTGTGTCGTTGATGGTGGTCTCGCGGATTACGAGGTGGGTGTATTTTCCATTGCTGTCGATCTTGATGCGGTCCAGGCTGTCCTTCAGCTTGACGCCGCAGAAGAACCAGGAGCAGACCGGCTGCGGTTTGGCCTTGATGGGGATGTTGAGGTCGATGGGTTTGCCGCGGTGCACGTGGACAATCTTCTGAGGGATGCTGGTCATGTCGATCTTGGGCATCACTGAAATACATAGGAGGGATGTTTTACGTTTATTATATTTATATATGAAATGATTTCTGTGGAGCTTTTTTGACTTTATGTGAGTGTTTGTGTGATGGTTTGTGGATGTGTTATGGCGTCTTCTTACCCTTGATATCCTGGATGACGACAGGAGTGACGGTGTCCATGGGCTCACTGGTTCCCCTGCTGTTGGTGGCTCGAACCCTGAAGAGGTACTGGTCGTTCTCGGTCAGAGACTGGATGGTGTGCTGGGACACTGATGCCTTGACTGTTGCCACGACACTCCACCTGTCCGTCCCCACCTTGCAGGCTTCCATGACGTAGCCGGTCAGCCTGCTGCCGCCGTCGTGCAGCGGCTTCAACCAGTGCAGTGTGACGGAGGACTTGGTGACATCGACAACCTGGAGGTCCAGCGGCACTGACGGTACCTCACACAGTAGCACAGCCTCGGATGTCTCGCAGGGTTCGCCAACGCCATAGATGTTCTCGGGCAGAACTCTGAAGAAGTAGTGTACTCCCTGCTCCAGACCGGTGATCCTGAACAGGGTCTTCCTACATTCAGTGGTGACGGTCTTGTATGACTTCATGTTGGCGTCACGCTTCTCTATGATGTAGTTGCTAACGTGAGCGCCGCCGTCAATGCTCGGGACGTCCCAGGTGATCACAACAGACTCCTTGGTGTAGTCCTTCACGTTCACAGAACCTGGAGGACCAGGAGTGTCTGCAGGAAGAGAAGAGATTAGTGTGTTTTTACAAGAAAAACCCAACTGAAGCTGCAAACTTGGATGAATCTGAGCAAAGAAAAGTGAAATGATTTTACTTCTCTCTGTGCACCTTATTTTATTTTACACATTTTCACTGTAATATTTGGTATCTGAGGAAACTTTTGACGACTTACCGTAGACTTTAACCAGGATGGTGGCAGTCTTCTTGCCAGACGGGTTCTCTGCCTCCACAACATATTTTCCGGAGTCGTAGCGATTGATCTTCTCCACCGTCAGTGCGGTGTAGCTCTCGGTGTTCTCAATGTAGCCGCGGCTCTGCAGCTCCACACCCGTCTTCCTCCAGGTTATCACTGGTGCCGGCCGCCCGGTGACAAAGACGACCAGACGTATGGTTCCTCCGGCGCGCAGGCACACCGTCTTCTTCAGGTCGTCGGCCAGCTCCAGGTCGGGCATTTCTGAGCGGGTGGAAAATAGTAAGGGGAGGGTCCAATAATGATGCTAATTGCCATGCAACAAGCTGAAATATGGTACTGATAAAGGTCTGTCAATAGGAAACACAAAGTTTGCAAAAGCATGCTTAACATGCATTTAAGTCTTGTAATACTCGGCCACAAGAGGCTGACGTGCACCACTACCTCGTGTTCTAAATAGGCACACAATATATGAAGTATGTTTGTGTTTTTTTCACCTAATTTCACAGAAGTCATGAACACAGAAGAGAAACTAACTTCGTCAGACTTAGTAAATGGTTCAGCCAATTCTGTATGTACCTCCATATGATTCACAACTTACCACAATAATTAGGTATAAATCAATATCAGCATTGAGTAAACTACTCTAAAGACAACTTCACTTTACCCATTTATTTATTTTTTTGCGAAAATTGTGCGTAAAATAAAATATATAGTGAGATTTTATAGTAAGCCTATAAATTTGTGTTTAAGCACAATATGACAAATGAGGGCTAATTTTATAACGTTTAGTCTCACTGAAGTTTGTTTTCGCCACCTCCTGCCATGATAAATGTGTCTAATCTTCAGAGGTGTGGATTGAGGTTATTACTGTATTATTTTCATAGAAATCTGCACAAACTCACCGATTTTCTCCAGCGGCTCAACCTCAGCGCTGGGTTCACTGAACTCCCCGGTGCCCTTGCTGTTGATGGCAGCTACTCTGAATCTGTACTTCTTGTTGGATGCTAGGCCGGCGGCCACATACTCGTTGGTCTTGAGGGCTTTGGTGGTGGCGCGGTACCACTGCTCGGTGCCCTCCTCCAGGATCTCCACCACGTAGCCGCTGACGTCCGAGCCGCCATCGTACATGGGCCTGGTCCAGGTCATGCTGATGCTGTGCTTGGTTGTGTCGGTGATACGAGGCATTGATGGAGGAGCCGGCGTATCTGGGAGCAGAAGGGGATAAATACAAATAAGTTGTATATCTACTTGTCTCAACATAATTCCATCAAATAGAAAAATCTATTTTTGAGATCCCTACTAGAATTTGTATCTCTAAAAACTGTAACCTTTTGCACCTGTTCTTAAAGATTAAAGTCTATGAAATCTTACATGTGGGTTCTTTGCAGATGATGTACGCTGAGGCGTCGCTGGGCTGGCTGTCTCCAGCAGCGTTGACAGCCGTCACCCTGAACTGGTACTCGCTTCCCTCCAGCAGGCCCGTGATCTTCAGACGGGTGTCGTAGATGGTGTAATTCTTATTCACCCGAGTCCACCTGGTCCAGAGAAGAAACAAAAGGGTTCCGTGAGAAAGAGAGAGACACTAAGAAAAACTATTTCCGTGTGTAAAAGCTAAAATCTGTCCTTCAGGTTCTTCAGAAGTTGTTCCCACCTGGTGCTGCTCGTCTCGCGTTTGTCCACGATGTAGGTTTTGATCTCGCTGCCTCCGTCGCTCTCGGGCTTCAGCCACTCGATGACAACGTGTTCTTTACCCACCGCTGAGGTCTCCGGAGTGCCCGGCTGGGACGGGAAGGCTGAGGAAGATAGGTGGGAGAGGTCAGAGTCACGGGAACAAATCCACATCCTGTTACATGATGTTCTACACTGCATCTCAACTTTTGCTGGATATCACTGTAATATTTATATCTAATTGTTTTAAAACCTCTTGATCTGCAACTACAGATCTACTGTATGCCCAAATCATTAATTTGATTTAAAACTCAGGTTGAACTGTTAAAAGGCCGCAGCTCACTGTAGGCGTTCCTGGCGATGACGGGTTCGGACTCCAGAGCAACTCCAGGCCCGAACTTGTTGACTCCTCTGACTCTGAAGATGTACTCGTTGTTCTTGATCAGCCTGGAGCTGACACACGACAGCGTCTTGCACTCGGTCTCCATGATGACCCAGTTGAGTCGGCTGGTCTCGCGGCGCTCCACGATGTAATGGCTGACGATGTCTCCGCCGTCCTCCAGAGGAATCTTCCAGGACACCGAGCACTTCTCCTCCGTCACTCTGCTGATGGAGATCTTTTCAGCTGGAGCTCCGGGAGTGTCTGGAAGACAAAAGCGGTTACTCTACTAAATGTTTTGTTGTTAGAGTTCACAGTCACCTGATTTACAGCCTCATTGATTACAGAACTCATGCAGTTCCTCCGCTGCTCACCCAGAACCTTCACGCTGACGGCAGCGGTCTTGACTCCGTTGGCGTTCTTGACGGTCAGGATGTATCTGCCCGTGTCGTATCTGTCGCAGTTCTTGACAATGGCCATGGCTCTGGTGGCGGTGTAGGTCAGCGAGTGTTTCTCGCCGAGCTCCAAAATCTTGTCGCCCTTAGACCAGTACACTGTGGGCTCCGGTTTCCCGCCCACAGCGCCATCCAGGACCAGGTCGGAGCCGGCGTGGACCGTGACGGTCTCGCCCACCAGCTTACTGTCCAGCTCAGCTTTAGGAGGAGCTGCGGTAAAGAGACGATTAGATCATATATTATGATTATAATTGATCAATATACAATATAATTAATAGCAAACACAAAAAATTATCTTTGTTCTGAGTAATTTTCATCAAATATTCTATTCAGATTCGTGAACCCTCTGAACAGTGTTTTTTTGCTTCGGTCAGATGTTTCTCTCTGTTTCTTTGATTTTCTCTGTAATATAAAGTCCTGCTTCTCTCTGGAAACAGAACCATCACGACTAGAAGTAGAGAACTAGAACATGTCTTTAGTGCAGAAGAACTCAGTTAGAATGATAGAGATCATAAAAAAAGAAAATTCTGTGATAATATATTTTCGAAAAATTGGAAAACAATATACTCAATATATCACACATGATGTGTTCAAAGACTGTCGGAAAGATGAAAATCTGACAATGACGTTTCTTTACAGCTTCTGGCTGCGACAAACGGTGGTTTAAAGAAAACATGATTTTTTATAATTTTGTGGTTCAGAGGGTTAATCTATAGAATATACAATATGTGTCACATCAGAGGAAAAGAAGCCTGAATGATAAAAGCCATAATGCGGTTTCAGCTCTTCCATGAGCTGAAACTAAACTGATAATAAACATGAATAGTTGTATTGACTTTCTAACTCCGACTCCTTAACTTACAGTATTCATCCTTGCATGTGACCGGTCCGGTGACCTCTGAAGGTGCACTGTGGACGCCGGCGGCGTTCTTGGCGATGACGCGGTACTCTAGGGTCTCCCCCTCTCCCAGGTTGGTGACGGTGAAGTAGTTCTCGCTGATGGTGGTGTAGTTGCACTTGAGCCAGCGGTTGTCGTCCCACTCATCCGTGCTGTGGACTTTCCTCTCCATCACGTAGCCAACGATCCTGCTGCCGCCGTCGTTGAGCGGCACGGTCCAGCACAAGGACACGGAGGACCGGGTGATGTCGGTCACCTCGGGTTTACCAGGAGGATCTGAGCAGGGGGGAGGAGTTTATTTATAAACTGTAACTCAGGCTTCATTAAGGTTTTTATGAACAGATTTTATAGTTTTAGCTGAGCAGGGATTAACTGATTAACAGATTCATTTACTAACCAGTTGTTAGGGCTTAGGTCATTAGTTTATGTATTTAAGACATGAATGTTTTCCTCACCAACAGGATTGAGCGCCACCACGGGTCTGGAAGCCTCGCTGGCCTTGCTGAATCCGGAGATGTTCATGGCGTACACCCTGAACTGGTACTCCAGGCCCTCGATCAGTGTGGACACCTTGTATTGGCAATCCAGGCAGGGCAACTTGTTCTCCCTCACCCACAGGATTGTGTTTCTCTCCTTCTTCTCGATCCAGTAGCCCGTCACCTTGCTGCCCCCGTCGTCATATGGCAAGTCCCATTTGATGCTGATTGTGGTAGCGGACACAGATACCACATCTGGACGAGTTGGAGGACTTGGAGCAACTGTGGAAAAGAAGTGGAAGTGAGTGAGAATAGGAAACGTTAAATACATTTGTAAATGTAATCTTTGGCATGCATATGTATTAAAACAGGACTTGCATTTATTTTCGTATAACTGTTGAACAGAACTTACCGTATGGATGCTCAATCACAACCGCAGCAGACTCAGTGGACTTGCTGACTCCAAACTTGTTCTCGGCGCAGACTCTGAAGGTGTACTCCATATACTTGGTAAGGTGAGTCACTTTGATGGTGGTTCTCTTTACACTGGAGTTCACTACTTGCCAAGAGGCAGAGCCGGACTCTCGTTTTTCCACGATGTAGTTGGAGATGTCAGTGCCTCCATCGTCAGCTGGCTCGGACCAGGCCAGGTTGCAGGACTCTGAGGAGACTCCAGAGATTTCCACAGGGCCCGTGGGTGGAGCTGGTCTGCCAACAACAGCCACGGTCACTGTGAACGTCTTCACACCAGCAGTATTCTCCAGGGCCAGGTAGTACTTGCCGCTGTCGCTTCTCTTGCTGTCTTTCACCACCAAAGTGGTGCTCTCCTTTGTGGTTTTGATGGAGACTCTGTCAGTCTCCTTCAGCTTCATCTCCTCCAGCTTCCAGGTGACCTTTGGTGCAGGCCTGCCGCTGATGGGGATGTCGATTGTGAAGGTGTTGGAGGTCTTGCAGGTGATGAGCTGGTTGGTGATGCTGCTGAGGTCAGCAGTTGGTTCGATGCAAGGCTCTTTAATGACCACAGAGCTGAAGGTGCCCTGAGGCTCGCTGATTCCAGCATCGTTCTTGGCCTTGACTCTGAAGTCATACTCTGTGTTCTGAATCAGACCCTCCAACAGCATCTTCTGGGATTTGGTCTCTCCACTAACAACCCAGCGGTCAGTGCCTTTAGCTCTGAATTCAACGATGTAGCCTCTGATGCGGCTGCCTCCGTCATGCTCGGGCTTCAGCCACACCAGGGAGGCTGTGGAGTTGGTGGTGTCAACAACATCCAGTCTCTTGGGTGGTGCGGGTTCCTCTGTGGCAATGATGGGCTCTGTCATCTCGTGAGGTTCTCCCTGGCCATACTGGTTTACAGCAATCACCCTGAACAGATATGGCACACCAATATCCAGACCAGTTACCCTAATCATCTGGCGAGAGCACTTGGTGCTGACTTCCTGCCAGGCAAGGCGGCTGGCCTCGCGCTTGTCAACAATGTAGTGGTGGATTCGGGCTCCGCCGTCATTGGTGGGGGCATCCCACATAACAGTCAAGGCTCCGCGGATAACGTCTTTGAAGGTGATAGCTGCTGGAGGTCCAGGTGTGTCCAGCACTTTGACAGTGAATGTGATGGACTTGCGGCCACTATTGTTCTCCAGGGACAGGATGTATTTGCCCGCTTCGTACCTCGTGCAACCCTCGATGGTTAGAGTAGAGAAGGAATCTGTGGTATTGATATCGCCCATGACAGGCAGCTCACCATCTATCTTAGACCAGGTGACGAGAGGAGCTGGTTTGCCACGGAAGGCAACTTGAAGGGTGACAGTGCCTCCATTCTTCACAATGTGAGTCTGCTTGAAGTTGGCATCAATGTCGATCTCAGGAGATGTAAGTCTGTCCAGAGCCTGAACAGCACTTGGCAGCGCTGAGGCGTCGCCCTCTCCGGATCCGTTCACAGCACTGACTCTGAACTTGTAGAGCTCTCCAGGCACCAATCCCTTGGAAGTGTATCTAGTGTCGATGCAAAGCTGGTTGTTAACGCGGTGCCACTCCTCCAGACTGGCCTTGCACATGTCGATGTTGTAGCCAATGATTCCCAAGCCACCATCGAAGACTGGTTTGGTCCATTCAATGGTGACAGAGGACTTGGTGGAGTCAGCGACCTGATGGACAAGAAAAGAGTATAGTTTATGGTGAAATTTATCTTTTTCTTAGTTGATTTTTCTCCACATTTTGGTTTCCTACAACAAAGTTGTTTTGAGGTTTCTTCTGTACTAAAACAGAAATAAATTTGTGCTGATTCCATAGTAATATTTATTATTCAAAACAGATTTCTAATAACTGATATATCTGACAATATATATGTATTAGGCGTTTGTGTATTGTAAGATTGACCTCAAATCCTTTACATTAATGGTTCTTCTTTTACATTTCTATGCAGTGTTCCTGCAACCCTACCTTGATTAATGTGGGGGTACTGGGAGCACTGGTTGGTTCCTTGCATTTGAAGAGCCTGGAAGTACTGCTGGACGGTCCGATTCCAGCACCATTTTCAGCCATGACGCGGAACTCGTACTCGTTGCCCTCAGTGAGGTTGATGACACGGTGTCTTAGCTCAGTGATGGGCCTCTTGGAGGAGACCTTCACCCAGCGCAGGCTCTTCTTCTCCCTCCTCTCCAGGATGTAGTGTTTGATCTCATTACCTCCATCGGACCTTGGCCTGGTCCAGCACACGGTGATGCTGTTTCCAGTCACATGGGTGGAATCTGGAGTACCAGGGGCATCAGGCACAGCTGAGGAGAAGAGCAGAATACATGTCAAATTAAAGAAGTCAAGTTTTGAATGGAAAGGCAGTTTGTCAACATTCAAGTGCAAGTTTGTAAGATTTGATCAATATTTAAGACAGAAAATACCCATGAGGGACTTTACTTACTGTATTGCATCTGTGCGATGATGGGATCAGAGTCCAGTGATTTGCCAACACCAAACTTGTTGACAGCAGAGATTCTGAACTGGTATTCATTGCCCTTGATGAGGTTAGCAGCATTGTAAGAACAGGCTTCGCATTTGGAAGTGACCAAGGCCCAGGAGATCCTGGATGTCTCCCTCTTCTCCACCACGTAGTGGGTAATGGCAGCACAGCCGTCGTTTTCTGGCGGATTCCACCACACGGTGCACTTCTCAGCTGTGATACCGGTGAAACGGATGGGACCATCAACAGGTCCGGGGGTGTCTGAAGGGAAGAAGAAAGTAGAGGAGTTACTTCGAAATTTGGTCATGAATAGATTTGTGTCATACGTAATAAAACAGCAGTGTTTACCAACCTTGTACTCTGACATTGGCATCAGCTTTCTTGCTACCCGAGCTGTTCCTGGCCTCTATGGTGTAGATGCCACGGTGGTTCCTGTCAGCATTACGTACAAAAAGACTGCTGGTGCCGATGCCGGTGGTAATCTCGATGTCATACATGGTCCTCTTGTCAATCTCTTTGCCATCCTTATACCACACAACCTGGGGGATGGGACGTCCGGTGATGCTGCAGTTGAGCTTAATGTTCTCACCAGCCTTCAGGGTGAGCACCTGGTCTGCAGACCACTGGATCTCAGGAGTAACTGGAGAAGCAAAGAGAATGAACAAATGATGTGAGAAACCTACCATTTACGATCATTTTCCTATAAATCTTTTTCAATTTGAAAATACTTACTGCTCTCATCCTTGGTCATAATGTATCCAGAAGAGTTAGATGGTGGACTGACTGTGCCGACAGCATTCCTGGCGATGACTCTGAACTCAAATCTGTCTCCAGCGGACAGACCAGTCACAGTGAACTGGTTCTCGCAGATATCAGTGAAGTTGCATCGCAGCCATTTGCCTCTACCTTGGCGCCGCTCCACACTGTAGGCAACAATTTTGCTGCCACCATCCTTCTTGGGGATCTCCCACTGGAGGGTGACTGAGTCTCTGGTTACATCGATGCAGGCAGGGTTGCCAGGTGGATCTAATTAAGAAGAGAAAGAAGCAATTTATTCATAGTGCTGAATCTTGAAGTAATACAGAAGAAAACAGGATTTTTATCAACTTTTGATCAACTTCGAGTGTTTGCAAGCCTAAACACGCCCTGGACCTATTTCTGTACTGGATAAACAAAGAAGAAACTGATATCCATCTTCTTATCTAAATAAAGAGGATTTCCAAAAATGTTGTACTGCTTCTATGAGTACAAAGCTATTCCTGAACACAGAAAGATGTAGTCTTTAGCATGTACTTACCAACAGGGGCGATAGCGAGCGCATGTTTGCTCTGTTCACTAATAGGGCTGAGTCCGGCGTTGTTCTCAGCGTAGACTCTGAAGGAGTACTCCAGGCCCTCTATGAGACCGATGATCCTGTACTCCTTGTTGGAGATGATGGTCGAGTTCACCTTCTGCCACAAAAGGCTGTTCCTGTCCTTCTTTTCAACATGATAGCCCAGAATGGGGGATCCTCCGTCGAAGTCTGGGGCCTCCCACCTGATGGTCATACCATCACTGGTGACATTGAAGGCAACTGGCTTTCCTGGTGGCCCTGGAGGTTTGTACTGGTGTTGGGCAAGAATTTCTGAGGAGGTGAGTAATTCACTGACTCCATACTTGTTCTCTGCACGGACTCTAAACTGGTACTGAGTTCCCTTTACCAGGTTGGGAATCTTGAAGGTGGCCCTGACAACACTGGAGCAGACCATTTTCCAGGTGGCATGAGAAGTCTCACGTTTCTCCACGCTGTAGCAGGTGATCTCCCCACCTCCGTCCTCCTTCGGCTCATCCCAGGAAATTATGATACTTTGCGCTTTAATCTCATCAAAGCGGATGGGTCCAACAGGCACCGAAGGGGGTCCCAGAGTGATCACATTAATATCAAAGTAGTTCTTTATGACTCTGTTGTCAAGAACCAATGTGTACTGGCCGGCATGCTCCTTCTTGACCCCTCTGACTGTGACTGCGGTCTTGTTTTCAGTAGTCCTGAAGCGGATCTTATCACTTTCCTTCAGAGGCAAGTTATCCTTTAGCCAGCTGGTTGCAGGTCTTGGTTTACCCTTGAAGGGTAACTCAATGTGGATGTTCTGACCAATACGAACAGCAAGCTCGCCATTGGGATAGTCACTGAGACTGGCCTCGGGTTGAATGATGAAGTCCATTACTGTGATATCACTAATTATGGAGAAGTCACTGTTGCCCTTCTCATTCTTGGCGAACACTCTGAAGTCCATGACAGCGTTCTCCTTGAGTCCTGTCACCTCACAGTTCAAGCGCTTGCATGTCGCTCCCAAAGTCCAGTTAGTTTCTTCCGTGGTTCTCTTCTCAATGATGTATTCAGTGATGTGGCTGCCGCCATCGTGGTCAGGTCGAGTCCACTGCAAGGTAACAGAGGTCTTTGTAGAGTCCGCCATCACCAGGTTCTTGACAGCTCCAGGTGTCTCCGTGGCTCTTACAGGCTCAGTGGTTTCGCAGGTGTCGCCCACACCGTACTCATTTTCAGCAGACACACGGAAGAAGTAAGCTATATCTTCCTCCAGGCCTGACACCTTGTAAGTTGTGTTGGTACACTCTGCATTGATCACCTGGTAAGCCTTCATGGTAGAGGCCTTCTTCTCCACAATGTAATGAGTGACAGGGGAACCGCCTTCAATGAGAGGAGCCTCCCAGCTAAGGGTCAGCTTTCCTCTCGTCACGTTCTTGACCATCAGTTTCTGGCAGGTGGCTGGACTGTCCAGAACCTTCAGGGAAACGGTGATTACCTTGGGTTCTCCCACGCCATTCTCAATCTCCAGCAGGTACTTGCCGCGGTCATCGCGGGTGACCTTGGGGATGAGGAGTGTGGTGGCTCGCTCAGTGCTGGTGATGGTGTAGCGGTTGTCAGCAGCGATGTTGCGGTCGCTGCGGCGCCATGTGATGTTGGGAGTGGGGCGTCCCTTCAGGGGGATAAACACTGCTACGTCACGGCCGGCCCTGGCTGTGTACTGGGTCTTCATGGGAACATCCAAGTCCAAATCAGCCTCCTCTGTTGGAGAGAAATGTACAGAGCATGAATTAGTTTTATCAATAATGACATAATTATACGCCATCAGAAAATAATATGTTTGCTCAGTATAGCACTCAATAGCAATGATTAGAAGCCATAAAAATGATAGGAAGTAGCCTTTTTATGCCTTGATTAACTTTAACTATATTATGCTATTTATCCATATTTTCTTATCGGTCATAAAACGAATATAAAAGACTCATGTTCTGTGTCAACACCATAAAGGGATTGTTACAAATACTAACCCAAAATATCTTTGGCTTGCACCGGCTGATACATTTTGATGTCTTCTCCTTTGCCTTTGGAGTTGACAGCAAAGACTTTGAAGAAGTAGTAGGATCCTGGTTTGAGGTGAGACACCACATACTCGCAGGTCTTAACCTGTGGGTTGACGGTCACCCATTCTTTTTCCTCTGTGTTCAACTGGTCCAGAATGTAGTGGGTGACTTCACTGCCGCCATCATAGACGGGCTTCTCCCAGCCGAGGGTGATGGAGGTCTTTGTGGAGTCTACCACACGCAGCTTGGATGGCTCACCAGGCAGATCTGGAGAAGACAAAAGGGTATGAATGTTGTCAGCTGCTCTGTGAAGATATTAACAATAAACAAATCATGAGACGAAATTCCTATAAGGTTGGCATGGCAATGCTAAGTGATGAGTAAAAACATACCGATGGGGTCGTAGGCCTTGTAGAGGTCAGAAGCCTCAGAGTAGTTTCCTGCTCCAGCCTTGTTGACAGCACAAACTCTGTACTGGTACTCGTTGTTCTCCGTCAGGTTGGTGACTTTCTGCCTGGTGTCTCTGATGGTGCCCTTCACCACCTGGCCAACAAAAAAGTATGTTATGATGCCTGCACATGCTAGTTATCAGTTTGGCTTCTTTTGCCAAAGTACAAATCTGTAAAGATCAGGACAGCAAACAAACCTTGAACCACTGCAGACTCTTCTTCTCCCTCTTCTCCAGGTAGTAGCCATTGATGTCGCTGCCTCCATCCAATGCAGGTCTTTCCCAGATCACTGTCATGTTAGACTTAGTGATCATGGTCACTTTAGGCTTGGATGGCTCGCTAGGAGCAACTGTACGAAAGTTAGATGAAATAAAAATGTTCCCATTGTTAAAAAATTTTTTGCCATTCATATTTAAATATGAAATAATACATTGAAGTGTAGTCATTGTAGCAGTTGAGTTTATTCCATTTGCTTACCAAATGTGTTCTTTGCGATAATAGGTTCAGACTCCAGTGGGTCTCCGATGCCGTACTTGTTGACTCCACGGATTCTGAAGATGTACTCATTGCCTTGGATGAGTCTGGGCACGTTAACAATGCAGTCCACCAATTTCTCTGAGATAATGGACCACATGACCCTTCTGGTCTCCCTCTTTTCCACAATATAATGCGTCACCATGGCACCGCCCTCGTCAGCAGGCGGGGACCACATGATGGTGATGTTGTCGGCCGTCACCTTCTTAAACTGAATCTCTCCAGCAGGGGGGCCTGGCTTGTCTGGGAAGGGGGAGGACATATTCATGCACTTTAGGGTCTATACTTTTAGATAAAGAGAGAATTCATGCAAGGCAAAATTACTATCATAAATACAGTTTAAATAATATCTGAATACCTTGAATGAGAAGCCTGACAACGCCGGTCGCAGTTCCAAGGGAGTTCTTCACCTTGACCTCATAGACTCCAGAGTTAAGACGAGTGGTTTCCTTCAGGAACACACTGGTGGACTCAAATGTGTGTTTGAAAGAGAGCTGGGCAGTAGGCTCAAGCTCTCTGCCATCCTTAAACCACTCGATAGTGGGAGCAGGTTTGGCTGTGATATTAAACTTGAGCTCCACATTAGATTCAGCCATGTACTTGACTTCGCTGTAATACTCTTGAGGAATTTCAATCTCTGGGGCACCTGGATCATAAACCAAAAAATAGGCAGGTGAGTTCAAATTCTGATGGATATATGCATTATACATGATAGATCACGATAGACAAGAGAGTAGAAAAGATTGTTTTGGGAAAAACAGTATATTTCCAAAATGTGACAAAAAGAAACTCCATTGAGAGTCCAAAATGTAACTTGTTAATTCTCTGAGGAGAGTAAATGTACTAAATGTTATGGCAAAGCACAGATTGCAATAAAATACTGAAAAACAAAAGAGACCTACCATAGGTGTCCACACATGTGGCTGGTCCAGCTGTCATGGATGGGTTGCTCACTGAGCCAACGGCATTCTTGGCCATGACTCTAAACTCGTACGTCTCGTCCTGGGTTAGGCCAGTCACAGTGAAGCGGGTTTCTGAGACATTGGTGAGGTTAGTCTTCGACCACCGGGCACTAACGCCCTCTCTCTTCTCAATAATGTAACCGGTGATTGGGGATCCGCCATCGTAGTTGGGCCTCTGCCAAACCAGGCTAATGGAGTTCTTGGTGATGTCACTTATACGAACGTTGCTGGGTGACTCTGCAGGAATAATGGGAACTCATTATAAGACAACTGTTGCTAAGAAGTAAAATCAGATATTCTTGTTTGCTATAGAAAGATTTTACATTCCACTCACCGCAGGCATCAATAGCCAGCACTGCATCAGAAATCTTGCTGAAGGCACTGAGTCCAGCAGCGTTCTCTGCTGCTACCTTGAACTCGTAAATGAGTCCAGCATTGATGTTGGTGACCTTAAGGTGTGTTGCACGGATCACCATTTTGTTGACTCTCTGCCAAAGGATGCTGTTCCTGTCTTTCATCTGGAGATGGTAGCCGAACACATGGTTGCCGCCATCTGACGTAGGCTCCTTCCAGGCTACAGTGATGGTCTCCCTGGTTACACCAGTGATCTCTGGAGTTGATGGAGCTTCAGGAATAGCTGGGGTTAAAAGTCAGAGATAAAAGGTGTTAACATGTTTATCATGAAAAACAGAATAGAAAAATAATAACGTGAAGATAAAAGAGGGAAGTAAAACAAAGATCACTTACTGTAAGGAAGGCTGACAGTGACAGCTGGCGAGTCAATGTGCTCGCTGATTCCATATCTGTTCTCAGCCCTGATTCTGAACTGGTACGTCAGGCCAGTGGTCAGCTTCATGATCTTCATGGTGCAGCGGGCCACAGCAGAAGAGATTTCCATCCAGTTGGCTGTGGTTGTCTCTCTCTTCTGGATGATGTAGTTGGTAATGGGGCTGCCACCTTCATATGCCGGTGGGGACCAATTCAGGCTCACGCTGTCCTCTGTGACATCAAACAGCTCCACAGGTCCAAGTGGAGCACTTGGGCGGTCCAGAACCATTATATTTACAAAGGATTTGGTGGTTCCACTGGAGTTGGAGGCAGTGATATCGTAGCGTCCTGAGTCTCCAGCAATGCTCTCACGCAAAGTTATCTTGATGCTGTCAGGGGTGATTTCAGAGTTGAACCTCATTGTTGACTTGAGCAGCATGTTATCCTTGGACAGGGAGACTTTAGGCAAAGGCCGGCCTGTCAGTGGGATCTCACACTTGAGGGTGGAGCCGGCTCTAACATACACGGTGTTGTGGGGGAAGTCATTCATGTTGATCTCAGGAGATTCTGGAGCAATAAAGTAACAAAGAGAGTTATAGCAGGGGAAACTGAGAGGAATATTGTGTAATTTGACTTGGTTATTCCCTGGTTATATGCAATAATTACAAGTAATGGATGTTGGCTTATTATGATGTTTTTCTATCTTAGTCTTCACTAATCACATTGTTGATTCTGATCAGTCTGATCTATAACTTACCAAGCTGGTCTTTGACCACTACTGGGGTGACCATTTCCTTAATATCACTGAAGCCAGCATGGTTCTCTGCTCTGACTCTGAAGAAGTACTCAACATTCTCCCTCAGACCAGACACTGTGAAGTGGATGGACTTGGTCACGCCACATTTAACCCACTTCTCCTGATCTTTCTCCAGAGCTTCCACCAGGTATCCAGTAATTCTGCTGCCTCCGTCTTGTTCTGGTTTGGCCCAGATCAAGGACACACTCTCCTTGGTAACATCAGTCACACCCAGCTTTGGTGGTGGGCTTGGTTTTTCTGGAGAAAAAGGACATAATGTGTTTTACTTAAATAACCGGGTATTATCTATTCCCGAACAATTAGAATATATATTATCAACTTAAAATTCAATACCTGTGATCTTGGTTGCCTCTTTGGTCTCAGCAGAAACACCAACACCGTACTCATTCTCGCCTGTCACTCTAAAGAAGTAGACTCCTCCCTCCAGCACGTCCATCACCTTGTATGTCAGTCTGCTGCAAGTGTCAGTCAACCTGGTCCAACCTTTTTTGCTGGCCTCACGGATATCAACAAGGTAGTTCTTGACTGGTCCCCCTCCCTCATTCTTAGGAGTATCCCAGGTTACAGTAGCAGAGGTCTTGGTCACGTCCTTGACCTCTATATGGGCAGGAGGTCCAGGGGAATCCAAGACTCTGACATTGAGTGTCAAGGAGGAGGTTCCAGCTACGCTGGACAAGGTGATGGTGTATTTGCCCGAGTCATTGCGAGTTGCTTTCTCTAACGTGATGGAAGTGAAGGTGTCTGTGGTGTCAATGACAGCACGAACTCTGAGGTCAATATCAGGCTTAGTCCATGTAACACTGGGGATGGGTTTGCCTCTGAAGGGTACTGTCATGGTGAATGAGCTACCATCCTTCACAATAAGAGTCTTCCTCATCTCATTGCTGATGTCAAAGACTGGCTCATCCTCTCTTTCTTTGGCGACCTGTTTGTCTGATTCAGGACTTGACTCACTGGCTCCAATCTTGTTAATAGACTTGACAACAAACACATATTCAGCCCCAGGTGTCAATCCCACAACTGTAAACTCTGTGTTCTTGGTATTCTGGACTCCAGTAATCCATTCATCATCTAAAGTATTCCTGTATTTGACTCTGTAACCAGTTACAGGTGATCCACCATCAAATAGTGGCTTATTCCATGACAGGGTGACTGTTGTCTTTGTAGAGTCGATGATCTTTGGCTTAGCAGGAGGTGAAGGCAAGAACAGTGGGTCTTCAGCCTTTGTGAGTGGGCAAGGGACGCTGGGAGCACTGAGGCCAGCAGAATTCTCTGCAAACACTCTGTACTCATACTCACCGCCAACACGAAGGTGTGAGGCTTTGACTCTGAGGTCATAAACAGGTTTCTTGTTGACACGGCACCAGCGAAGGCCAGTCTTCTCTCGCTTTTCAATGACGTAGCCAGAGATACTGCTGCCACCATCAGAAACTGGTCTTTCCCAACAGATGGTCATTGCCTCACTAGTAATTGAGGTGACCTGTACATTAGTGGGAGTGGCAGGCACAGTGAATGGATCCATGGCCTTTGTTGGCTCACTCTCCAGGGCCTCACCATCCCCATATTTGTTGACTCCCCTGACTCTGAAGATGTACTCATTTCCTTTGAGCAGCTTGGTCACTTTACAGGTGGTTGCCTTCATGTCACCATAGACAAGAGTCCAGGTAAGGCGACTAGTCTCACGTTTCTCGACAATGTAGTGCATGATTTCAGCACCACCATTCTCCTGAGCGGGGCCCCAATTTATGGTGCATTTCTCACCTGTCAGGCCAGATACTGCCAATGGTCCTGAGGCAGGTCCGGGTCTGTCCAGAACTTTACAGTTGATAGCCACAGACCTGGTTCCTGCCACATTGTGCAAGGTCAGAACATACTGGCCAGAGTCCCTCCTGATAGCGTCTCTGACAATCATTGTAGTTGTAAAGTTGGTGGACATGACTTCACACCTGGCCTTCTCCTCAATGTCCCTTCCATCTTTAGACCATGATACAACTGGGAGTGGACGGCCCGTGATTTCAGCATCAATTCGAATGATCTCTCCAGCCTTAATGACAACCAGCTGTCTGAACTTCTCTTCCAGGATAATAGTGGGAGGGTCAACATCATCCTTGACTGTGACAGGACCAGTGCTCTCCGAGGGAGCACTCAACAGCTCTGCAGAATTCTTAGTGATGACGTGGAAGTCATATTGGACATCTTCTGTGAGGCCTGTGACATCGAAGTAGGTGTCTTGCAGGTTGGTGAAGTTGCATTTGAGCCAGCGGCCACTGGGAAGTTCTTTACGCTCAACAATGTACCCAGTTACCTTTATTCCACCATCATACTCTGGCTTCTCCCAGAAGAGGGAAACTGAGGTCCTGGTAATGTTGGTGACTCTAAGGTTACGTGGAGATTCACATGGATCCCTGGCTGGCACAGCGTCACTTGCCTTAGTGCAAGGACCAATTCCAGCCATATTCTCAGCATAGACTCTAAACTGATATAGCAGGCCTTCTTCAATGCCTGTCATTTTAAACTGGTTCTCAGCCAGCAGACCTCTGTTAACCTTGGTCCACAGGATGCTGCTTTGGTCTTTGCATTCAATGTGATAACCAATTACAGGGCTGCCACCATCACTGGCAGGTCTGCCCCACACCACGAGCATGCCATACTTGGTGGCATGGGAAACATGGACATTGGTTGGAGGGCCAGGAGGCTCAAAGGGATACTGAGCAATAACGGGAGTAGAGTCAATGGCAGAGCTCTTGCCGTAACGGTTCTCAGCTGCAATACGGAACTGATACTCTGTTCCCTGAATGAGACGAGACACCTTGATTGATGTCCTGGCTACTGTGGCTGAAACAATCTGCCATGAGGTTGTAGTAGTGTCTCTTTTCTCCACAACATAGTTGTTAATTTGGCATCCACCATCATAGGTTGGAGCATTCCAAGACAGAGAGATGAAGTCAGCGCTCACCTCATCCATCTTAATGTTGCTGGGTGGGCCAGGTTTGTCCAGGATTATAACAGATATTTCAGCTGTGTTGGTGCCAACTGAGTTTGTCAGAGTAATCACATACTTTCCAACATCCTCCTTGGTTGCATCCTTGATGACAATCTTGGATGAGGTCTTGGAAGTAAGAACATTGACCCTTGTTGTCTGCTTAAGCACTTGGCCATCCTTCTTCCAGGACACTTCAGGTTGAGGTCTGCCTCTGAAGGGAACATCAATCTTCAGGTCATCTCCTGATTTTACACTGTATGTGTCGTACAACAGGTTGATGATGGGCTGCATCGTAATGTCCTTCACAACCACAGGGATAGCCAGAGGCTTAGCATCACTCTTGCCCTTATCATTCACAGCAATTACCCTGAAGGAATATTCCTCTCCAGTTGTGAGTCCAACAATAGTAGCTTCCAGTGCTTTGACTTCACTGCACACGGACCATTTGTCATCTCCCTTTGGCTGCATCTCAACAATAAAGTTTGTAATCTTGCTGCCTCCATCATGATCGGGTTTCTCCCAGGAAAGAGAGACTGTATGGCGAGTTACGTCAACCAGGACAATCTTCCCAGGAGGCAAAGGAGCCTCAGCCACCTTGACTTGCTCTGTGGAGGCAGGCAGACCTACTCCAAGCTCATTCACAGCCAACACACGGAAATAGTATCTGCCTCCCTCCTGCAGGTCAGAAACAATGTAAGAGTTCCTCACACAGTTGGGGCAAACACTAGTGAAAGCCATTCTCTTTTGCTCTCTCTTCTCCACAATGTAGTGCGATATCTTAGCCCCACCATCTATTGAAGGAGGCTCCCAGGAGAGAGAGACAGAAGTTCTCTTCACATCCTTAACCCCCAGGTTGGTTGGAGCGCTAGGGGAGTCCAGAACTCTGACATTGATGAAGGCTGATTTAGAACCACTGAGGTTCTCAAGGTTCAGTACATATTTGCCAGTGTCGAATCTATCGACATTCTCGATCACCAGCATTGTGTAAGAGCTTGTGACTTCAATTTGGGCACGCTCATTCAAAGTGCCATCAGCCTTTGACCATCTGACCTCTGGCTCTGGCTTTCCTCTGATTGTCACAAACAGACGCAAGGTGGCTGTCGCACGAACATTGACCATCTTCCTCAAGTCAGCATCTAGTTCAATTTCAGGAGCCTCCAGCTTCTCTGCAGCGATCACAGAACCAGGTAGGTCCACATGCTCTCCTACTCCCTCACAGTTAATGGCACAGATGCGGAAGTTGTACTCTGCATTCTCCTTCAGATGCTTTACAGTGTAGTGAGTGGCCTGAACACCAGTGGGTGGTGTGCAAGTGATCCATTCATCATCTGCTACCTCCTTCATTTCAACAACATATCCGCTTATCTGTGCTCCACCATCATAGATAGGCCTGGACCAGGACAGGGAAACTGTGGTGCTTGAATGGCCGGTGACTTTGGGGTTATTTGGAGATCCTGGTGGATAAATGGCATCACAGGCTTTGATGTATTCAGTTGGTGCACTGGGGTTTCCCACACCAGCAGCATTTTCAGCTGAAATCCTGAATTCATAGGAGTGGCCCTCTGTGAGGCCAGCACATCTGAATCTCAGGTCACTCAGTCTCTTCTTATTGCACTTAGTCCATCTGATGCCATCCATATCACGTTTTTCAAGGATATATCCTTCAATCTCAGCTCCTCCATTATGCTCTGGTCTCTCCCATGTAAGCACAATGGAGTCCCTAGTGATAGCGCTGGTCTCTGGGGTCGAGGGGGCACTGGGAGTGGTGAAGGGGTTACGGGCAATAACAGCCTCAGACTCCAAAGGTTCACCAACACCATATTTATTCACAGCAGTGACTCTAAAGATGTATTCATTGCCGGGCAGCAGTTTTGTGATTTTGTAGCTGATGGCCTGGATCTTGGGCTCAACCATGGTCCATGACAAACGACTGGTCTCTCTCTTCTCAATGATGTAGTGAGAGATGCTGGCTCCACCATCATGTGAGGGATGGTTCCAGTGCAGATAACATTTCTCAGCTGTGACCCCTTTAATTTCTAGTGGGCCATCTGGAGCACCAGGTCTATCCAGTACTTTAACATTAACTGGGACCATCTTGACTCCTCCTACATTGACAAGTTTGAGGAAAAAGTGGCCACCATCCACTCTGATGCAATCCTTGACTGTCAGTATGGTACGTGTGAGGGTGGTCTTGACCTCCATTCTTGGTGTGGTTTTGTCAATCTCTTTTCCATCCTTTAACCAAATTACTTCAGGCAGAGGCTTGCCAGTATAGTCGGCATCAATGACAAATGTCTCACCAGCACTAACAACAGTCAGATCCTTGAATTTAGAATCCAATGTGGCATCTGGAGCCTCAATTTCATCTTTGGCAGTAATCTCTCCTGTGCTCTGAGAAGGACGGCTGAAAATTCCAGCAGCGTTCCTGGCAATTACTCTGTACTCATAAACACAGTCCTCAGTCAGGCCAGTCAGTGTGTACTGGGTACTAATGATGTTGGTGAAGCTGGCCTTCATCCAGCGAGTATCTGGGTGCTTCTTCCTCTCAATCACATAGCCAGTGATTGCACTGCCTCCATCATACTGTGGCCTTGTCCACTGAAGTGTCACATGATTTCTGGTGATATTAATGGCCTCAGGAGTGCCTGGTGGGTCACAGGGGTCCCTGGCTACTGTGCTCTCGGATACCTTGCTAACTGGGCTGAGTCCAGCAACGTTCTCAGCATAAACTCTGAATTCATACTCAATACCTTCTTCCAGCTCTGAAGTCTTGAAACGTGTGTCTGGGATTAGAAGCTTGTTGAGTTTAGTCCACAAGAGGCTGTTCTTCTCCTTTCTCTCGAGGTGATAGCCTAAGACTGGACTGCCTCCGTTGTTGGTGGGAGCTTTCCACTCAACAACCATGTTTTCCTTTGTTGCAGCAGAAACAATTGGTGTTCCAGGAGCAGCAGGCTCACTGAATGGATACTGAGCAATAACATTGGAAGAGACAATGGCAGAACTCTTTCCATATCTATTCTCAGCAGACACTCTGAATTGATACTCAATTCCAGTCTTTAAGTTGGTGACTTTGATGGTAGATCTGGCAATAGTAGCAGACACAATCTGCCATGCTGTCGTGGTCGTATCTCTCTTCTCCACAATGTAGTTGTTGATCTGACAGCCTCCAGTATACTCTGGTGGCTCCCAGGAGAGGGTCACATAATTAGAGCTCACCTCCTCAATCTTCACAGGGCCTGTGGGTGGACCAGGCTTTTCAAGAATGATGACAGCAATCTCCTCTGTAGCTGTTCCAATACTGCTGGTGGCTGTGATGGTGTATTTACCAGAGTCTTCCTTATTTGCATCCTTGATGCACAGTTTAGTAGATGAAAGTCCACTGGATACATTTAGTCTAGTTGTTTCCTTAAGAGCTTGACCATCCTTCTTCCATTCAACCTTGGGAACAGGGCGCCCAATCACTGGAATCTCAATCTTCAGATCCTCACCATTCTGTACACTGTAAGTGTTGAATGACATCTTGAATCCGGGCTTGATAGTTACATCTTTAGCAGTGACTGGTGCAGCCAGAGACCTGGGGTCACTCTTGCCCTTTTCATTGAAAGCTGACACTCTAAAGAGGTACTCATGCCCCGCATTTAGGCTTGTGACAGTGCCCTCACAATTTTTGGTTGTGGCAGCCACCACCCATTCTTCTGAACCCACAGGCTGCATCTCAATGTAGTAGCCTATGATCCTGCTGCCTCCATCATGGTCTGGCTTCTCCCAGGAGAAGGAGGCAGAGGTTTTGGTCACTTCAGTCAAAGTGACTTTACCAACTGATAGAGGAGGCTCAGAGGTCTTAACTGAGCTTTCTGTCTCAGCTGGCTGTCCAACACCAAACTCATTCTCCGCTAAGATTCTGAAATAGTAGACATTTCCCTCAGTGAGGCCAGTGATACGGTAGCTTGTCTTTGTGCACTTGTTGTCCACGTTAGAGTAAACTTTCCTGGTTGAGTCACGCTTTTCAACGAGGTAATTCCTGATTCTCGAACCTCCATCAATAAGAGGAGGCTCCCAGGTCAGAGTAACACTTTGCCTCTTAATGTCTTTTACTGTCAAATTCAGAGGGGCCCCTGGAGTGTCCAGAACTTTAACAGAAACAAAGGCTGATTTGGTGCCAGCGCTATTTTCCAAGTTCAGAATGTATTTTCCGGCATCATATTTGTCACAGATGTCAACGGAGAGCTGTGAGTATTCTTCACCAGAGTCTATCTGAGCTTTAATGGGCAGTGGTCCATCCTCCTTGACCCAGTTGATCTCAGGAGTAGGATGGCCTTTGAATGGAATACAGATTCTCATTGAGCCTCCTGCGCGTACAACTATTCCCTTCCTGAGCTCTGCATCCAGAATCATCTCTGGAGGATCAAGCTTATCTAATGGTTTCACGACTCCCTCGATCTCGGTGGGCTCACCAACGCCCAGCTTGTTGATGGCACATATGCGCACCTTGTATTCCTGGTGCTCTATCAACTTAGTGATGGTAAACTTGGTAGCATTAACTCCAGAGGGTGGGGTGCATATGCTCCACTCCTCCTCATCAGCCTTAGTAATTTCCACAGCGTATCCTTGAATCTCACAACCACCATCATAGATAGGCCGGTGCCAGGCCAGACTGATGGTGTCTTTAGTCAAATTGACCACATGGGCATTGGAGGGACAGCCCGGTTCAAAAGAAGGGTCACAGGCTTTGAGGTAGGATGTAGGTGGGCTTGGCTGACCCACTCCAGCTATATTCTCAGCAGATACCCTGAATTCATATTCATGGTCCTCAGTCAGTCCTGTTACTCTGAAACGTAAGTCCGTCACTCTGCGTTTGTTGCACTTGGTCCATCTCACTCCAGCTCTGTCTCTCTTCTCAACAATGTAACCAACAATCTCACTGCCTCCAGTTGTCTCAGGGCGGTTCCAACAGACAGTCATGGAGTCTCTGGTAATATTAGTGATCTCAAGCTCCTGAGGTGAGCCAGGGGGAACAAATGGATTTTTCATCATAACTGGCACTGATTCAAGAGGCTCGCCCGTTCCATATTTGTTGACAGCCAAGACTCTGAAGATATACTCATTGCCCTTCAACAATTTGGTAACCTTGAACATGGTAGCTCCACAGTCACTGGAGACAACAGTCCATGCCAGGCGGCTGGTTTCTCTCTTCTGAATGACGTAGTAAGAAATGCTAGCTCCTCCATCGTGCCTGGGGGGCAACCATGACAGGGAGCACTTTTCCTCAGTGACATTGCTGACAGTAAGAGGTCCCTCTGAGGGGCCTGGTCTGTCCAGGACCTTCACACTGAATGGGACAGTCTTAGTTCCAGCCACATTAGTCAGAACCAGCGTGTACTGTCCACCATCCACTCTGATGGCCTCCTTCACAACGAGCAAAGCCTTAAAATCTGTGTTTTTGATCTCAGCTCTTGCTGAGTTTTCAACTTCAACATTTCCTTTGAACCACTGGGCTGTGGGGATGGGCTTTCCTTCCACACTGGCCTCCAGACTGAAAATCTCTCCAGCATTGATAACAATGGTCTGGTTGTACATAGGATCAGTCTCACACTTAGGTGGGTCAATTTCATCCATGGCTGTGATGGATCCTGTGCTCTCAGAGGGCTTGCTGACGGCACCAGCTGCATTCCTTGCAATTACTCTGAAATCATATTTACTGTCTTCTGTCAGACCAGTAACTGTGAATTCATGTTCAATGACGTTTGCAAAGCTGGCCTTCATCCACTTTCCCTCAGGAAGGTCACGTTTCTCCACTACATATCCAGTAATTAAGCTTCCACCATCATACTCTGGAGCGGTCCACTTCAGCTTCACTGAGTGCCTGGTCACAATCACAGCCTCAGGATGGCCAGGAGGATAACATGGGTCACGGGCTACATAAACCTCAGAGACTTTACTGCATTTTCCGATGCCAACAATATTCTCAGCATAGACTCTGTACTCATACTCAATGCCTTCCTCAAGAGGACTAGATTTGAACCTGCAGTCTTGGATGAGCATTTTGTTGACCTTAGTCCAGAGGATACTGTTCTTCTCCTTTCTCTCCAGATGGTAGCCCAAAATGGCACTGCCTCCATCAGATGGGGGTTTGTGCCACTCAACCACCATATAGTCTTTAGAGTATGTAGCCACAAATGGTGTTCCTGATGGGCCAGGCTCCTGGAACGGATACTGAGCCACAACAGGCGTTGACTCAATTGCATAACTCTTTCCATATCTGTTCTCAGCATAGATTCTGAACTGGTATTCACTTCCTGTCTTCAGATTGCTCACTTTTAGTGTGGTCCTTGCCAGAGTGGCAGATAAGACCACCCAGTTGGTTGTTGTTGTGTCTCTCTTCTCAACCACATAGTTAGAGATTGGGCAACCACCTGTATATGTAGGAGGTTCCCAGTTAAGAGTCATACTCTCAGCACTGACATCCTCCAATTTGACAGGGCCTGTTGGTGGGCCTGGTTTGTCCAGGGTAATCACCTCAATAGTGGCATCCTTTGAACCCAGGGCATTGACAATATTGATGCTGTACATGCCTCCATCGTCTCTCATAGCATCTTTTATGGTGAGAGTGGTGTGACGTGCTGAGTCAGTGACATTGACTCTGGTGGTCTGCTTAAGGGCTGCGCCATCCTTGGTCCAAGTAATGGTTGGCTTTGGATGACCAGCAACTGGGACCTCAATCTTGAGGTCATAGCCCACCTGGACACTGTAGGTGCTCATTTGGGGTCTAACAGAAGGCTCAATCACAAGGTCCTTAGCTACAACTGATTGAGCCAGTTGTCTGGGGTCACTTTTGCCCTTGTCATTTACAGCAACAACTCTGAACTGGTACTCTTCTCCCTTGAGCAGATTTGTCACTACAGTCTCCAGGGCTTTCCCACTAGCGCACAGAGACCAGGTTTCGCTGTCCTTAGGTGCCAATTCAACTTCATAGTAACTAATCCTACTGCCACCGTCATGTTCAGGCTTCTCCCAGGTGAGAGTTACGGTGCTACAAGTGACGTCAACAACACTGACTTTACCAGGTGGCTGAGGCTTTTCAGATATCTTAACTGGTTCAATAGTTTTAGCAGGGAGACCCACACCATAGTCATTCTCAGCCAGGACTCTGAAGAAGAATATTCCACCCTCTGGAAGAGACTCAACTTTCCATGACATCTTGTTGCAGGTGGTGATGGGAGAATAAACTTTCCTAGTGCTCTCACGCTTCTCAACAATATAATGCTTAATCTTTGAGCCGCCATCCAGATGTGGAGGCTCCCATGTGAGAGTGACGTAATTCTTGGTAATCTCTTTCACCAAGAAGTTAGCTGGTGGACCAGGTGAATCCAAGACTCTGACACTGATGAAGACTGACTTCACTCCGCTGGCATTCTCTGCAGTCAGGGTGTACTTGCCAGTGTCAAATCTGTCAACATTCTCAATGACAAGTGAAGCATAGCTGCTTGTATTGTCAATCTGGGCAGTCTCCTTAATCTCGCCCTCAGCCTTCCCCCATTTCACCTCAGGAGCTGGACGACCTCTCACAGGAACAAACAGCCTGAGAGTGCATGCTGATCTAATGTTGATCATCTTTCTCATATCAGCATCCAAGTCAAGATCAGGAGCCTCAAGCTTTTCCTCCAGCAGAATTTTTCCTGAAATATCAGCATGCTCCCCAATACCAACTTTGTTGATGGCGCAAACTCTGAATTGGTATTCGTGCTTCTCCAGAAGCTTTGTCACTGTAAACTTGGTGTTTGTGATTCCAGTTGGAGGAGTGCACATAAACCACTCATCAGTTGCGACATTGCAGGCCTCAACAATGTAAGCCTGAATCTCACAGCCACCATCATAGATGGGTTTGCCCCATGTCAGGGAAACAGTGGACCTAGATGTGTCCACCACCTTGGGGTTGTTTGGTGGGCCTGCTTTAAAGATTGGATCCAATGCTTTGTAGTACACTGTTGGTGCACTAGGTGTGCCAACCCCTGCAGAATTTTCAGCAGAAACTCTGAATTCATAGCTGTGGTTTTCTAGGAGCCCTGTCACTCTGAAGCGCAGCTCACTTACTGTGCGCTTGTTGCACCTGGTCCATCTCACACCGTCCTTGTCACGTTTCTCAACAATGTATCCCTGAATAGCGCTTCCACCATCATTAGTTGGTCTATCCCAGGTCACCACCATTGAGTCTTTGGTGATTGTGGCTACGTCTACATCTGTTGGTGAGTTGGAAGTGACAAATTGATTTTTGGCAATCATCGGCTCAGATTCCAGAGGCTCACCAACTCCATATTTGTTGACTGGAATCACTCTGAAGATGTACTCATTACCAGGAAGAAGTTTTGTGATCTTCAGGTTCAGTGTCTGAACTTTTTGTTCAACTACAGTCCAAACCAGTCGGCTGGTTTCCCTCCTCTCAACAATGTAATGGGAAACATCGCTACCTCCATCTTGCAGGGGAGATTTCCAGGCAATGGAGCATTTCTCACTGCCGACAGCGTAGATGGAGATAGGGCCAGTGGGTGGACCTGGTCTGTCCAGGACCTTGACATTAATGTTCACAGATTTCTCTCCTCCAACATTCTTTACCAGCAAAGTGTACTGACCTCCATCAACGCGGATAGCTTCTTTAACCACTAGGCAAGCTGTAAAGTCTGTGTTCTTGAGCTCTAGGCGTGCTGCTTCAGAAATCTCTTGGCCCTCCTTCCGCCAGTGTACAGTGGGCACAGGCTTACCAGAGATAGCTGCCTCGAGCCTGAATGTTTCTCCAGCATTTACCACCACAGCCTGGGAGTACTTAGCTTCTAAGTCAATCTTGGGTGGATCAACCTCATCCTTAGCAGTAATGCTTCCAGTAGAATCAGAGGGCAGGCTGGAAACACCTGCTGAATTCCTGGCGATGACACGGAACTCATAAATCTGATCTTCAGTAAGTCCTGTGACAACAAATTGAGTCTCAATGACGTTGGCAAAACTAGCTTTCATCCAGCGGCCACCTCCTTCCTTCTTCTCAACCACATAGCCTGTAATCTTGATGCCGCCGTCATACTCAGGTTTGGTCCATTTGAGTGTCACTTGGTTTCTTGTCACAATGACAGCCTCTGGTTTTCCTGGTCTGTCACAAGGATCTCTGGCCACTTGCATTTCACTCAGTTTGCTGGCTTTGCTGAGGCCAACAATGTTCTCAGCATAGACTCTGAACTCATATTCAATACCCTCCTCAAGACCAACAGCCTTAAATCTGGTCTCTGGGATTATTTGTTTGTTCTGTTTCACCCACAGAATACTATTTCTCTCCTTGAGCTCCAAGTGGTAGCCCATAATTTTGCTCCCACCATCATTGCTGGGTGTATCCCATACAACCACCATGTTCTCCTTGGTGGCTGACTGGACCACAACAGAACGTGGTGAGCTGGGCACTTCAAATGGATACTGAGCAACAATGGTTTCAGAGAGCAGGGGAGAGGACTTGCCATATCTATTCTCTGCAGCAATCCTAAACTGGTACTCAACTCCAGTCTTCAGACGGGCTGCCTTGATAGTGGTTCTGGCCACAGTAGCTGACACAATCTGCCAGTTAGTGGTAGATGTGTCTCTCTTCTCAACAATGTAATTGCTGATGGCACATCCACCGTCATACTCTGGTGGATTCCAGGACAAGACCATGCTGTCAGCAGTGACCTCATCCAGCTTAATTGGGCCAGTTGGGGGAACAGGCTTATCAAGAACAATGACACTGAGGTCTGTAGATGCTTCTCCAACTGTGTTGGTCAGTTTGATAGTGTATGTGCCCACATCATCTCTGCAAGCCTCCTTAATAACCAGGAGAAGGTTTTTGTCTGTGGCTTCAGCATTAACTCTTGTTGTCTCCTTGAAAAGAATGCCATCTTTGAGCCAAGTTGCTGTAGCCTTTGGACAGGCAGCATATGGCACATCTATCTTCAGATCATCTCCTGCTAGCACACTGAATGTGCTGAAATGCAGTTTGAAGGTTGGTGAGATGACTAGGTCTTTAGCCACCACAGGCAAACTAAGAGAGCGTGGATCACTAACTCCCTTTTCATTGGTGGCTGAGATACGGAACATGTACTCCTCTCCCTGTGTAAGGCCAGCTACAAGAGCCACATTGGTTTTTACCACCATGACCTGGGTCCACTTTTCACTGCCTTTACCCTGCATCTCAACAATATAGCCTGTGATTCTGCTGCCACCATCATAGTCAGGCTTTTCCCAGGTCAGTGTGACACTGGAGCTGGTAACTTCAAGAAGAGACACTTTACCTGGTGGTAGGGGCTTCTCTGACACTTTAATTGATTCAGGAGTCTCTACTGGGAGACCAATGCCATATTCATTCTCAGCAAGGATTCTAAAGCAGTACATCTTTCCTTCCTCCAGGTCTCCAATCTTCCAACTGGACTTATGGCAGCTGGCACAGACTGTTGAGTAGGCCTTTCTGGTTGACTCTCGCTTCTCCACAATGTAGTTGCGGACTCTGGAGCCACCATCAATGAGAGGTGCATCCCAAACAAGAGAAACTGAATCTCTGGTGATCTCCTTGACAAACAGATTCTGAGGGGCTCCAGGAGTATCAAGCACCCGGACATTAACAAAGGCTGTTTTGCTTCCTGAGGCATTTTCCACCGTCACCATGTATTTACCTGCATCAAACCTGTCAACATTGTCGACCTGAAGAGTGGTGAATGATGAGGTGATTTCAATGTTAGCTCTGTCCAGGGATTCTCCATGCTCTCTTGACCATTTAACTTCAGGTACTGGTCTGCCCTTGATAGGAACAAAGAGTCTCAGTGTGCTGCAGGCTCTGATGCAGACTACCTTACGCAGCTCTGCTCCAAGCTCAATTTCTGGGGGAAGCTGTCTGTCTTCAGCCTTGGGGGTTCCAGGAACAGCAGCGGGTTCTCCCACGCCCTCACAATTAGTGGCACAGATGTTGATTTTGTACTCTTGGTTTTCCTTCAAGTTGGTAATGGTGAAGGAAGTGGCTGTCCATCCCTTCTTGGGAGTGTGTATTGTCCACTCATCCTCCTCAGGAAGGCAGGTCTCCACAATGTAACCAGTGATTTCAGAACCACCATCGTAGACAGGCTTGTTCCAGGCAAGGGTGATGGAAGACTTGGTTGTGTCCAGCAGTCTGGGGTTCCCTGGAGGTCCAGGCTGGAATATGGTGTCTACAGCTTTGTAGAATGGACTAGAAAGACTAGGCTGGCTTAGACCAGCATTATTCTCAGCAAAAACTCTGAATTCATATTCATGTCCTGGTGTGAGGCCAGAGGCCTTGAAGCGCAGGTCAGTTACAGTCCTCTTGTTGCATTTCACCCAGCGCAGGCCAGTCTTATCCCTTCTCTCAATTATGTAGGTGTTTAATCTGCTGCCTCCATCATGTTCAGGGCGCTCCCAGCAGACAACCATGGAGTCCTTGGTAATGGTGGTGACTTCAGGCTGCTGTGGTGGGTCACTGGGGACATACGGGTTGGCACAGATGACTGCTTCAGACTCCAGAGGTTCACCTACGCCATACTTGTTAACAGCCATGACTCTGAAGATGTATTCATTGCCCTTGAGGAGCTTGGTGACCTTGAACCTGTTTGCCTGAAGGTCTGTGGCTACGTTTGTCCATGCCAATCTACTCGTCTCTCGCCTCTGAATGATAAAGTACTCGATTTTGGCACCACCATCATGTGTTGGATGTAGCCAGTTAAGGACACATTTCTCAGCAGTGACATCAGAAACAGTGAGGGAGTCTGGTGGCCCAGGTCTGTCGAGCACCTTGACATTGAAGGTGAACTTGGCAAAGCCACCGGGATTGCTGGCGGTGAGTGTAAAAGCACCTCCGTCCCTCCTCAGGGAGTCTTTGTTCATTAGAGTTGTGTGGAAGTCAGTTGTCTTTATCTCTAGCTTGCCTGTATCCTCAAGCTCCTTTCCTTCCTTGGTCCATACCAGAGATGGGATTGGCCTGCCAGTCACATTGGCCTCTAGCTTGAACAACTCTCCTGCCATGACAACAACAGTACTGCTATATGATGAATCAACATCAAGCCTGGGCTCTTCAATGTCATCTCTGCATGTGATTGCCTCTGATGACTGGGATGGAGCACTGACAGCACCAGCTGAGTTTCTAGCAAACACACGGAATTCATAAGTTGCATCTTCGATCAGACCACTGACTGTGTAGATGGTTTCTAGGATGTTGTTAAAATTGGCTTTGAGCCAGCGTCCATTGGGCATCTCTCTCCTCTCTACTGTGTATCCAGTGATGGAAAATCCACCATCTCCCTCCGGTTTGGTCCACGAAACTGTCACCTCATGTCTGGTGATATTCAGTGCCACAGGTCTGCCTGGTGGGTCAACTGGGTCCAAAGCATACATAGTCTCAGAGGGTTTGCTTGGTTTGCTGAGACCAGCCATGTTTTCAGCAATAACACGGTGTTCATACCCGATTCCATCAACAAGGCCTGTTGATTTGAAGATATTTCCGACAACAATTGCTTTGCTGGTTCTCTGCCACAGAATGCTGTTTTTCTCTTTTCTGTCCACGTGATAGCCAAGGATGACACTGCCTCCATCAGAGGAAGGCTCATTCCAGCTCAGAGTCATAGCATCCTTGTTGAAAGATGTGACCACAGGGGTGCCTGGCTGGCCTGGCACATCAAATGGATATGCAGCCACCACTGGTTCAGAAATAATGCATGGTCCAATGCCATATCTGTTCTGGGCCTTGACACGGAACTGATATTGGGTTCCAGTGTTGAGTCGGGCTGCCTTGAATGTGGTGCGGATCACTGTAGCTGCCAACTCCATCCAGGAAGTACCGGTAGTCTCCCGCATCTCAACAATGTAGTTATTGATGGGAACGCCTCCATCATTCTCTGGTGCCTCCCAAGACATGAGAACATAATCACATGAAACCTCATCCAGCTTTATGGGACCAGTGGGAGGACCTGGAATGTCGTGGACCAGGACTGTGATCGTCTCAGTCACTGTACCCAGCATGTTCTTTCCAGTCATGGAATACTGGCCTCCATCAGTCCTCTTGATCTCACCGATGTTGAGGATAGTTGATGTTGGTGTGGTTTCAACATTGATTCTTTGTGTCTCCTTGAGCCCAATGTCTCCCTTCTTCCAGGAAACCACAGGTCTGGGTTTACCGAGCACTGGAATCTCCACCTTGACGCGATCGCCTGCTTTGGCGATGACCGTCATCTGGTAGACTCCACGCAGGTCAAAGGAAGGAGCGGATGTCTGCTCTCTGATAATAGCAGGCCTGCTCTCACGTGGGTCACTCCTGCCTGATGCATTGACAGCCATTATGCGGAAGGTATATTCTGCGCCCTCAATCAGATCGGTGACAGTGTAGTCCAGAGCCTTCATGGTGTCCACATGAACCCACTGATCAGTGTCCTTCTTCTGGGCCTCAATGACATATCCGGTGATCAAGCTGCCACCATCATGAAGGGGCTTGGTCCATGCCAGACTAGCACTGTCAGCTGACACATCTGTGACGTACAAGTTCTCTGGGGCTGAGGGGGCCTGAGACACCCTGATTGGCTCAGGGGATTCAGCAGGCTCACCTACACCCAGGTCATTCTCAGCAGAGATACGGAAGTAGTAGTATGCTCCCTCCTCAAGGTCTGTAAACTTGAAGGAGCACTTCTGCCATTTAGTGCTAATTACTGTGTAGGCCTTCTTGGTGGCCTCCCTCTTTTCAATAACATAGTTGCAAATCTTAGAACCACCATCGATTATAGGGATTTCCCACTGGAGGGTGATGCTGTTCTTGGTGATCTCTCTAGGCTTGACGTTGACTGGTGGTCCTGGTGTGTCCAAAACCTTCACATTAACAAAGCCGGTCTTCTTCCCAGCAACGTTCTCGAGACACAGGTTGTACTTTCCAGCATCGTATCTGGTGCAGTCAGGAATAACCAGTAGGGTGTAGGACTCTGTGGTGTCAATGTGTGCACGTGCTTTCAGGTTGGTATCATCTTTGCTCCAGGTTATTTCAGGAACAGGACGACCCCTGATGGGAACAAACATACGAATTGAAGCACGGCACCTGACCACCAGGGTTTTCCTGAGTTCAGCATCCAGCTCAAAGTCTGGCAGCGTCTCTTGGTCCACCAGTTCAATCACTTCCTCAATCTCTGCAGGCTCGCCAACTCCCTCGGAGTTTACGGCGGTGACTCTGAAGTGGTATTTGCCTCCTTTTTGAAGTTTACCAATGACATATTCAGTAGCTTTCAATGGATACTGTGTCTCTACCTCCCAGTCATCATGCCCTTCCTTTTTGTACTCAACGATATATCCTTTTACTTCAAGACCACCATCATAGTGGGGTCGGCCCCAGACGAAGGTAGCTGTGGTTTTTGTAGTGTCTGTAATTCTGGCGTTGGATGGGGGACCAGGTGGATCTAATAAACAAGAAAAACATTTATAAATAAAAATGCGGGTGCTTGATGTGTATTTTCTGACTTTTCTGCACATGCAACTCTCCTATCTTAAAATGTGATCCATAATAAGTCTAGTTTTACTTACATACAATGTCCTTGGTCATCACAGGTTGTGATGGCTCACTTGGCTCACCAAATCCAGCCTTGTTCTCAGCAGTGACTCTAAACTCATACTCTATTCCCTCAGTTAGGCCTTGCACCTTAAAGCGCAGGTCAGGGACCGTCCTCTTACTGGCTCTCACCCATCTCATTCCTCTCCTCTCTTTCCTCTCTACACAATATCCTCCGATGTCACTTCCACCGTCCTGTACTGGTCTCTTCCATGAAATGGTGACAGCGTTCCTACTGATGTTATCGATCTCTGGGATTGAAGGTGGGCCTGGTGGGCCTGGAGAAACAAAGTATGCAAGAACATTTTGGTCAGTTATGCCTTGGGCTATTAAAACCTTCTAACTAAAGGATTTTTAAAAAAATATTTTCTTAACTATCATACTATACAACTATAATCATATGTAAACCACATAAACTTACGGTAACTGTCAATCATTTTTATTGGACCAGACTGGCTTGAGTCTCCAATGCCATACTGGTTCACAGCAAACACTCTAAAGATGTACTCGTTGCCCTTGATCAGCTTGGCGGCTACATATCTGCAGTCTATGACGTTTTCAGCTAGCTTGGTCCACTGCAGGCGGCTGGTCTCTCTCTTCTCAAGGATGTAGGACTTGATGGAGAAGCCTCCATCCTCCTCTGGTGGAAGCCAGGTCAGAGTACACTTCTCAGCTGAAATGTTACTGGCTTCGATGGGGCCTGGTGGTCCAGGCACATCCAGGACCTTCACCTTGACATGTTCTTCCTTAATGCCAAAGGGGTTGCTGGCAGTGATGGTGTACTCTCCTGTGTTCTTCCTGCTTGCGTACTTGATAGCCACAGCGGAGGAGGTGGGGGTGCTGGTGATGGTGATGATCTCAGAACTCTTCAACTCACGTCCTCCCTTCGACCAGACAGCAGTTGGTAGAGGTTTGCCCAAAATCTTGGAGGCTGAGATCCGGATGGTGTCTCCTGCCTTGACTGATACACCGTCCTTCATGTCTGGATCAATAGTGATGGTCGGGGGCTCTGAAGAGAAGACAAAAGAAAGTTGCATTGTAATTGTCTAAAATAAAACGATTTTAAGGAGCTGCACTCATCCTGATTTTTTAACTGCTGATCTACCCAAATTGCTTCACAACTCAGCTTACCATACTCATCCTTGCAGGTCAGAAGCTCAGTCGTCTCTGAAGGAACACTGATAGCCCCAGCAGAATTCTTGGCCCTGATCCTGAACTGATACTGAGATCCCTCTGTCAGGTCAGGGACGGTGAAGGCACAGCCCTGGATGTTGACATGATTGGCCTTCATCCAGGCCTTGCCACCAGCCTCCAGCTTCTCCACCATGTAGCCAGTCAGCTTGTGGCCGCCGTCATATTTGGGAACGGTCCACATCAGAGTGACCGTGGTCCTGGTGACATTGATCACTTCAGGCTTGCCAGGAGAATCTAACAGAACACAGAGTAAATCCATTGAAACATACAGAAAGAAATAACATTTTCCCTTTTTCCATTCAAGTATTAAGTATTGTAAGAAAAACTGGAGAGTTACCAAAGAAGAATTTTTGTTTTCACATTAGGAAAAATAAATGCACCAAACTCACCAATAGGATCGAGGGCAACCACACCTTCAGTGGCCCTGCTTGGCCTTCCAAGGCCGGCCATGTTCATGGCCATCACCCTGAACTCATACTCTAGTCCCTCTATCAGGCCCGTGACTCTGCACTCCTTCACTCTCAGAGGAGTCTTCGAGGCCCGTTTCCACATCAGACTATTCCTCTCCTTGAACTCCACATGATATCCTACAGAGAAACAAAATTAGTTGGTCATGATTACTGCTGTCTGCTATTTGCTCATGCTTAACTACAAACTGATATCCATCACAGTCTGTTACCAGTGATTGGGGAACCACCGGTGTCCTTTGGATCAGCCCAAGTCAAGATGGCTGACTCGTGGCGGATGCTCACTATTTCTGGAGGAGCAGGCGCCTCGGGCACATCTGGAGGAAGAAGAGAAAGAGAAATTAACAAACCACAGAGTTCTTCACATGGCCACTAGTGCCTGACAACACTTTACTTTGTCTTCATGAAGCTGTTACCATTGCATTCTTTCACATGTAACAGTATTCGTCTCCAGAATTTGTATTCAAACTTTGTCCCTTAACACAAAAACAGAATTTCTAACTTATGCATTTCAATCTGTTTTCATAAAAATCCTTTACACGCCAAATAAATGACACGACAATGTGAAATACTAGTTAATAGTTCATATTTTTTTTTAACTATTTACACCGGCAGCGATGCAAATTTGCAACAGTTGCAGCACTTTTTCAATAAAAGGATTGAATAGATTCATCCTATTGACCCAGAGCAGTCTGAGGTAAAGTTTCTTTTTTCGCAAAATGCTTGAGCGAATTTGAGTTTCCTCGGATTAACAGTTATGCAGTGTATATGTCTCGGGCTTTTATTGTGAAAGGAGTGGTGTGGTCAGCCTGTTTTTCTGAAAGTAGAAAGGTTTGGACTACAGAGCCTCTGTGTTGTTGTACACTATAGCTGTAACTATAACCGTTCTGCACAAAGGGATTTGTCAACCTTAAAAAAAATGTTGCTTTCTTTGCCCTGAATATTTACGTTCTGTGTGAGAATATTCATGGCAAAAACAACAGTAAAAAAAAAAAATACTTACATGAAAATTGTTAAACGCCCCGAGTGTGTAAAGACCTTACGAATGACTGATATAAGATTAATAAACTGAAAAAAGCTAAATTTTCAATTTTCTTTTTTTTTTAAAATGTATCACATATCACAACCTTCACAAGGCAGTTTATTATTGTACAAAAAAATAACCCGACAAACTGATTTGCTTGATTTAAGTCTCGAGTTGACTAGATGACACTAAAACACTAACTAGCAACTGACAGACTATAAAAGACGTGTGACCGCCTCAGGAGTAGTCAGGAGTGTGGTACTCACTAAATGGATGCTGGGCGATGACTGAGTCAGACCTCAGATACTCTCCAACCCCATACTTGTTCTCAGCGGACACTCTGAAGATGTACTCGATTCCATCGTGGAGCCTGATCACCCTCATTGTGGTCTTCTGGATGGCTGAGGCCACTGTGAGCCACTTGTTGTCCGTTGTCCTCCTCTTCTCCACGATGTAGTTGGACACCTCCGCACCTCCATCATCTGTGGGCGGTGCCCACTCCAGGGTGATGCCGTCGGCGGTGATCTCTTCAAACTTAATGGGTCCGGTGCAGATGCCGGGCTTGCCCACCACCTTCAGCAGGAACTTGCAGTCCTTGGAGCCGGTGCTGTTCCTGACGTTGATGTTGTAGGTGTCGGCGTCTCCTCTCTGGCAGTCTCTGATCAGCAGAGTGGTGACGCCATGAGACGCCTCCACGCACATTCGGCCAGTGTCGCCAAGCAACACGTCGCCTTTCTTCCAGGTGGAGGTGGGGAGAGGCACTCCAGTAATTGGGATGTTGATACGCGTGGTGCTGCCCTCCTTCACCACGCAGCAACCGTCATGCAGAGCACTCAAGTTGCAGTCAGGCAGCACTGAAACACAAAGGAATTTGTTTAACAGAAAATATTTAAAGACAAAATTTGATGTTCTCCTCAAACCACAAACTTAACTAAATCAATATCTGGCACGATGGCGGAGTCAAACTGATTTCTTACCAAACTGGTCCTTGGCGATGACAGTGAGCTCGGTGGGTGGTCCCTCTCCGGACTCATTGAGCGCCTTGACTCTGAACAAGTACTCCTTGCCCTCAGTCAGCTCGCCGATGGTGTGTGAGGAGTTCTTCCCCTTCATGATCTGGTTCCACTTCTGCTCGCCTTCGCTCTGCTCCAGGATGTAAGCAGAGACGTGGCTTCCACCATCGCTGGTGGGCTTCTTCCATCCCAGGACGACTGAGTCCTTGGTGGTCTTTTGGGCTTTGAAGTCCGTCACTGGACCAGGTTGCTCTGAAGGGGGAGGACGGATGAGTTAAGACCATCAACAAGATGTGTTTAACGTAGACTGTTGATTTTAATAAAATGTGTAGCTTTTGTGTTCTTTATGTGTTTGTTTATGATTAAAAACTTACATATGTGGTGATTTTCTAATTTAATGAGTTCTATTAGTTGAAGACAATATCTAAATTTGATTACTTTTACCCCAATATAAATAAAGGGTTCACTATGTCTCTGCTGGAATGGGGAGGACATATCTAAAAACCCTGGTTATGCCCTTTGTTAGAGTTGAGTCCTCTAATATATATATATATATATTTTGATATATTTTACTGTAGTCTACTGTACTCTGCTGTATAAAGAAACGTGAGTCTTGTAGCTACCTGAGGCTCGGACGCTGCCGGCGGTCTCGCAGCCCTCCCCGATCCCGTAGGCATTCTCAGCCAGCACCCTGAAGCAGTAGGCCTCTCCGGCCTCCAGGTTGGTGATCCTAAAGGAGATCTTGCAGCAGTCCGTCGCCACGCAGGTCCAGGCCTTCCTCTCGGCCAGACGCTTCTCTACGATGTAGCTCTTGACGGGGCTGCCGCCGTCGATCAGCGGGGAGTCCCAGGTTATGCAGGCGTGGCTCCTGGAGGTCTCCTTCACAATCAGGTTCAAAGGCGGTCCAGGAGAATCTGAGGGGGATTTCATTGATTGACATGATTTCTCAGCAGACTTTTTGTAGCTGTTTGGTAATTGCATATTTTTTAATAACCCAGTTTCTATCTTTAGCAATCATATTGCTCAAAATTAAACATATTTTGATATAACTTTTTACACAATCTAATTTCACTGTTCCAGCAAGCACAGTTTTGGTAAAAAAGACGTGGACAGCAACGTTTAAAAAGGTTAAAAAGTTAACGTTTCTAGATATCTATACATATTTACAGGTTCATAGAAGGAACTGACCTGCACTGAACTGTATTTATGAAAATTACTTTTCAACCATTGAATTTAGCTTGATTTGTACCACGATTTCTTTTCACCTGTAACGTACCAAACACATGCCCATGGGGTGTGTGTACTCCATGTCATTCCCTCATTGTGTTTCCTATTCTCTTACCGAGGACCTTGACCACGATGGTGTAGCTCTTGGAGCCGCTGCTGTTCTCCAGCGACAGGACATATTTGCCAGCGTCGTATCTGTTAATGTCCTCGATCATCAGCAGGGTGTCCCACTCGGATGTCTTGATCAGCACGCCCTGCCTGTCCTTCAGGTTGGCGTCCACCTTCGTCCACGTCACCTTCGGTGCCGGGCGTCCCCTCAGTGGGACGTACAGCCTCATGGTGACGCCGGCTCGAAGAACCAAAACCTTTCTAAGGTCGGCGTCCAGCTCAGCTTCAGGAGCGACTGGAGGACAGACAGAAGATTACTTGATCATCAAACCTTTACTATTAAATAATTAGATAGCCCCTATATTGTTTATTCAATCTGACAATGTGTTGTTGGCTGTTTTCTCAGTCTTTCAGCAGCAGGAATTGACTTCTTGACTTGACTGCAACCAATTACGTGTTATTTTCGGTTGAGAGCAAGGCTGCTGCGTTAGCTAGCAGATAGTTGTTAAATATATGTAGATGTTTTTATGCAAAAACTATGAAATATCCTGATATAAGACATTAACCACTGAGGTAGAAGATTTCTATGAAGCTAAATGTTTTCTGTAGATTTCTTGCACCAGTTCACCTCACAGGACGTGATCACTTTTTCAACTTTGACTTTTACCAAAAAACTAATGTTTTATTCATGTCCCTTCACAAAACGTTCCTCTGATGTTCTCAGAGGACAATAAAGTCTGCATCAAATTATATATCAATATTATTTTCCATTTTCACAGTGTGTGATCATAGCTACAAAATATTCATTCATTTTTAGAATTGTAACCCTTTAAAAAGTTGCTTTTATAAAGAAAAAGAAAAACTTTAATTATTTTCTGGAATGCGTATGCTGTGGAACAATCTGAGATAAACCAATGATTAGCAACAACATTGTTTTTGATGCATTGCATCAAACACTGCAGTGCTCCATTGTACAGCAGCCATTCCCCTAGTGGACACCAGGAGAACTACATGTATTAGCCCCATAGAGCAAACATGAGAAAATGTCTCAATCTGCTGGAAAATAGTAAAAAGTACAATTTAGAAGAACTTAGAAGTCAGGTCTCTGACTCTGTGCAGCCACCCTGCATCGCTACTTCTTCTTACGGAGCTTTTGTCTGCTTATTAGATTATATGATTCATGAAACATCTGTACATGATTCTCTCAATGATGTGAAAGAGAAAATACTTGATTCAGAAGACTTATTATTGTTTGTACGTATTGTTAAGAGGTTATTAATCAAAATAAAGTATATTAATCATTTGAGGGACGTACTCAGGATTTCCTTGGGCATGTGGTTTCCAGGGACCTCACTGGGCTCGCTGAAGCCGATCTTGTTGACGGCGATGACTCTGAACTGGTACTCAATGTTGTCCATCAGGCCTGTCATCAGGAATTTGGTGGCCTGGAGCTTTTTCGGGATGTTGCACTTGCTCCAGTGCTCAGCCTCGACTCGCTTACACTCAACCAGGTAGCCGATGATTTCACAGCCACCGTCGTATGCTGGTTTGGTCCAGCTAAGACTGATGGAGCTCTTGGTGGAGTCCACCACCTTGGGGAACGCAGGTGGGCCGGGAGGATCTGGAGAATTATAGTGACACATTTGTTATTATTCTCACATTTATTGAACAAAAAGATAATTTGATGAGCCATGTTTGAAGCAGATACTTACAGACGGGGTCGACAGCCAGTGCAGCGTTGGATGCGTCACTGGGTTTTCCCGGACCGGCCTTGTTCATGGCGATGACTCTGAACTCGTACTCAGAGCCCTCGGTCAGCTGAATGGCTTTGATGGTCCTGTCAATGACCGGCCGGCGGTTGACCTTAGCCCAGGTCAGCTCCGTGGCCTCACGTTTCTCCACCATGTAGCCGAGGATGGTAGCCTTGCCGTCGTTGGCCGGGGCCTTCCAGCTCACTGACATGGAGTTCTTAGTAATGTTGGTGATGACCGGTGGCTCGCATGGACCGGGAACATCTGTAGGAAGAGACAAGATCGTGACCATCAGTGTTTGAGTTTGTCTTATCTCATCAACAAGCAAAATGTTGGATGATAAATGAAGAAAAGTCATCAGTAAAGCTGTTTATCAAATCATACTTGACACATGATCGTTATCATGTATTTTTTAGAGTCAAGTTAGAGAAAGTTTCATTAGTCTGTAAATATTTGTGAATATGTATATTTTTCACTGTATTTGGTACTTTTCAAATTCCACCTCTGCATCCAGTGGCAGAAGCTCTGGTGGTCTGAACGTACCATACGGGTTCTTGACCATGACGGGGTCGGTCGTGATGTGGTCTCCCGTGCCATACTGGTTCTCAGCACTGACTCTGAACTCGTACTCGTGTCCCTCAATGAGTTTCTCCACTGAGCAGTCGGTGATGTGTCCGTGGATGTTGGCGGAGACCAGCGCCCAGTTGGCCCTGCTGGTCTCACGCTTCTCGATGATGTAGTTGGTGATCTCAGAGCCGCCATCTGCAAGCGGGGGCTCCCATCGCAATTTAACACGGTCGGCAAACACCTTAGCAGTTTTCACTGAGGCTGGAGGGCCTGGTTTGTCTGCAGGGAAAAGAGTGGAAGATTAGCTTCTTTGTTTATCTGTATACATAAATGCTTGCTTAGACAAAATACTATATTAATAAATGATTAAATCGAACTTACCGAGCACCTTGACCTTGATGGTGGCGTACTTAGAACCATTGATGTTCTCAGCTGTGATGGTGTAGTCTCCAGACTCCTTCCTGGTGACGGAGTAGATCTCCAGCAGGTGGACATGTTTCTTCTGGACCATCTTCATTCCCTCAATGAGTACCAGAGGAGCTCCGTCTCTCTTCCAGCTCACCTTTGGCAGCGGCTTGCCGAACACCTCAGCATCCAGGAAGACGTTCTCTCCGGCTTTCACCACAATCAGGTTCTTCATGTTGACGCCCAGTTCTACACGAGGAGGAACTGCACAGGAGAAGAAGCGAGAACAATCATCATTTTATGTCAATCATTTTAATTCTCAGCTACAGGTTTCCTTGCTGTGTGGAGGTGTACCATTTTGTGCAATGACAGCGATGGGGTCAGACAGCTCGGACGGCAGGCTGATGTTGACGGCGGTCTTGGCGATGACTCTGAACTGGTACTGTTGGCCTTCGTCCAGGCCGCTCACCACGTAGCTCTCCGTCTGGATGTTCATGCAGTTTGCGTTGCAACGCGTCCACTTGTCTTCTGGAAGCTTTGTATACTCCATGTAGTAGCCAATCAACTTGCTGCCTCCGTCATGCTTGGGGCGGCTCCAGACCAATGAGACCGAGTGTTTGGTCACATCCATGGCCTCGGGTTTGCCTGGTTGGTCTGGATGGAAAGAAACAAAGAGTCGTCGAGTAAGTTATGCTGTCTGAACAAAGAAGGTTGAGTGAACAAGAACCTGGTTAGTGAACTGGGAAAAAATTCTAAAGTGAATATTCACTTGGTAAGATCTCTGGAAATAAGAAGTCATATTTTGGCCTTTCAAGATAAAAGAGGCTCTTTTATTATTTTTGAGAAAAATAACAACAAACAAAATCCAATTTTAGTAGTTATGCTCCCTTGGAAGTAGAATCTGTCATTTTGTTTTCCTATTTTATCAAGTTACAAAAATATAATGTTGAAATCAATCGTACCAATAGCAGTCCTAGCGGTGATCAAGTCTGTCTGTTTGCAAGGTTTGCCCTGTCCAGCCAGGTTGAGTGCTGACACCCTGAAGGTGTACTCCACGCCCTCGATCAGGCCAGTGCAGGTGTACTGGGTGGATTTGACCAAGCACTCATTGGCCTTCACCCACAGAATGCTGTTCCTCTCCTTCTTTTCAATGCAAAATCCAGTGATGGGGGTCCCTCCATCGCTGGTGGGACGCTCCCATGACAGGATGACGAAGTCCTTGTTGATTTTGTTGATCTGCAGGTTTATGGGCTCGCTGGGGGGATCTTTGGGCAAAAATAAAACAGTTAGTACATTGTGTCATTGCTGTAATATCGATTACAAGTAATGTTTTGGCTCATACTCACCAAATGGATGTCTGGCAATCATCTTCTCAGAGTAGATGGGCGCGGAGATGCCTAACCTGTTCTCAGCACGGACTCGGAAGCCATACTCTTTGCCATTTGTCAGTTTTGTCACTCTGAAGCTGGTTTTGGTGCAGGATGTGGTTACGGGGACCCAGTCGCCCTGGCTGACGTCACACTTCTCCACAATATAGTTGGTGATGTTGCTGCCGCCATCCTCCTGTGGGGAGTTCCAGAGCAGCGTGCAGGCATCAATGTCCTGTTCAGTGATCTCTAGAGGAGCTTCAGGGGGTCCAGGGATGTCTGCAGTGACACAGAGGTAGAGTTATTAATGTAAATGAACACACCTGTTATTCATCAGTCTCTTTTCATCTGTATCTTTTCAGTTTAGAACCTGCAGCTTTAACAGTGTCTGTTGTTCAAACTGACCCATGACGATGACTCTGAGGATCTGGTTGATCCTTCCGGTGCTGTTCTCGGCAGACAGGCTGTAATAGCCGCTGTCCATTCTCTTCATGTTCTTTAAGATGAGCGTGCAGGTCGTCGACGTCTTTACGACCGAGAGGCGGTCAGAGGTTAGCACGTCCTCATTGCCCTGCTTCCACTTGCAGAAGGGAGCAGGTTTACCTGCAATAAGGGCCTCAACCTCCAGCTTGGATCCAGCTCTCACCGTCACAATGTCGGGCATGATGACCTTAGGAGCCACTGGGAAGAACAAGAAACACTAACAGTTACTATAGAGCTCAATGAGATGATTTCAACTTTTTCATTTTATTTATCAGTTTCTGGCTTCAAGTTGAATATTTGCGTTATTTGGTCAGAATAGTCTGAGGTAGATGTTTAGGTCTACTCACTGAGCTGTTCCTTGACCTCAAACACTCCCTCTGCCTCTCTGGCCAGACTAACTCCCACTGAGTTCCTGGCTGCCACTCTGAACTTGTACTTCATTCCTTCCTTCAGACCGACCACCACGATGGTCATGTCTTTGACCACGGAGTACGGTGTCCACTTGTCCTCGGGAGCACCCTCCTCCTGGTAGTCCACTACATAACCGTTGATCTTGGCTCCTCCGTCTCTGAGTGGCTTCAGCCAGCCTAGTGTGGCACTATTCTTGGTAATCTCCAACACGTCCATTTTCTTTGGAGGGTCCGGCTCACCTGATTGCGACACACAGCAGGTGTTAGGAAGAATTAAAAAATGAACAAACAACGTGGTTTTGACATGCTAAACCTTGTTTACACAGTCTGTGGTGACACTCACTGATCGGGTCAACAGCCAGGTAGGACTTGGGCGAGTCCTGAGGAACTCCGATGCCGTACTTGTTGCAGGCTGTAACTCTGAAGTAGTACTCGATGCCAGGCGTCATGTTGGTCACCTTAAAGCTGGTCTTCTTAAGCTCCTCTGTGCACTTGTTCCAGGTCTTCCTATCCACCTCCCGTTTCTCCACAATGTAGTTGAGGATAGGGCTGCCACCATCATTATCTGGTGGCAACCAGGACAGCTGAGCTGTCGTCTTGGTGATGTTGTTTGCCTCCAGGCCGCCAACGGGACCAGGAGTGTCTGCAGAGGATGCATTTAGGAATCAATTTGATCGTACAGTTTCCTTAAAGGCAAGTGCTGTAAAAATGTAGTTTGTCATTATTATTCTGTTTCTTACCGAGGACTTTGACACGGACATACACAGCTTTCTCTCCAACTGAGTTAGATAGAGTCAGAGAGTATCTCCCAGAATCGTCTCTGGTGCTCTCAGGAATGACCAGGAAGGACATAGTGTCAACCTGGTCCACATGACCTCGGCGGATCACATTGTCCACACCCATGCGCTTCCAGGTAACCTTGGGTGCAGGCCTTCCTCTGATCACAGCGAAAAGCCTGATTGGACAGCCGGCCCTCACAGACAGGCCTTTCCTCAGACTGGCATCCAGGTCAATCTCTGGAGCCTCTGTTGCCATAGAAACACATTGATGAAGCGATTACTAGTGTTGGTAACATTTACTATGTTGTGTAACACAATGGAAGGCACAGCCTGTGCTGGCTTTCGTGGCCGTTCGTTCTTACCCAGGACCTCCTTGGGGGACACGGCCTCCTTCAAGTAGGCGTGACGTCCCCAGCCAACCTGGTTTTTGGCGGAGACCTTGAAATCGTACTCTTGCTTCTCATCCAGCTGGCCAATGGTGAACTCTGTGAGCACCAATGGGCCATGGGTGTCAATTCTCTTCCAGCCCTCTGTGGGCTTCTCAGGGTCTGCCTCACTTTTCAGTCTAATGTCCAGGCTGTAGTTGATGATGGGAGCACCACCATCATACACGGGTTTAGACCAGGACAGGGTGATAGAGGTCTTAGTGCTGTCGCCCACCTTCAGGCATGCAGGGGGGCCAGGGGGCTCTGCAAGTAGAGACAGTAAGACAGAGTTCAATAAAAATAATTAAACCTGAAGACACAAAAGAGAGGCCTTTCAAGTCTATCTCTGACATGTTAAGCTTCTTGTGGTTTACATGTTCTCTGATCTGAGCACAAATCTCAAGAACATTTTTCAAGACGTAAACTGAACTGTGACAGCAACTGCAAACTTACCGATGGGATCTTTGGCTGCAACGGGTCTGCAGGGTTTGCTGGGTTCTCCCAGGCCGACCTCGTTCTCAGCCTTCACCCTGAACTGGTACTCATGGTTGGGGATCAGGTTGGTGACTTTCATGCGTCTCTCAGAGATGGGGCTCTTGGTGCATGGCACCCAGCGCACTGCCCTCTTCTCCTTCCTCTCCAAGATGTAGCCGGTGATCGACTTTCCTCCGTCATTCTCAGGAGGAGCCCAGACAACGGTCATCTCATCTTTACTCACCTGCATCACAAAAGTATTAACAGTGTGACTACAGCTAGGTTGTATACTACTACTGGTATTAAGACAAATACCGGGCTGAAATATTTTTCACGTGAGTACATTTTTGGGAAATCCTTAATACAAGGAGTCCTTTACTTACCTTGCTGACATCAGGAACATCAGGGGGTCCAGGTTTGTTGAACTGAGTCTTGACAGTGAAAGGCTTGCTCTCCATGGCAGGGCCGGTTCCCATCTTGTTCTCAGCCCTGACTCTGAAGATGTACTCGTTGTTCTCCACCAGACGAGTGACGTTGCAGTATGGTGTGACCACAGAAGCTGAGTACGTGGACCAGACCATCCTCCTGGTCTCGCATTTTTCCAGGATGTAGCTGTCCACCTCACAACCTCCATCATCCTCCGGAGCATCCCACACCACTCTGCACTTGTCGGCCCCGATGCCGGTGATTCTGAGGTTCCTCACTGCGCCAGGGACGTCCAGGACATTAATGTTGGCGTATGCCGTGAAGGTGCCGGCCGAGTTGGTGGCAGTGATGATAAACCTTCCAGTGTCACTGCGTCTAGACTTGGTCAAAAGGAACTTAGAGTAGTCGGCCCCAGTCTCATAGCTGATTCTTGGGTTGTCTCCGACAGCCTTGTCTTTCGTCCATTTCACCTCAGGCTGGGGCTTTCCTCTCAGGGCGGCCTCCATTCTCACTGACTCTCCGACCTTCACTGTCAGAGCTCCAGCCAGCTTCAAGTCAATGACTGGCTTCTGGATCTCCTCTCTCACGATAATATCGGCAAGTTTCACCCAAGCACTCTCACCTCCTTCATTGACAGTCTGCACCCTGGATAACAAATGATAATAATTACTAGGTATTACTATTAAGTAATTTACATTAGTTTGGGCATTACTCAAAGAACCCCATTTCTGAGCCATGAAACACCCTGTGAAACCAACAGTATCAACTTTTAAAGTAAGTAATGTAGTAACTTACCTGAAGGTGTATGTCTGGTTCTCGACGCACTTGTCAGCCAGGAAGAAGGTATCAGTTAGATTGCCGGTGCTTAGTTTCTGCCACTCCTCTGCATCTTTGACTTTGCACTCCAAGTTGTAGGAGATGTTGGGGCTTCCGCCATCGTAGTCAGGCTTCCTCCATCTCAGATAGACGTGATTCTTACCGATGTCGGTGGCTCTGAAGTTCTCAGGCTCACCGGGCTTCTCAATAGGGTCAATGGCCAGCAGAGGGGTCTTGGTCTCCACACATGGTCCAGGGCCCATCTTGTTCTCAGCACAGACGCGGAACAGGTACTCATGACCTTCCATCATCTTAGCCTTGATCTTGCGATTGGTGCAGTGTGAGGTGATCATAGACCACATGCAAACGCTGGGCTCACGGCACTCCACAATGTAGTTGGTGATCTCGGATCCACCATTGTCCTTAGGGGCCTCCCAGTTGAGCATACATGAGTCCCTGGTGACATAGGTTGGGTGCAGGTTCTGGCAGTGGCCGGGTCTGTCTAGCACATTTACTGTGATGGCGCAAGAGGCCTCGCCGCCCTCATTTGAAATCTTCAGGATATATTTGCCATGGTCATTTCTTGTAGCCTCCTTGATCTTCAGGTGGACCACAGGGAAGTTCTGAATGATGGTGACACGTTTGTTTGTCTCCAGAACTGTATCCTCCTTTAACCAAAGCACTTCTGGGTCAGGACGGGCCTTGATGTACCCGATGATGTTGATGTTGTGTCCGACCCGCACAGTGAGGTGATCGCGGCAGGTGACGTCCATCTCAATCTCTGGAGGAATCAGGATATCCTGAGCAGTAACAGACTCTGGGATTTCTCTGGACTCTCCATCTCCGACCATGTTTGAGGCATAGACTCTGAATCTGTATGTCAGGCCCTCCTCCAGACCCTTCACCCTGTAGGCACACTGCTTGATGAAGTCATCCAGGTTCACTTTTTTCCATTCTTCAGTATCGGCCTTCTTCATTTCCACGGTGTAGCCCAGGATGGGGCTGCCTCCGTCTTTGTTGGGTTTGGACCACACAAGGTCAGCAGTGGTCTTGCTGTAATCTCTAACTTTTGGGTTGACAGGGGGGCTGGGGACAGTGATGGGCCTGCAGGGCTTGCAGGGGTCAGAGGTGAGAGAGGGGCCACTGTAGCCAACAATATTCTCAGCAAACACTCTGAATTCATACTCATTGCCCTCAAACAGTCCCAGGACTCTGTATCTCAGTTCCTTACATGGGGTCTTGTTGACACGGATCCATTTTCCTCCCTTGTGTCGGCGCTCAATGATGTAGCCGGTGATCTGGCTGCCACCATCAGACAGGGGCATGGTCCAGCCGACTGTAACAGAATCCTCTGAGATATCAGAGGGCTGTGGCTTACCAGGCTGGCTGGGCGGCAAAAAGGAGTGTTCAGCAACAGTGGGCTTGCTTTCCAGAGGAGCACCAATGCCCATCTTGTTCTCAGCACGAATGCGAACCACATACTCCACTCCCCTCTGGAGGCGGCTGATGTTGAGCTTGGTGGCAAGGCCGACAGAGCTCACACCACCCCAGGTCTCCTTGTTGGACTCTCGCTTCTCCACGATGTAGTTGGTGACGGGGCTACCGCCATCGTCCTTGGGAGGACGCCAGTCAATCATCATGGAGTCCGGAGTGACCTCCAGGATGTTGGCAGGTCCAATGGGAGCAGCAGGAACATCCAGGACAGTGACGTTCAAGGCCACTGTCTTGGTTCCAGCTGGGTTGGACACAGTGAGCAGGTAGGTGCCCGTGTGGTTCCTGGTGCACTCATTAATGGTGAGCACAGTGGAGAACTTGTCAGTGTCGATCTTGACGTTACCCTCGCTAGTGATCTCCTCTCCTTCGATGCACCACTTTGCAGTGGGAATGGGTATTCCTCTCATGATGGCTGGCAGCCTGATGGTGGTGCCGGCTTTTACGGTGATGCCTTCACCGAGCTTGACGTCCACTTCGACAACTGGAGGCACTGTAGACATACAGACAGAGGAGGTTACCCAATGCTACTATACTCATGTTAAAAAACAATACAATATTCAATGTTAACAACCAACAGTTTACCAAATAGAGATGCAACTGTAGCATTTCTCAGCCTTAAGCACAAACATTGTTGACTGACTGATGCCAAATACAAATTCAAGGAACATTAGTTTGCTAATGTTGACGATAACAAGAACTACATCTGCACCAACATGCATTACACACGATCCAGCATAAAATTCATCTGGTAGAGGTGATATGGAGTGCTGTTTTTTTTCCTGTATCTCACCCAGTTTTTCCTGGCAGAGGATAGGCACAGTGGTGTCGGGTCTGCTGAGGCCAATGGCATTCTCAGCCCTCACTCTGAAACGGTAGGTCTTTCCTTCATCTAGGCCAGTCACATGACTCTCTGGGATGCTAACAGTCTTCCACTCGTCCCAGTCCTTCACTCCCTCTTCCTGATACTCAACCAGGAAGCCTGTGATCGGACTTCCACCGTTGCGGTCGGGCCAGTTCCAGACCAACCACACCTCAGTCTTGTCCACATCGTCATGGTGCAGGTCTTTAGGAGGACCAGGAGGGACTGGAGGAATGGAAGAAAAAACGATTAGGTTTGAACAGGTGAATTTGAGCATTCAAAACATAGAATTCACCTATCTTGTGATTGATTCACAATAGGTTTGTTTTTTTGAGTAACAAATGCTTTTGAGAAGGACAGGCCACTGGACATGTTGGCACCAAATCTGAAAATACCTTTACCAAGTAGCAACCCAATTATTAGTCCTTAACTTTGAGTATTTTCTTTGTATTTATTTATTTTGTATGTGTTAAAACACTCAGTGATCTACTCTCAGTACAATAATAAACAATAATCTGCTGATCAAGTGTTCACTGTGCTGTTACTCACAGAGTGGGTTCATTGCTTTGATGGCCTTTGGTGTCTCGACGTATTCGCTGCGTCCGTACTGGTTCTCAGCAGCGACTCTGAACATGTAGGATGTGCCCTCCATCAGGTGCTTCAGCATCATGCTGCGTTTCTTGGATGTGGAGCAGACAGGGACCCACTGAGTTGATGCAGTGTCTTTCTTCTCCACCACGAAGTTAGTGATGCGAACACCGCCGTTGTCCTCTGGGTCCTTCCAGGACAGGTAGGCAGAGTCACTCCTGATGTCAGACACCCGGAGGTGCTGGATGGGACCAGGTTTGTCTAAAAAAAAAAAAAAAAAAACATATGAGGAACATCACAAAACTGTTGAGCTTAACTTTTAATTTGTGGCAGATTCAATATCTGGTACGCTACTGCCACAGCCAAGGACAGGGGCAGACTGAAGCGTATCATTTGCCATGCTTAGAGGGTGATTAACTGAAATCTGCCGTCCCTCCAGGACCCTGAGGCGGACACCAAAGATAGTGGTGGACCCTTTTTGAACTCTTTGAACCACTTCCCTCAGGCAGAAAGCTGCAGTCCACCGGGACCAAAACCTTTGGCCACAAATCAGTTTTTTCCTGACTAGATCAACAAGGCCCAGGCATCCATATTCATATTTTTATCGTAAATCTTCTCCTCTTATGTTCTTGACTTTTGAAGTACTTTGCCTGTATTTTTATTTCCACTTAATATATTTAATGTATGCAATAAACACCAAACCATAATCCTTGTAAGTGTATAACCTACATGGCAATAAACCTTATTCTGAAAAGGGCATTAACTAAATGTATAAAATATATTACAGTGACGATTGATTACCCTCCCCAAACTGTTCAGAGCAAACACATACAGAAGTGCTGAATCACACTCATGTACTCATGCTAAAACATTTGATCCATTTCTTACCGAAGACCAGCACAGTGCAGATGGCAGTCTTGGATCCGACTGGGTTCTCCACAGTTAGTGTGTAGTCTCCACAGTCGCCACGGTTACAGAACCTCATCTCCAGCTTGGTGCCTGTCTGGTTGGTGTCAATGTCGGCCCTGGTGGGCACCTCGGCCTCGTTCTTCTGCCAGTTGACGGTGGGGAACGGGACGCCATTGATGGTGGCCATCAGAGTGATGTGAGTGCCGGCCAAGGCCTTCACCTCTCGTGTCATTGCAGCATCCAGAATCAACTCTGGGGGCTCTGGGGGGCGAACACAGTAATATCACATTTGTACACAGCATTTCTTAAACCAGCATTGGTTCAAATGGTACTCAACCACAGTTATGATGACTCACCAAGTCTGTCTTGCACTTTGATTGGCTCCTTCAAGTTAGCTGGGACGGACTCTCCGGCAGCGTTGACCGCCATGACTCTGAATCTGTACATAACACCATCTTCTAGGTTGATCACCTTAAACTTGGTCTCCTGGCAGGAGTCTGGAGTCTGGTTCACCTGAGGACAGCGGCAGGACAAGAGTTCAACATCACACAGGTCATGGTGTCCTTAGACCAAACAGGTAAATGTATTTGGACAAACGCCTCACCTTGCTAAACTCCTCCTCTCCAGCCTTCTGGAACTCCAGCAGGTATCCAAAGATCTTTCCTCTGCCGGTGTCGGTGGGCGGCTGCCAGGACAGAGTCACCGACTCCTTGGTGAAGTCGATGGCCTGGAAGTTCACCGGTGGACCAGGTTTCACTGTTGCAAAGGACATGGAGGAATTGTGGTTGTGAGTGGGATACAGAAATAGCAATAAGATGAAGTGTTGCTGGAAGTGGGGAACTCACCTATGGGGTCTTTGGCGAAGACGGGTTTGGATGGTGGGCTCGGGTCTCCGGCTCCCACGATGTTCTCAGCGCTGACTCTGAACTCGTACTCGCAGCCGTGCAGCAGCTCCGTCACGCAGTACTCCACCTTCGGATAGATTCTCTCCATGTTGCAGCGAACCCACCTGGACGCAGAAACGTGAACAGTTTAAGTTTATCTACGAGCCGCTGGGAAGCATGTTCAGATTATATTCTGCAGCCTTACTGTTTCATATTTTATGGGCTTTGTAAGGAGGAGACAAAAGATGGAATCTTTTGGCCATGTTCAACACAATCTTCTCTAATGTGAGGATTTTATATCTTTGTAAAATGAATCTCTTTGGTTTTGGACTGTCGGTCGTGCCAAACAAGACATTTGAGGACTTTACTTTCCTGACATGTTTCAAATGATTAATCAACTATTTTCACAGATTACTTGTTAATAAAAAAACTCCATCAAAATATGCTGGAGATACCCAACAATTTAGTGATGATCAGGTCACAACCTTTCAGATGTTTCAGACGAAAATATGTTTTTGGCCTCAATGGTTGCTTTTAAAAATAAGTCAACAAGTGAAACTTTAACCTCTTAAATCCAACTGCTGCTGCTGGGTTCGGGTGAATTGTTGGTTTTGAATGATGCTATCAGGGTTAGGTTTATTTAAATGTTAAGAGTTTCTTTCCTGTAAAGTCTTGCGATGTGTACACAGGGAGACTAACACTGGGGGCATTCCTTCACCCTCCAGGTTTCTAGCGCTGTGTGTTTTGCGTACCTGTGGGCCATGGTCTCCTTCCTCTCCACGATGTAGCCTGTGATTGGTTTCCCTCCGTCAGCAGGAGGTTCCCAGCTGATGAGGGCGGAGTCGTGATAGACCTCCTTCACTGTGGGCTGTTTAGGAGCGTCGGGCACCTCTGTAAAGGAAACAAAGTCCCACAGGTCAGACACAGGGGTTCGTCCTGCTCTACATGGTCTTGGACGCTTCCTGTTGCAGGTCTGACTTACTGAAGACGTCCCTGGCCTTGGACTCTGCAGACAGAAGAGGGTCGCTGATGCCGTAGATGTTCTGAGCCATGATCCTGATGATGTAATCACGACCCTCGATCAGCTTCGGCACCTGAAGCAAAAGACAGGGAGTCAGTTCTGAGGACTGAAATGTGATCGGAGCACTGCGTATGAAAAATGATACGTACTGAAAGCTGATATGAAATATCTCTTCAGATAATTAAAATCCATATTTCATCAGATTGAAATTTATTTAGGTTATTGTACGGCTGCATGTGTTTAGACGACATTTAACATTTCAGAACTTTGAACTTAATTTGAATGTTAAAGGTTTGATTTTCATATGAGTTGTGAATCTCATGTATTGTAATCATTAAGAATATAATCATTTGCCGACCCTTCTAACTTAATTTAGTCTCATTGTCAGAGAATATATCGTTATACTAAATAAGTGCATTGAATTTTTATCCATTTTTATCTCTAAAGTCGACACCTGACACCTGGGATGTGATCTGTGTGCATATTCATGGTTAACAAGCCAATTTGTCCTTTACCAACTTTTTTGTGTGTCAATGTTTCTGTATATATTATTGTTGTACTTTTATGTGGACGCAAATACAATAAAATAAAGAATTAACCAAAACCCGGCTTTTTAGTGCATCGCACAGGATTGATGCAACATAACATGAGCTAATATAATAATATCAGCTCTTGGCCGAGTGTCTTTTCTTGTTGATCGTTTATTAGTTAAATCTTTTCCTTCGAGCGTGTCAGCCCCGATCCTCCCACCTTGCAGGAGGTCCTGGTGCAGGACGAGGTCACGGGCATCCAGAGGTCTCGGTTGGTGTCTCTCTTCTCGATGATGTAGTTGGAGACGGCGCAGCCTCCGTCATCCAGAGGGGGGTTCCAGGAGATCACCATGTAGTTCCTGTAGACCTCGTCGAACACCACAGGGCCCTCTGGTGGCTGAGGACGGTCTGACAGGAGGAAGAATTCATAGAGGTGAGTCCTTCATTTGGATTGGCTTTTAAAATCTGCAGCATGAATATGAAACCAGCTCAGAGCTCTTCTTTCCTTCTCCAGTTTGTTTCCCATCACATCCTTCATTTCTAGTCTACATCTTGTTATTGGGTCCAGAATCTGATAATCCTGGACTTTCACCTCTACATGCTTCATCTTGTTTATGTGCTGTGACTCACCGACCACGGTGATGGTGCAGATTCCTGTGCGAGCTCCGGCGGCGTTCTCCACGCTGACGCAGTAGCATCCGCTGTGCTCCCTCTTGGCCTTGCTGATGGTGAGGCTGAGGTGGCGCGCGGTGTTGTGGAGGATGATCTCATCGTCCGCCTTCAGCTCCTCCTCGTTCTTCTTCCAGGTGATAGCCGGGGCCGGTTTGCCGCTGTAGCGTCCCGACAGCGAGCACGTGTCTCCCACCTTCACCATCATCTTGTCCCTGAAGTCCAGGTCCACGGTGGGTGGTTCTGAGGGGGACACATTCAAATGTTATGGTTTGTTGTTGGTTATCGTGTTAATATTAATATTTACATTAGTGAGCCTGTAATTCTGTATCGCAGCATCTTTTAGTTTTTCATAAAATAATTAAAGCTTGTGGTGTTGCGTAACTCACCGAGCTCGTCCTTGCACTGGACTGGTTTGGTGGCGAAGGATGGTTTTCCTTTTCCCACCTGGTTGATGGCGGAGACTCTGAACTCGTGGCTCGAGCCCTCCTTGAGCCCCGTCAGCGTGAACTTCCTGTCCATCAGCTTGGTCTCTCCACCGACTCGCGTGAAGCTGTCCCGGCCGACCATGCGGGACTCCAGGACGTACTCAGTCACCTCGGCGCCGCCGTCGTACTTGGGCGGTCTCCAGGCGACGGAGAGGGAGTCCTTGGTAACCGCGGTGATGATCAGGTCCTCTGGACGCTCCGGGACGGCTGGAGGACACACGAACATGATGAGACGTATTGAAAGGACACGTCCTGTGTGATCGTAGCTCTTTTAGTAACTCCTTTCTGCTTTAGTTTAAAGTCTGTATTTATTTATTTTTATTATGTTGTTAACTATGTAAACATATACATCGCGTTTTGTTGTTTTACAGATCCCATAGTTTTAAAGAAATGTCCAGAAAGTAAGTAAATTCATTAATTTAAAGGAAAATTTACCCAGTTTTGAATAGGTAAACATGTCTACAGGCAAACTAACTACAGAATAAAGTTTATAAGAAAACAATAATAAAGATTTACTTTTTAAACATTTAAATTGGAAACTTTTCTCTCAAATGACTCTAAACTCAACACGACTCACGTGTCTATATTTAGAACCAAATTACAAACTATTTCAGGCAAACTTCTTAATTTTGCACAGATATTTTCACAGGTCTGTACTACGGTGCCGTATTAAGCCTTAGTAGGAAAAAATACCAAAATGATTACGGAGCCGGGGGAGGGGGAAATATTCAGAGAAAGAAATCTCTAAAGTTACAAGAAAATAACTCAAATCAGTGTGTTGTTTTCCTATTAATAGGCCTAATTTACGGCCTCAACGTCTTCTAAACGTTAATAATATGGTGTTCTGGGATATAAACCAAGAGCATTTCTTATCGATGATGTAATTGGTCGTCCACTGCAGGAATAAAACAGCACGTCTGTGGTGAGATGAGAATGATCCAACCGTACAAAGGGAAGCCATCTCAGAATATTACCGCCCTCCACCATCTCTGTGAATTCAGATATTTCAGGTTGCCTCGTGTGGGACTTACAGATGGGGTCCTTGATGAGAACCATCTTGTCGGTCTCGATGAACGGCCCCATGCCGATGATGTTCTCGGCTGCGATCCTGAAGAAGTAGCCCTTGCCGTCGAGGAGTCCCTGCACCACGGCGTTGTTCCTCGTCACCGTGTAGGACACCGAGGTCCAGCCCATGCGGTCCGACTCCCTCTTCTCGATGATGTAGTTGGTGATGGCCGAGCCTCCGTCGTCCTCGGGGGAGTACCAGGTCAGCTTGCAGGAGTCGTTGGTCAGATTCTCTCCAGCGAAAGGAAGACCGACCGGTCCGGGGACGTCTGGAGGGAGCGGACAGGAAGTCAGGCATCTCGCTACCCTCCTCCAGATGATTTATCATAAACACAAACATTTCTGATAACCCGACTCACCCAGGACCTCCACGATGACGGCCTTCTTCCTCTCTCCTCCCTCGTTCTTGGCGGTCAGTGTGTAGATGCCCTGGTGTTGGCGTCTGCAGTTCTTGATGACCAGTGAGTTAGAGATGCCCGTCGTCTCCACCGCGGCCTCCTTGGGCACCTCGGCGTCGTCCCGGCACCAGGAGATCTGGGGGGCAGGTTTACCGGACACGTAGGCGATGATGCGGATGGTGCCGCCGGCGTGGACCACGATCTTTTCCTTCACCGAGGCATCCAGGTCCATCTCAGGAGGAACTGGACGTGGAAGGTGACGATTTGTATTTAATAAACTGTTTTCTCATCAGAAACTGTGTCCACGGTTCAGAATTAGGGGATCAGACTCTTACTTGTTCTGTCTTTGACCTCGATCAGCTCAGAAACAAATCCTGGTTCTCCAACTCCAGCGGCGTTCACGGCTTTGACTCTGAAGCGGTACAGACCGCCTTCCTTCAGACCGGCCACCACGAACTTGGTTCCTCTGATCTCTTTGTCCTTCGCCTGCAGAGAGACGATCAGAAACTCAACATCAACATCAACATCAACAACATCAACATCAACATCAACATCAACAACATCAACATCAACAACAACAACAACAACATCAACATCAACATCAACAACAACAACAACATCAACATCAACATCAACAACAACAACAACTCTCAATCCCTAAAACAGGAAATTAGAAACCATGATGCTCCTGGACTCAGAAAAGCAGGTGAAACAAAGCTGTTATTTTCTCTGATGTTCAACGAGAGATAAGAGGTAGGTCTTTGTATTTTTAGCATATATGGTTGTTTTACATGTTTATGATATAATAATATGTGAAAATCAAATCATTGTTCATTTCAAGTGTGAGTTTCAAACTGAACCCGACTGGCTCCAAACCAGTATTGATGAGGTGTTAAAACAGAGTTAAAGTGAGACTTAAATCGACTTGTTTCTTCGGGGACTCGACCTCACTGACCTTCTCCCAGGTCTCCTCGCTCTCAGGCTCCTTCTCCTCCTCGTCGCTCAGCAGCAGCCTCCTCTGAGCCTTCTTCTCCTCCTCCTCTTTGTTCACCTCCTTGAACTCGGCGATGTAGCCCGTGACCTTCGAACCCCCGTCCACAGTGGGGGGGATCCACTCCAGCTCCACGGTGGACTTGGTCCAGTCCGTGACCTTCGGAGTGGGCGGCCCGGGAGGCGCTGCAACAGCACACAGACAGTTTAAACTCACGTTATCAGAACTAACTTCACTTCTGTGTATTCACATGACCCTTACAGTCTTGTTCTTACTTTGAAATAATTTTCCAGAAGCAACACACGTCTCTAATAAAGTTAAATAAGTTAAACTGTATTTAACTGTAGTTAAAGAGCTTGATAATGAAATTTAAATCGAATTAAAATCTGTCATGTCCTGTAAAGCAGTGAAGACGTTCTTACTGATGGGGTCTCTGCAGAGGACGGGGTCAGAGGGCACGCTGGGCAGACCGCAGCCGGCGGCGTTCATGGCGATGACCCTGAACTGGTACATGGCGCCCTCCTGCAGGCCGGCGACGTCCCAGTTGTTGCCCAGAGGCAGCGCTCGGATCGGGTCGCGGGTGACGCGGACCCAGCGCTTGGCGGTGGTCTCCTTCTTCTCCACGATGTAGCCGGTGATGGAGGAGCCGCCGTCGTACTTGGGCTCGTCCCAGTTGGCGGTCATCGACTCCAGACAGACGTCCGTTACAGTCGGCTTCTCACACTGACCGGGGACGGCTGCAAGAGGACGGGACGGATATCAATCATCAAGACATCAGCTGGAGGACCTACTGATGTGTCACTGATCTCCAGAGGGGTTTCACTTTAACTGAATTCAGATATTTGTTATTTGCCACAGGTTACTGAGTGGATAACGGACTAAAGTAAAAGGATGGAGACATTTGAATGGAGACATTCCAGTGTTTACATGATGAACCTGAAGCTGACAGGTAGACTGATCTGAACTCACTGAAGAGGTTTCTGGCCTTCTCCGGCTCGCTGACCAGCGGAGGCCCGACTCCAAACTTGTTCTGGGCCATGACTCTGAACTCGTACTCGTGGTTCTCCGTCAGCCGGGTCACCACGTAGACGCACTCCTTGGGGTCGTTGGAGACGTGGACCCAGGACTTCCTGTTCTCCTCGCGCTTCTCAACAACGTAGTTGGTGATCTTGGATCCACCGTCGTCTTTGGGAGGGTTCCAGGCCAGGCCGATCCTCTCCGCAAACACCTCGGTGAACTTGAGCGGTGCGACAGGGGGGCCAGGAGGTCCTGCAGGGGGGACACATTTTTTGAAAAGATGCTCGTATATTTGTTTACAAGATAAACCACTTCAACCATGATCAATTACCAAACCTTCAATTTAAATCTCAATTTTTAAATAATAAAATGGTAATTGACAGTTCTCTAATAACCTTTCTGTTATTAGTGGCTCATAAACAGGCAGATTTATCATCAAATTCATAATAACATTTTAAACAATGGATTCTTGTTGTCAGACAGAAGTACACGAAAACAGCCGACAACAGTTTTTTATCAGGTGTAGCTAGCTAGCTAATGAAGCTCACGCTACGAGAGAAGAGTCTTTCAGGATGAGGACTACCTGATGTAACTCTCAGGTAACGTCTTTAAATCCAGTAAAGACCAGGACAGAGCTGCTAACGTTAGCCCAAAATGAAATGTGCTACTGTGAAGGCTATTATTCCGCCACACGTAACCCCACAACATGATGGGGATCCGTCTCCCTATGGCGCAGTCATGAACCGCCCCACTCTGGGGGGGTCAGATGACGTCATTCTGCATAAAACCTGGTGTGACGACATGTTAAGTGTTTGTGTTTCTCACCGAGCACGGCAAGCTTGATGTCCTTGGTGGCGGTGCCCAGGCTGTTAGTGGCCGTCAGGCTGTAGAGGGCGCTGTCGTGCCGGCTGGCCTGCTGGATCAGCAGCGTGCACTTGTCGTGGGTCACCAGTTTGTTGATGTGCTGGTCGTACTGGACGGCGGCCTTCTCCTCAGGTTTGGCCACACCGGCTTTCTGCCAGGTGAGCGTGGGGAACGGACACCCGCTCACCTTCGCCACGATGCTGATGTCACAGCCCTCCTCGCCCTCCATGGCCTCACGCAGCACGATGGTGGGAGCGCCTGCAGAAACACGGATGCTTTAAGAAAGTCCTGCAGAACACAACAATCTCGCAGAGATGCAACATCCTGAAAAGCTCACAGCCAATATGTTCTGTCCACAGTGGTCTAACAATATTGTACAGTTGTAGCTGAATAAGAAGCCTGTGATTGGCTGAAGCTGCTGTCTCATACATGTCTGATCCTTGATGACCAGGGGTCCAGCGGTGGCGGAGGGTCGGCTGGGTCCAGCAGCGTTCACGGCTTTTACTCTGAACTCATATTCTCCTCCCTGCAGATCAACAACACCACAGTCAACATTGGTCTCGTTATCTTTTTCTCACAGTGATTCAATCAATGAGGTCGAAGACACCACAGATCATAATATCATAATATCAGTAGAGTGGAAGAGTGGAATCTCAGCTTCATTTCTTTACTTCACTCTCACTGGTTTCATTCGTATATTACTTTTGGGGTTACTCAGGGTTCTATTTTGGGCCCATTCTGATGAACAACTGTTATATATTTAAGTCTCATTTTAACGTCTCTACCATCCACTAACAGCTTTCATTTCATTTGCATGACCTCAAGGGTTCATGGTAAATGGACTGCGCTTATAGACCTTTTCTACTTTAACGGACAGAGCACCACAGTCGCCCCAAACGGGGCGGTGAACTTGGTCTTACCAGGTAACGTCAATGATTTTTGTGGGGTCTAATGGACATGATTACTGGATTTTCTCTGGAAAGAATAACTTCTGTTGTAATGAACACTACAGAATGGCACAGGGCTCAATTTCCAGAGTAACTAGAAGGGCCCTCGGAGAGCACAAACCTCCGCCAAATGACAAATAATGCATGAATACACCACATGAATGGTGGCCCATGCTACACTCTCCCACCAAGGTTCATGGAAATAGGGCCCGTAGTTTCTCTGTAATCCTGCTGACAAAGAGTCCAACAAACCAAACAGAAACATGATCTCCCTGGTGGAGGTCATGAAGAGGCCCTGCATGTAATTTACTAATATAGTGCATTAACTTGGAAGTTACTCTATAAAAACACCTTCAGACAGTCAACATCACATTATCTGATCATCAAGTTAATTTGTACAAAAATAAACTGAAACCACTGGAAGGAACAAAATCCACCAGAAAACTGTTATTGAGTAATAATGAATGCAGGAAGTAGAAAAGTGAATGTGCCGATAGACAGACCTCCTTCAGGTCCTCCACCACGAAGCTGAGCTCCTCCACGTCCCTCTTGTTGCACTGCTTCCAGGTCTCCTTCTCCTTGCCGCTGGTGTCCCAGCTCAAACGCTCGATGATGTAATGCTTCACCGGAGAGCCGCCGTTGTTTTTGGGAGGCTCCCAGCTCAGAGTGACGGTGTTCTTTGTCACCAGGTTGACCTTGACCTTGGTGGGGGGGTCGGGGGGGTCTGAGGAAGAGAAGAAGAAGAGGAGGATTAGCATTTGGAACATCACTTTGGCAGTTTGTCTGAAGAGTAGCAGGTCTGTCCTCACAGATGGGGTCTCCGGCCCGGACCGGGTCGGTGGTGATGGTGAAGGGTCCGAATCCAAGTCTGTTCTCAGCTCGGACCCTGAACAGGTAGTCCTGACCCTCCAGCAGACCCGGCACCACGTAGGCCTGGCTGGCACAGGCTGCATTCACCTGGTAACAAATCAATCAATCCATCAGTCATCAATTTATGTTGAAGTCAACTGAATAATAATAATAATAATATGAATTTTTACAACTTAGTCTTGCAGCTGTGTTCATCTGACTCAGAATACAATTATTCTGTACATGAAATACGTAATAAAGGTTTGTCATTACTGGAGATGAGGAGGTAGTTTGCTAGTTTGCTGACTGGTTAACTGGCTGGTTGCCCCATAAGTAGACCTCCATGCAGTTACCTACAATATCTAATCAAGGAGGTTGAACTGTGATGTTCTTTTTATTTTCCTCAGTTTTTGATGAAGCTAGACGAGCAGTTTCCATAGCTTGCAGTCTTTATGCTAAGCTAAGCTAATCACACTGTGGCACAAGGCCCAAAATAAAAAAATTTGAAATTAGAATTAGAAATGCAGCAATTGCAAATTTTCATGGCCGATTTTTTTCAGATTTTTAAAAGTCTAACCTGCCGATTCTGATTTTCTTTTTAAGAACTATAATTGACATTAAGGCTCCAAACTTGATTTTGACTTCATCAACAGTGTGCCGAAAAAATTATTTCACCCGTCCTGAAGTCAGAAATTCTAAATGTTATACTTTTACTTTGTTATAATCATCTACAGTGGTTATTTAAACACACACAATTCAAATAATAAAGAAATAAAAGTTGTATAATCCTGTTTCTCACCAAAAATGAATTTTACAGGATGTTGTCTGCCAGAGTGTGTATTATCGTATGTGTCTGTGCTGCTGTGTACCAACGTAAAACCATCAAGCGATATGTGTGTAAATGTGACCAGTGGAGTTGATCATTATGTTTTCTTTAAAGTTATTGTTTTCTTAAATAAAGAGTTCTCAAAGAAACTAGGCTGTAAATATAAAAAAAAAGAACGGACTGTAAACTGAAACTGAGCGGACACATTGAGGAATGGACTGAGCAGTGTTCACCTTCGTCCAGGCCTTGTCAGTCACACATTTCTTCTCGATAAAGTAGCTCTTGATTCTCTCTCCTCCGTCGTTGTCGGGGAGTTTCCAGATCACCCTCATGGTCGAGCGGGTGACGTCAGTAACCCTCAGGTCCTTCGGAGGTCCCGGGACGTCTGCAACGGTGACGGAATTACAGTCAGAGACCAAAGAACAAGAACACAGTGGCTCCAATATGCAGGACACAAACAACTGAAGATATACCGAGGACAATGACTCTGACGTTGACGTGTTTCTGTCCGGACTTGTTCTTGGCGGTGATGGTGTAGCGTCCCGAGTGGCTCCTCAGACTGACGGGGATGGTCACAATAGACGTGGTGTCTGTGGACTCAACCTGAATACACAAAAAAAGATTGAAAATCAGACTAACATCTATAAAACTGACCTTTATAGCAGACAGTGTTCTATAAAATGTACAATTACAAATCAAAAACCGAAATCTTCATATTAGTTGTTTTTCAGGGTTTTGAGTAAATACAAAAATACCAGAAAGAAGTGTAATGAAAAGAAGATTTTGCTGGAAAATGTGGTGAGAAAAGCACGAGTCACTGGTCTCACCTCGGAGTCCACAGGCAGCGTGTGCAGTTTGTTCTTCTTGTGCGACTTGGCTTTGCCGTAAAAGTCCCAGATAACCTTGGGAACAGGGCGGCCCTTGATGGTGGCGGGGATCCTGATCGGATCTCCAGCACGGATGCACACCAGGTCGTCGACCAATACGTCGATGGAGATGGAAGGAGGTACTGTCGGGAATGAAACATCAGCGGGAACATCAGTGAAGGACAGAGAGACAAACACGTAAAAAACACTTTGCACAGTCATTGTTTGTGACGTTAAAGTGGGACATACGCTGGACGTCCTCAACCAGAACCTCGCTGGTGCGGGGGCTCGGGTCGGACTCGCCGATGTCGTTGACAGCAATGATCCTGAAGCGGTAGCGTTTCAGCTCGCGGAGGCTGGGCATCGTGAACTCAGTGTTGGGGTTGAGGGAGTCTTTGTCGTTCACGCTCATCCACCCTGATGAGCCCTCATCCTGGATCTGGACGATGTAACCCTTGATGGGGCTTCCCCCATCACTCTCTGGTACCTTCCAGGACAGCGTTACACTGTGCTTTGTCTTATCAACCACCACAGGAGCAGCGGGCATGCTGGGAGGAGCTGGAGAGGAGAACAGCAGTTAGTAAAAATAGCATCCAATTTTGGGAAAAACGAATTGATCATCTTTCAAAACACAAAGGAACCGGTATGTTCAAGATTACTGATCTGGTCAAAAGACTGCGATTAATTACAGGGATTATACTTTATTTTGATATGTACGACTTATTTATAATCCAACACTTTAAAAAGAGTTATTTTTTTATACTCACTGAGTGGATCGACAGCAAAGGCAGAGTCGGACGGTCCGCTGAATGGTCCAATTCCTGAAGAATTGCTGGCAGCAACCCTGAACTCGTACTCCGTTCCTTCGATCAGACGAGTCGCCTGGGAGACACAGAAAGATGAGTGGATTCAACAGACCCCTGTGGCTAGCAAACCTTCTGGACTGTGATCATCCATCCTGAAGGTCTGTGACAGATCCTCTTAATGGTGTGTAACAGACTGTACTGAAGGTGTGTAAAGGACCTTCTTAAAAGGCCTTTGACAGAACATATTTAAGGTCTATTATTTAATTTTCTAAAGGTTTGTGATGGACCTTCCCAAAGGTCTGATAAAGACCAGAGCTGAAGGTCTACAAAGAACCGTCCTGAAGGTTTTTGTTGGCCCATTCTAAAGGGCCCCTGTATAGAGGTCCATTGCAAACCTTAGGACCTACCTAAAGGCCTTCCTAAATCTCATGATAGACCTTCCTAAAAGTCAGTGGCAAGACATCCTAAAGGTCAACAGGTCTGTGTGGGTTTAACCTGAAGTTATATTTTGGTATGTAGAAGGTTGTAGCTGAGCTGTAAACACTGAGGCAATACTTTACATGCAACGTCACAAACAAAGCCCCAGAAGCTCACCTGGAACTCCCAGCTTTTCATGCCCCTCTTGGTGACTGGCGTCTTGTTGACTTTGGCCCAGTAGGCGGTGCCTTTCTCCCTCTTCTCCACCCAGTAGCCAATAATCATAGAGCCGCCGTTGTCTCTGGGAGGCTCCCAGGTTAGGGTCATGGAGGTCTTGGAGTACTCTGCGATGGTTGGTTTCTCTGGTGGGCCAGGAAGGCCGAATGGGTCAGTGATCAAGACTTCCTCCGTTGTGCAGGGGTCAGATTTACCATAGCGATTCTCGGCCTTGACCCTGAACAGGTAGGACTTGTTGGTCTCCAGGTTCCACACCTGCAGGACAGGGAGGTGGTGTTCCCATTAGAGTAAAAACAGGGCTTTAAAATCCTGTGACAACCCTGTTATTGTTATTACTATAATTATTAGGACATACCCCGAATTTCTTCTCGACGATACTATTGGTAACCACCTCCCACTGGGGCTCAGGTGGAGCTTCCTGTCCCTCTTCCAGCTCCGGTTCATCTTTCATCACATCCTTCTTCTCAACAATGTAGTTGGTCAACTCGCTGCCACCATTATCCAGCGGCGTGTCCCAGCGAAGGTAGCAAGACTCCGCCCTGATGTTGGACACTGACACATTCCTGGGTGGAAGTGGTCGGTCTGAGAGGAGAACAAAACAAAGTTCGTACATAATAAGCACATCATGTCTTTTCTGCCGCTGATTGAGTCGCCGAAATGTTTCTACTCACCCAGCACCATGACAGAGATGGTGTGCTTTGCCGAACCCATGTTGTTGGAGGCGGACACAGTGTAGCTGCCACGGTCCCTCCTGTTGGCTGCTGGGATGGACAGAGTGGTCTTTGCGTTCATCCTGCCGGTCACCTCCGTCTCCAACAGCAGAACCTCGGTGGACTCCTCGATCACCACGTCGTCCTTGGTCCACTCGATCTTTGGGATGGGGAGGCCCAGGATATCAGCGGGGATCTCAATGGGCTCACCCTTCTTCACAGTAATGCAGTCGCCCTTGAAGTGCTTGAGCATGTGGACCTCAGGAGATACTAAGAGGGACAGGACCAAAACAAATAACCATTATGATCCTATTTATCTTTTAATTCATCTCAAGAAAAATCGGCTTTGGTCCCTTTCTAGAATATAAAAATAGGGTTTTTAAGATCATTCAACCTCACCTTCGTCATCTTGGATGACCACCGTCAGCGGGATGGATGGCTCGCTCTCTCCAATTAGGTTGGCACACTTGATCCTGAATTCATACATCCAGTCCTCTTCCAGACCCTCCACAGTTAGGATCATGTTGGGGCAGAGCTCTGCGTTGCAGGGCTCGAAGGCCTGCTTGTCCTGCCTCTTCTTCTCAACAATGTAGCCAATAACAGGGCTGCCGCCGTCATTACGAGGAGGCTTCCACGTCAGTGTGATGGAGTTCTTGGTGCGCTCGGTGTAGTGGAACTTCTCTGGGTATGAGGGTGGACCTGCAGAACCAACAAAGCAACGATTACTTTTAAGTACAAATCCACTGTTCAACCAAGACAACTGAAGTCTTGGTCTGTTCACTAGAGAGCCATTTATGGAGTAATTTCTTAATTAAAATTAAGTGATTTTAGGACTCACCCTGTGGGTCAACAGCCTTGATGAGTCCCAGCTCTACTGGCGGGCCCATTCCATACTTGTTCTTGGCGATGACGCGGAACATGTACTCCTGACCCTCCATGATGCCCACGCATTCACACTTGGACGAGGCGGTTTCAATAGGCTGCCTCCACGTGTGCATCTTGGCGTCTCTTCGCTCCACTATGAAGCCGGTCAGGTCGCTGCCTCCGTCATCTTCTGGGTCATCCCAGTTCAGGAAGATCATCTTGCGAGTGACCACAACGGGCTTCAGGTCCGTGACGGGTCCGGGGACATCTGAAGATACAACAATATCATCCTTCTGTGTCCATTTTTATTTCACAGCATCAATTAATTGCAAGTTAACTGTTAAGTTTTATCATCAAGTCCTGCCCTGGTCCTTCATGGACCTCCACTCACCCATGACATCCACTCTGGTCGAAGCAGCCTTGGTGCCGCTGGGGTTGCAAGCAGAGATATGGTATTTGCCGCAGTCCTTCCTCTGGATGTTCTTGATTGAAACAATGCTGTCGTTGCCCTCAGTGAGGATCTCCACACGGTCTTTGTCAGGTTTGCTGTCGTCCTTGGTCCAGGTGATGGACGGGTAGGGTTTACCCGTGACTGTAGCAGGTAAGTGGAGTGTCTCTCCGGCTCTGATGACCACGCCGTTCTTGACAGACAGTTCCAGTTCAATCAGCGGCATCTCTGTGGAGGACGACCAAGGAAAGAAGCCATAACAAAACAATTAGATATTTCCATCATGAGTGAATGAGACAACAATTGACCTAATTAATCCCGGTACAGTCTCTTTATTTTTTGCGCCGTCTTGTTTTTTTCGGCTGACCTGCAGGATTCCTGACGAACACAGACTCGGTGAATCCTGGTGTTCCTTCTCCGGCAGCGTTGCACCCGATGACTCTGACCAGGTACTTGGCTCCCTCACGGACTCCATAGACAGTGAAGGCCCTGGTCTTCCACGGACGCTCTGTAGACCTGGACCAGTCCTTGGTACCAGCCATGACCTGAAGAACACCACCGAACAGAGACACATTAGTCTGAGCTGAAATTAAGACAGTCTAAGGTCTGACTTAACAAATATGAACCCGCTGAATTCGAAGAAGACTTGATGATCTGACCTTATCCACATGGTATCCCAGGATATCTCCTCCACCGTTGTCCAATGGTGGGTCCCACTCCACGTCAATGGAGTGGTCAGTAGTTGCCACCACTCTGGCAATTGGAGGTCCAGGAGGTACTACAGTGTCAGAAATAAACCCAGATAAGAAATGTTACCTCTGAGACTGACTATAATTCCATGTACAAAAGCATCCGGTTTAAACTGCTTCAGTTTTTCTGATTAGCTGTTTGGACAAGTATTTCTAAATATGTAATTATTCAGACCACATGGAGATGACCAATTAAGACAATGCCAAATATTTTCCTCCACTTTGACAGATATGCAAACATTGATCAGAGGATTTAGAAGAGTTTACGTACGGATCGGAGCCTGGGCCGTCTTGGGTTCGGAGGGGCCGCTGAACTTTCCGGGTCCGGCCTGGTTTTCAGCCGCCACCCTGAAGATGTAAGTCATGCCCTCCAGCAGACCTTCAACGTTCAGCTCAGTGTTGGAGACGATGTTCCTGAAGACCAGGACAGAAGGGAACATTCAGAAAGCCAGCAGAGAGATCTTTGGTAAAATAGTTCAATGTGTTTTGGTATTTCCTCACACGTCTGACAATATCCAGACAGAAAGTGTTTCCTCACCTGTTCACACGCGCCCAGCGGGAGCTGTTGATCTCGCGGCGCTCCACCCAGTATCCCAGGATGGGGCTGCCGTTGTCGTTCGGCTCGTTCCAGGTGACCAGCATGCTGTTAGCTGTAATGTCATCGATCTCCGGCTTTTCAGGAGCCTCAGGAGGTTCTGAGGAGGACGAAGTTCAGAAAAAAAAGTGAGACAGATGTTTTTTTTCATGTGAAATTTTCACTTTGTTGTTCTTGCCGTTAAACAAATAGTCTTTGGACTTTGAACACAAGAAAAAAACTTAAAAATGCTCTCTGTTAGTATAACTTTGATTTTATTTTGTGATTATTTATATTATTTATATAACTTAAAACATCAAACTATAGGTCTTAAAGTTTCCGAATTACAAAAGTGTATAGGTTTGTAGGGAGTGATTGTTTTTGGTCAGCGTCAACAACAGAAACTTAAAGAGACGAACAAACACCGTAAGCTAACAAAAAGAAGTATAACTAATTTAAAACACATATGTACATTTCTTTTGAAAAATTGCTTATATCTGATAAAATAGTTTGTTAAAAAGTAAATATTTAACTTACGACTTAAGACATATTCAAACCGAGTGTAAATCACCAATTTATATAAATACAGTACAGCGTTAACTGTTTATAAATATCTTTTAAGTATTATTTATGTTAATAATAGCCCAGCTCATAGCATGAACAGGAGTAATAATAAATAACACCATACCGAAAGGATCCTTGGCGATGAGAGGTTTGGAGACGCAGTGTGGACCGGGTCCAAACTTGTTCTCGGCCACGACCCTGAAGATGTACTCCTTCTTCTCGATGAGTTTGGGCACTAGGTAGCGGCATCCTCTCAGTGTGGAGGTGACGCAGCTCCAGCCGATCTCCAGCTTGGAGTTGTCCTTCTTCTCCAGAGTGTAGTTGAGGATCTCACTGCCGCCGTCGTCCAGAGGAGGACTCCACTTGCAAATCACAGAGTTCTTCCTCACCTCCTCAAACGTGAAGTTCACTGGAGCTCCAGGAGTATCTGTGGACAGAAACCATGTTTTTACTTATAAAATGTTTAAAACATAAAACAGTAATTTAGCAAAAAAGAATAGAAATAATTCCCACCGAGCACGTTGACCTCGCAGGTTGCCGAGGCGATTCCGTGGTCGTTCTCCACCTTCACCATGTAGACACCGTGGTCGACGCGGAGCGAGTCCTTGATGGCGATGGAGGACACGCCCCTTTGCTGGTTGTCGATGGCCAGACGTTCATTTATTGTCGGGTAGTCGGTCTCCTCCACATCCGTCTCCGCTGTCTCCTCCTCCTTCTTCTCCTCTTCCTTCTTCTCCTCCTCCTCCTCCTTCTTCTCCTCTCCTTCCTTCTTGTCTTCTTCCTTCTTCTCTTCTCCTTCCTTCTTCTCCTCTTTCTTCTCGGCCTCTCCCTCCTCTTTCTTAACCTCCTCCTCCTTCTTCACCTTCTTCTTCAGGGGTCTCTCGGGTCTCTTGCGGAGCGCCTCAGGCCGGATCACCTGGTTGTTCCAATACCAGGTGATCTGAGGGTACGGCGAGCCGGAGACGTTGGCGTCCAGACAGATCTCACATCCTCGCTTCACGTTGAGGCCGGACTGCAGGCTGCCGCTCAGGAAGACCTTCGGAGCATCTGAGCGAGAACAGAAGATGACCAATTAACAAAACCAGACAGTGGTCTCAATCTGAACATCTACCTCTCAGCAACAAAATGTTGAAATAAACCTTTAAAGTTAGTTTGAATGAGACTGTAAAACTGATCTGAACTCTTCAGAAGATAATGACGTCCTTACTGATGGCGTCCGAGGCCTTGACGAACGGCGTGCCGCGGGACGGCTCGCTGAGCCCGGCTGCGTTTTCTGCTTTGACTCTGAAGGTGTAGCTCTTGCCCTCCGTCAGCCTTCTGACGGTGTAGGATAGGACGGGCACCAGGAAGTCATTGCACCTTTCCCACTTGTCCTCGCCCTTCTGCTGCTTCTCCAGGACGTAGCCCATGATCTTGGCGCCGCCATCGTACATGGGAGGCTTCCAGGTCAAGGTGATGGTGCTGGATGTGGGGTTGTGGGTCTCCACGTCCACCGGCGGGTCGGGAATGTCTGGGACGAGAGACAGACTTCAGTTACATTTCTCTTAGACACAAAGAGGTTTTTCAAGATTCCTCATCAGATTGGTGGAGTGGCCCTTCAATACAGCTCATTTTCATGCACTATATCGAACAGAAAATGTCTGATGATTCTTACGTTTCTGGTCCTGGGCGATGACCGGGTTACGGAGCTCAACGAACTCTCCTCCTCCGATCTTGTTGACGGCCTGGACTCTGAAGTAGTACTCTCCGTTGGGGATGAGGTCTTTGACGTTCCAGCTCACCTTGTTCTCTCCGGACATCATGTTGACGTACGTCCTCCTGCCGGCCTCACGCCGCTGCACAAACAAAAGAAACATCAGTTCAAATATTTCAGGCCCTGATGTCCGATTTAAGACCGTCATCGCAGCTCAGGAATAAGAAAATGCCACCGTCTCGGACCTGCATGACGTAGTGAATGACCGGGCTGCCGCCGTCGTAGTCTGGAGGATCCCAGGACACTTTACAGGAGCTCTTTGTGATCTCAGAGGCCAAGATTTCCTTACATGGACCAGGAAGACCTGAAGACAGGGAGACGTGTTAATCGGTAATCCTGAGACTGATGTCTACGAGGTCATGAGAAAACACGACGTGTGTGATGGAGTACCGATGACTTTGACGTTGATGGTGGCGCTGGCAGCTCCCAGTTTGTTCTCCAGAGTCACTTTGTACTGTCCAGCATCAGCGTGAACGCTGCTGTCGACCTCCAGGTGACAGGAAATATACTCCTTCCTGTTGGACACACACAATCTTATTAGTCACTGCTGACTCAGCTTGACTCAGATACAAGAGCGTTTTATGATTAAACCTCTGAAGTCTGAAACAAATAACAATTAGTTGATTTGCATGAATTTAATCGGCAGGGATTTTAAAGTAAATTTCTAAGAAAAGATGCCCAAAATGATCTGGTTTCAGCATCTCCAATATAATAAACTGAATATATGGGACAAAACAAGACTTTTGAAGGCGTCACCTTGGATTCTGGGAAACTGTGATGGACATCATTAACAATGTCAAACTCTATAAACCAGACGATTCTGCAGATGAAGACGCCACACTGACCTGAAGCCGAGGCGTTCGTCGGCCTTGAGCTCCTTGCCGTCTTTGTGCCAGGTGATCCTGGGCGATGGTACAGCTCTGAAGGGAACTGGGATGTGCAGCTTCTCTGTTTCCACGACAACAAGGTCCAGAGTCTGGAAGTCCAGCGTCGGGTTACCTGGAAACACAGAAACATACATGTGTGTTAATTTGATGATTTACCGACCTCTGCAGAGGAAACGTGACGCATTGAGCCCAGCAGACGCTCTTACAGTCGGACTCTTTGGCAAAGACATTCTCGGAGATGTCGGAGGGCTCGCTGACTCCCACGGAGTTGATGGCCCTCACTCTCAGGATGTACTCCTTCTCGGGGACCACACCCTCCTCCACGCGGAACTTCAGCTCCTTCACTGGACGGGAGTTGACCCTCATCCACTTCTCTGTCCCGGCCGCACACATCTCGATGTGGTAGCCGGTGATGGAGCAGCCGCCATCCCTCTGCGGTGGCTTCCAAGCGATGGACAGGAAGTCGCGGCTGGCTCCGGTCACGTGTAGCTCAATGGGCGGCGATGGGACGCCTGCAGGGGACAGAACAGGAAGATTGAGGCTCTTTTTCTATGACTTTTTTGAACGAACCATTACTCATTACTGGACTCACCTGTTGGATCCTCGATGGTGATGATCTGGGTCGGTTCGCTCGGATGGCCGACGCCGGCTTCATTCTCCGCGCTGACCTGGAACTGAACCTCAGTCCCCTCGATGACGTCTGTCACTCGATACTTACAGTCCGGACCCGAAGTCTTCCCACATTTCACCCACCGAGTTCCAAGCTTCTCCATCTTCTCAAGGGAATACCTGGAGGGCGGAGTCACCGAAAGGTAAACACACCTTCATGCTGCAACTCCCCCAGGGGAGCATGAACCGATCTAATCTAACATGAGTTCTTTAACATGCAGTATTGTAATAAATGAAATAGGTAAGTACAAATACTAGGACATGATGTCTTAAAAAGTAGTATGGTACTTTATATCTGGCATTTCTCTGATATTTAGTTCAAATACCAGCAGCAGAAAAACTGACAAACATCTTAAGACTACAAGAATCCCCACTGGGAGATAAATTGTAAAAATGAATTAAACAAGACTTAAAAACAGAGACATCAGTACGGAGCATATTCATCAATAGAATAGCATGAAATATTGTGAATTAATTTCACCAACTTTAATAAACTTTATATCTCTTGCCAACAAAGATTAGGATGAAAAATAGAAAAATCTACTTGAGGATGGGTCTGCCACCGTCGTTTTTAGGCTCCTCCCACTGCAGGTCCACGTATCTCTTGGTCACAGCATTGACAGCGAGGGCGTACGGTGGCCCAGGAGTAGCTAGAACAAAAACAAATCTTATTATCTTTGCTCTCCTGGTAAAGACTGCATTTCCATGACTTAAACTGCTCTCTAACTTACTGAAAGTGTCTTTGGCCAGCACAGAGTCCTCCAGCTCGCAGAACGGTCCGACGCCAACGGCGTTCTCGGCAGCAACACGGAACACGTAGAGCGATCCTTCGTTGAGCGGCGCCACGGTGTACTTCAGCTCCTTGACCGTGGTGTCGACGGCCTGCCAGCCTTTGCGCCTGGCGTCACGCTTCTCCACCACGTAGTTGGTGATGGGCGAGCCTCCGTCACGCTCGGGCAGCGTCCACTTCAAGTCGGCGCTGTTCCTGCTGATGTTGATGACCTCCAGCCAGCGAGGAGCCATCGGAGGGTCTGAGGAGATTGAGACAAAGATTATTTAAATTCGTCTCTCAAAGATTTACTTGGTGTTTCTGTTCTCCAGCATCATTCTTTCTTACTGAGTCTCTCTTTGCAGAGCACTGGCTCGCTGGGCTCGCTGGGTTCGCTCTCTCCGGCCACGTTAACAGCTCGCACCCTGAACGAGTACTCCTGCTTCTCCATCAGGCCCTTCAGGAAGTGCTCCAGGAGGTTGATGTTCTCTGCCACGCGGATCCAGTCCGTGGTACCGCTCTTCAGCATCTCGATGACGTAGCTGTCGATCTTTGCTCCACCGTCGTGCTCCGGTTTGGTCCACATCAGGAAGCAGGACGTCTTAGCCACATCCTTCACAGTGGGTTTACCGGGAGGCCATGGAGGATCTGGAGGAGTTAGAACATGATGTTTTTTAAATGCTTGGAAACTATATAGATACTCAAACACAACTAAAGTGAGGAGGTAAATGTTGTACCGATAGGATCTTTGATGAGGATTGGGTCTGTCTCCTTGCTGGGTTTTCCAGTTCCAGCCAGATTCTCAGCCAGGACTCTGAACTTGTACTTCTTCCTGGTGGGAAGACCTTTGACTCTGCAGAGGAAAAACACGTCACATCAACACACTGGAATACAACAAAGGAGCAAAAACTTGGTAGAGACAGCAGACAGCAGGAAGACTCACCTGTAGTTGGTGTCTTTAATGGGCAGCTTGTTGCATCTGATCCACTTGTCGTGGTCAGGTTCGTATCTCTCCACCCAGTACCCGGTGATCGGGCTTCCTCCGTCCTCATCGGGCTCGTACCAGGCCAGAGTCACAGAGTCCTTGGCGATGTCTGAAGCCTCCAGCTTGTAAGGAGCTCCAGGAGTGTCTGAGGACAAGAGGGGAGGGGTGAGGTTAGTCCCGGCTGACCTGGAGGTGCACTGATCCAAAATATTATATCTCACCAAGAAAGAACCATTCTACCTGAACCTAAGATGGACTGAGCCATTAAAGAAAAAGCCACAACAATTGGACCAAAGCCTCGTAGAAATGCTGCTAAACCTGAGTTCTATGGTCAGGTGACCTACCGAAGGGGTATCTGGCGATGATGGATGGGTGCTCAGCTGGTGGACCAACACCAAACTGGTTCTCAGCAAAGACTCTGAAGATGTACTCCTTGAACTTGATCAGGCCCACAGCTTTGTAGGTGGTCAGTTTAACGGTGGAGGACAGCCGGTGCCAGATCTCGCTGTCGGCAGTTCGGCGCTCTACGATGTAGTTGGTGACTCTGGAGCCGCCATCGTCACGCGGTGGGTTCCAGGCCAGGAAGCAGGTCTCGTTGGTGATCTCAGAAATGTCGAAGGCAGCCGGAGGGCCGGGTTTATCTGTGTGAAGAAAGTTTCATTTAATTAACCAGAAACTAACAAAGTATTTATGGAAACTTTTAATTCCCTTTCTCCGTTGTCTACTGGTCTTACCGAGGATGTTGACATCGACGGTGGCGGTGGCGCGGCCGCTGCTGTTGGTGGCCTCTATGATGTAGGTGCAGCTGTCGTCTCTCTTGGTCTTGGCAATGGTGACGGTGGAGTGTCCTGGCTTGGTGTCGATGGACACCCTGTCGTCTGGTTTGAGGACCAGGTCGGCCTTGGTCCATTTCACCCGGGGCTCGGGCTTACCTGTGACCTCGGCAGGGAGCTCAATCTTGCTTCCAGCCTTGGCGGTCAGACCGGCCAGGAGCTTGGCGTCCAGCTGGATCTCTGGAGGCTCTGCATGGACAATTAAGACAAGGGGTCAGTTGGAAGTTTGCAGTTTCGAGGATAATTCACAGGAGGATTGGGGAAAATGTAACCAGGAACCTCATCTGCTGAAACAAAATCAACTTTACTCATGAACGCAGTATTAAACATGAATGCAGTATCTTCACACAACATCAGTATATATTTCCCAGCATGCCACTTAGTGTAGTTCAAAGTGTGTCTTGTAGAACTCCCCCTTGTGTTCACTGTTGGTAATCAAGTTTGAGTTTTGTTTATTTACTACTAAAGATTCTTTTCATTCATCTTGTTCTTGATTCTGCCTGGAGCCATGATTCTGGAGGTAAATGTGCCATTTTTGTGTTTCTCTGGAGCTCCTCCCCTAAATATTAATGTAGAATATATTTTGAAAAACATCCTTCAGATGAGGTCTTAGTTGCATCTAAATGATCCTCCTCACTCTATCAGACATTTTGTAGAGCAAAGTGAAAGCTCTGGGTACCTTTGGGATCAACGGCCTGGATCTCGTCGGTGGCCTTGCAGGGCCGACTGGCTCCGAGTCGGTTCAGGGCTCGGACTCTGTAGGCGTACCACTGGCCCTCGATCAGACCCGTCACCTGGCACTTCAGCTCTGGCACCATGTCCCCGCAGGGCTCCCACTTATCGGCTCCTCTCTGGCAGCGCTCCACGTTGTAGCCGCGGATGCCGGTGCCGCCGTCGTACTTCGGCGGCTCCCAGGTCAGGAAGATGCCGCTGGCCGACTTGTCTCTCCACCTCAGGTTCTCTGGAGGGTCGGGGATGGCTGGAGGAACACAAGACAGAAGCGTAAGAAAACTAAGGCTTCTTATAACACTTTTAAGACTCTTTAGCCCTTTTAAGACCTTATTTCTGAGACTTTTTGTATCTCTGGTTTGACTCACTGGCAGGAGAGGAGACGTTGACGGGCTCGTCAATGTACGCTGGCTCTCCGGGTCCACACTTGTTGCAGGCGGTGACTCTGAACAGATACTCCTTTCCTTCAACCACGTCGGTGACTGTGAACTCCTGGTCCTGGATACCTGTGGTCACCTGCGAGAGAGAACAGAGAGTTTAAAATCATCATCAGACTTCTGGTCAAAGAGTTCCTTATTGTTGGAAGCGTTTAATCACTAATACTGAAGAAAGCTTAAATGTCTAAAGAACTCATTCATGTGATTAGTTCGGTTGTATTTTATTAAAAAGATGATGATGATATTTTGAACTGAATATTAATTATTCATTCAGTTTATTTGAGGTACTAAAGCTGAAGCTAATAAAGACTGTGTGATTCAGATGTTTAAGTCGTACCTTGACCCAGGTCTTACGGGACATGTCCCGTTTCTCCACCTGGTAGCCAATCAGAGGACTTCCTCCGTCGTGCTCGGGAGCCTCCCAGCTCAAGTGGACGTGCTGCCGGGTCACCTCCAGGACCTTGAAGTCCTTCGGAGCGCTCGGCGCCGCTGGAGGAGACAAACAGATATAAAATTACACCAAAATTTAAACAAGGAAATAAAAGCATTTTTTCATGTTAGCATTGAAAGAAATTCAGATTTTGATGGCGTACCGATGACGTTGACCTCGATGTCTCCGGAGACAGACGTGACGTCGTTCTCCAGCTGGAGGGTGTAGCTGCCTTTATCTGGACGCACGCTCGGCGTGACGATCAACTCTACGAACGTGGACCTGGTCGTTAGGGTGACGCGTTCGTCAGCGGTGGTCAGCTCCTTCTCTCCGAAGGTCCACTTGGCGACGGGCGTCGGGTATCCGGTGATGGGGACTCTGATGGTGAGAGGCTGAGGGACGATCACCTCCAGCCCGTCTTTGAAAGCACTCAGGTCGAAGGACGGACCGACTGGAGAGGAAAGAGAGGCATGATGGGAACTGAACCGTCAAATGTGCTTTTTCTAAAATTCTATGGAAATGTATCAACTTATGATGTTTGACACATCCAACCTGTGTTTCATAATTCTTTATTTCAAAATCCACTTCCAACCTCCTGTTAGACAGTGAAGGGCCTTTACTGTAAAGCAACTGCAGACATTTTACTATGAAGAGGCTGGAGAGATTTAACTGTGAAGCAGTAGCTTGAGGTTTTTTACTGTGAAGAAGCTGCCAGGTTTTTTTTGTAAATGCTACACTTTGGCACCATTCTACACGTCAGGATTGGTTTCACAGTTAATATGTTACTTCACAACAGTGCGACATAACTGGTACAGAAAGTAAAGTAATTGATAATTAAAAAACATTAAAGACATTGTTTGACTCACCATGTGTGTCGTCGGCCAGCAGAGGTCCGATGATGTTTGACGGGTCGGAGACTCCGGCGGCGTTTTCGGCAAACACTTTGTAGTTGTACTTGGTTCCATATTTCAGACCTGACACCTGAAGTAAAAGTAAAAGTACAGTGTTAAGCTCAAATAAAGTACAACTGGGACACTGGAGGGTTTTTGATGTAAAGTCTAAAAGACTTTTACTGTGAAAATAACTTGAGGGCTTTTACTGTGAAGCAGTGGAGGGGCTTTTACAAAGAGGCATCTCGAGGAGGTTAGTTTAAAGCAGCCAGACGTTTTTTATCGTGTGAGCCGCTGAACAACAAACACAAAAGCAGGATTTGAACCTGTACCTTGTAGAAGAGGTCGGGGCAGAGGCGAGCGTTGCAGCGGAGCCACTTGTCAGTGCCTTCTTCGCAGCGCTCGATGATGTATCCGGTGATCATGCTGCCTCCGCTCCTCAGAGGAGTCTCCCAGCTCAGCTGCACAGAGTTCTTGTTCTGGTCCTGGTAGACCAGGTTCTGAGGGGGACTGGGACGCTCTGCAGGGGACGGACACAATAACAGACAAATATTATTGCGGGCAGTCCAGGTTTTGTGTAAGTAATATAAAGTAATATGAGCTGTTAATGAGGGCAAAGAAGAGCCTTTTGGGGTGAATTCCTATTAAAGTTTCTTACTGGGCGATAACGGGTGATGAATCCAGACTTACCGATGGGATCCATGATCTTGACGGGCCGTGTGGCGGCGCTGGGCTTGCCTTCACCAGCTTTGTTCTGAGCTTTGACTCTGAAGATGTACTCTTTGTTCTCGATGACGTCGTTAATGATGGCGCTCAGATCGTCGGCTTTGGTCACCTGCACGGGCGTCCACTTCACGGACGTCCTGTCACGCAGCTCGATGATGTAAGAGGTGATGGGAGAGCCTCCGTCGGACACGGGAGGCTCCCAGGAGACGGTGCAGCCGAACTTGGTGACGTTTCCCACGATCACGTTTAGAGGAGCGTCAGGAACATCTGAAAATAATCATTAAGAGAAGACAGTTCAGTAAACGTATTATTTATGTAAGATTCATTGTGCCAATGCCAACAGTAATCACGTGGTTCTTACCAAACTTGTTCCTGGCCTGTACGGGTTTGTCGGTGTCTACGTTGGGTCCGCTGCCGACCCGGTTTCTGGCGCAGACTCTGAACAGGTACAATGAGTCCCTGTGGAGGCCGGTCACCGTGTACTCGGGACTCTCGGCGTGGTCGGTGGCCAGCGTCCAGGTCTTTCGCTTCACGTCGCGTCTCTCCACCACGTAGCCAGTGACCTTGCTGCCGCCATCGCTCTCGGGCTCCTCCCATGCCAGGCTGACCTCACCATCAGCGGTGTCGACCACCTGCAGGTTCTTCACGGGTCCGGGGACGTCTAGAAAAGAAAATACAAGGATGAAGTTACATTTCCTCGCAGAAAATTGAGTAATGGTTCTTGGTGAGTTAAGAAGCAGAGAAACGTGAAGTGAGGAGTCATGACAACAGCTTTAGCTCCAGAGAACTCACCGATGACCTCCAGGTTGATGAAGGCTTCTCCCTGTCCGTGTTTGTTCTTGATGATGACCTTGTAGCGGCCCTCGTCAGATTTCAGGGGGTCCTTCAGTCGGTACTCTGTGCGGTCGGCGGATGTGTAGATGTTGTCTTTGTTCAGACTCAGGTTGTCGTACAGCCAGTCGGCCTCGGCCTTTGGGTAGGCGCTGTAGGGGACGGCCATGGAGATGGGCTTCCTGGCGTCGGTGATATAGGTCTGGTCTGTGGTCTTGATCTGAGGCACAGCTGGAGGAGGAGGGAGCAAGGAGACGCCGTCAGAGACAACAACTAGTGGTGTAACAGATCTCACGGCTCGGTACGATTCATTAACTACACAGTTTAACCATCACAGTGTGAAATAAAGTTTTACTGACGATCGTTATCGGCCAATATTCAGTAAAACTTTGAGATCAGCACATCGGTATTTATGCTTTCTATTTTGTGAACAACAATCTGTGATGAAATCGACAAGAGGAGAACTAATAACGTTAGCAGCTCCGCTAACGGTGAACAAAACAAAAGAACAAAAACGATCTGTAATAAGGATCATCAATGATCGGCCATTGGTATTGGCGACAAAAAAGCAAGATTGAAGATCTCTAAAAGTTATATTTGTCGCTCCGATCCAAGAGTTTTATGATCCGTTGCACCACTAACAACAACTTTTTTCATTCTTCACTCATTAAAGTTGAGCAGCTTTTGAATCACTTTTAGTCTTTCCACACTTTCCTTCGTCAGCCTCTTGGGACTCGAGACCTTTGTCCCGAGTCTGGACTACAGTTACTAAAACAAACTTGTACTGATAAATTAGTCCCGGTAACAAATCCAGATTCTTGGATAATAAGAACAGTTGCACCTCAGTGACGGTGTTTTGATGCTCTCACCTGCCAGCTCCAGCTTGGCCTTGGCGTCTTTGTCCTTGACGACGACTCTGTACTCTCCCTGATCTCGAGGTCGGATCTCACAGACCTGCAGTCTGTGGACTTTACCCTCGCACACCATCTGGTATTTGTCTCCCTGGACGACTGTCATGTTGTTCCTCAACCACTTCACCTCCAGCCGGTCCTTGTTGAGCTCCACCTCGAACACGATGTCCGAGCCTGGAGGTTCAAACGCGTCCTGAGGAGGTCTGACGATCTCCACCGGGGTTTCTGTGGGATAGAACCAGATTCATGAGGTCAACCAGAGCAGAAACAGAAGAGGAACTGGTTTCTACTGTAGAACCCAAAGAACGTACCGTCAACAAAGAGCCTGGCTCTGGTTCTCTTGTCGTCCACACCACAGGCGTACTCGCACTCATCGTCGGGTCTGCACTCCTTGATACGCAAGGTGCAAAGCTTTCCATCTTTTTCAAATGTGTATCTGGGAAAATAAACACAAGTCATTGAGCTGCAAACCTGAACAAAGTACAAATATAATAAAGTTCTGAGGGATTGAACAAGTTTGTCCATCGATAAGAGTTTCTAAAGAGGTACCTCGGTCCTTCTCTGATCTCACGTCCGTTTCTGTACCACTTGGCGTCGGCTTTCTCTTTGGTGAGTTTGCAGGTGAACTCTGCGTCCTCAAACTCGTTGATGGTCTGGTCCTTGAGCTGCATGCTGAAGTCTGTGGGCGCCTCGCTGATGATCAGCTCGGCGGTGGACTTGTTGTCTCCGGCCACGGCGGTGTACTCGCCCTCGTCCGCCAGCTTGCAGTCTTTGATGGTCAGCGTGTGCTTGTCTTTGTCCACTCTGTAGACCACGCGCTTGCTGAAGGCGATCTCCTCGCCGGCCTTCATCCACTTCAGGGTGGCGTTGGGCCGGTTGACCTTACAGGAGAAGCTGATGGTGTTCTTCTCCTGAGTGTCGATGTCCTCCAGAGGAACCACAATCCTCAGACTCTCCTCTGAACAACACAAAGCATCACAAAACATGATCAAGACTTTCCCTTCGTGGGTGATCCGAAACCAAGGAGACTGAAATGTACTTTACTTTGGTTTACACATCTTCAAACTCTGGTTTGACTCCCAGACTGTGACCTAGAATCTAGTGTTTGTCTTTGAGTCATCCTGTAAACAAACTCATCTAAAGGGTAAACATCCTGTGTTGCAGTATTTGGTAGTTATGATGAGGACTGAAGTTGGTTAAAAGACTCAACTCAGTGAAAGTGTAAATCATATTAATACAGACTTGTTATAAGTGTTGAGCTCATTTGATTTCACTGACTTCGTTACTGTGGACCTAAAGTGTCGCCGGGCATCACTGACCTTTGACCGTGAGGTTGCAGGAGCTCTTGGCCTGCTCCGCCCTCTGATTGGTCAGGATGACGTTGTAGTTGGACTCGTCTCCCTTCTGGGCGTCTCTGATCCTCAGGGAGAAGACGTTGTCTCTCTGGACCATCACGTACTTGCTGCTCTCGAATATCGTCTCCTCGTTCCTCAGCCACTTGGCCTTCGCTCCCTCTGAGTTCACCTCACAGTTCAGGACCACCTCCTGACCTTCTTTGGCCTCCGTGTCCTTCAGCGGCGTGATGACCTTCAGTTTCTCTGCAGGACAGAAACATTATTATTCATTATTATTTAATGGTATTATTGCTTGTGAAGTCAGGCTCAAGCTCTGGAAATATGTTTGTTAAAAATTTAACTTAAGCTGGAATGTGAAGCAATTTTTGTTCCCATATTTAAATTATGTTTTCTTCGTTAAAAATGTTTTAATTATTGAGAACATTTATTTTATTTAATTATGTAATACCATTAGATGATTTTTAAAGTTCAAAAGTAGCTAAAATATAAGATACAACAAAAAACTATTGTTGTTTTTTGTTCTTGGTCGGAACTGAAAGTTAAACCTAAAACAAAAGATAAAACAAAAATGTAATTTAAAAGAAGAAAAGAAACAGTAAATGTTAAAATACACAAACCAATGTTTTTACATCACCTCACAAATCTCAGATGTATGGAAGAGTTTTGACTTTCTAATTCCAAATAATGAGACATGAAGTAGAAATTCTTATTTACGATGCTGACATTTTGATTATAAGAAGTCCATTTGTTTGTCATACGTTTGATTTACAAACATTTTTTTTTATCGTTCATAATAATAAATATATATTCCTAAAAATACATCGATACTTTTTTTTTCTGCCATTTTTTTATCTTACTACTTTGTAAGTGAGAAGGAGTAAAAACCAAGATAATATTTCTGTTTCTATAAATGAAACAAATTTATAATTTATAATTTTCGTTGCTCTTCTCAGCTGCTATTTTTGTTGATAAAACTTTATTTTTTCTGAGAAAAACATCAGAACAAAGTAGGAAATAAACAAAAAAAATAAAGATTATCAGTTAGGTGCAAAAACCAAATATGCAAAATACCAGAAATATAAACAGTTTTTTTTAACTCTTTCTACAAAGACTGAGTGGGCGGGGCTTGGTGAGTGGGCGGGGCTTACCGAGCACGGTGAGGTCGGCGCTGGCTCTGGTTGTTCCGATCATCACCACGTATCCGCCCTCGTCTTTGGGCTCGCAGTTCCTGATGACCAGCGTCCGTCTCTTGCCGTCGCTGACCTTCTGGTATTTGTCTCCCGCCTGAAGCTCCACGTCGTCCTTCAGCCACTTCACCTCGTAGGTCTCCTTGGAGACGGAGCAGGTGAACTCCGCCTTCTCGCCCTCCACCACCTCCTGGCTCTGAGGCCTGGAGATGAACTCAGCAGCCAGTTCTGAAACACAGGAAGCACCAGAGGTCAGAGGTCAGAGGTCAGCGGGTTTCATGCAGCCAGTAAACTTCTCTACGGAAGCCTTGAGAGGAAATGTTAAAAATAACATTGAGGTCTGAGTTTTCATCTTCTGTGTTTATGACTTAAACCTCTCTGGGGTCGACGCACGCGCCGATGCGTTTTCGCGGTGTTTACTCTGTTTATATTATTATCTCCGCGATAATAAAGCACAGAGATCTGGTTAAGATGTCTACGGAAGCGTATCCTCTCCACTTCCGTGTCCTAGTTCTCACGAGACCGTACGTGACTCACAGCGCGCCAGGAGCTTGGACGTGTCGTGTGATTCGAGGGCGTCGAGCTCCGCCTCTCAGCGTCATTTGTGGATTCATGTGTCCGTCAACATTCAGTATGAAACTAACCAATGGACACTCAGTAAATCCCTAAGGACCTACCCACCACCTCACGCTACAGAAACACTGTGTTTACATTCAGTATGAAACTAACCAATGGACACTCAGTAAATCCCTAAGGACCTACCCACCACCTCACGCTACAGAAACACTGTGTTTACATTCAGTATGAAACTAACCAATGGACACTCAGTAAATCCCTAAGGACCTACCCACCACCTCACGCTACAGAAACACTGTGTTTACATTCAGTATGAAACTAACCAATGGACACTCAGTAAATCACTAAGGACCTACCCACCACCTCACGCTACAGAAACACTGTGTTTACATTCAGTATGAAACTAACCAATGGACACTCAGTAAATCCCTAAGGACCTACCCACCACCTCACGCTACAGAAACACTGTGTTTACATTCAGTATGAAACTAACCAATGGACACTCAGTAAATCCCTAAGGACCTACCCACCACCTCACCTACAGAAACACTGTGTTTACATTCAGTATGAAACTAACCAATGGACACTCAGTAAATCCCTAAGGACCTACCCACCACCTCACCTACAGAAACACTGTGTTTACATTCAGTATGAAACTAACCAATGGACACTCAGTAAATCCCTAAGGACCTACCCACCACCTCACGCTACAGAAACACTGTGTTTACATTCAGTCTGCATCGAGAGCTCAGAGAGAAGAGAGGAAGTACGAAGAGAACGTTTACAGTTCGAGACGTACTTTCAGAGATATAGTTAATATTTAGTTTGAAAACACAAACGGTTGTAATGTTCATGTTTCATCTGCACACATCCCATGAAGCTTGATCTGTATATGAAGTAATGACTCAGTCCCATTTGATCTCATTAAAAAACATATTATAAAATCTGGTTCTTGACATTTATTATACATTTATATACTATTTTATCCATAAATTCCACCACTGTTGTGAACCTTATACTTTGGTAAACCAATGTCAGGCACCAAAGCAGTTCATCCACATGAGTAAAGTTATGTTTTCACAAGAGATTTAAAGAATGAAATAAATCGGACTTCAATTTTTCAGCTTTATGGTCAAATTATCCCTGTACACAGTGCCTTAGGACAATTGGTACCTCATTATATAGATAGCTGAGATTGTTCTGCAAATTATCATATACAACACATGGGTATGTCTCATATGCAAGTACCTTAATGGGTGAATTTAAGAAAATATGTAAAGATCGGGAAAATGCTCTTAGACCCCAGAGGGTTAAGGACATTTATTTTCATCTGTGAGATGAACGATGTCAGGATCACTGTTAGTCGTAATAATCCTGGGGAGTTCTATTTTACATTAACAGGTTTTAGTCTCTCAGATGAAAATAAATAAATTAAAGATGCTAATTCTTTTTTCTTTTTACGTGGCAAAACTTTTTCTCCACTAGTTCTTAAGTTATAAAAACTATTTAGATCAGACTCAGAAAATAAATCACCAGAATAATGTTTCTTCTGGCCTCTCAGAGCTTCCGTACTTCCGTACATAGTTTCACTCTTTCATTTAGAGCCGAGGTTCTGTGGATTCATTTGAGTTGAATCAAACCCTGGTCTCCTCTTTGTTTAAAAACTTATTTTAGACGTTTCATGAATGGTTTTTAATCTGTATATCTGTATAATATATTATACTATACTATATAATATATATGTAATATATTCTCATCACTAGAAGCTTCAGATTGAGACATGGCCTCTCCTCACCGTTGATCTTGAGGCTCCCGGAGGTCTTGATGCTGGGACTCAGCCTGCAGCTGTACTCCGCAGCGTCGGCCATCTTCAGGTCCTGGATGAGGAGGATCCTCCTCTTGCCGTCCACGATGTGCTCGTAGCGGCCGCCCTCCGGCAGCTCCTCGTCTCCTCGGTACCATGTGACCTCGGCGCCGGGTTTGGACACCTCGCAGATCATCTTCACGCTGTCTGTCTCCGTCCCCTCCACGTTGGACAGGTTCTTACTGAACCTGGTCTCCTCCTCTGTGACGGGACGAGACCAGAACGTGAGACCAGAGTCTGAACTCACTGCAGAGACGTTTATACCTTTATGATTATGATATGTAACAAACACCAGGAAGACTAAACAACTCCTTCAGCGGTTTGAATCATCAAGTTTAACAACAGACAACTTTCATACGTTAAAACATAATTATAGAAAAAATCCCAAATTGTCTCAATGAATGAGTTTGTGTTCTTATCTCAAGTGTTTCAAATGTTTAATTCAATATTTAATTAATATTTTTAATTCCTACAGCAGCGTGTTGCTAACACACTAGAAAAAAACATCGGTATCAAAGTTCATAGTTATAACGAAATGTTTTCACGTTTCAAAACATGCAAACTTATCACGTTCTAAAAAAACGTTTCTTGTTATAACAATATACTTTTTCTCTTGTTATGACGTAAAGAGTTTGATGTAATAACAAGATAACATTTGATAAGTGTGTTTGTCAAAACAAAAATACAGAAATATGTTTCCTTAAGTTTCCTCATTGTCCCAAACTAAATGTAAAATATTTTAAGTGCATTTATTTAGAAAGATATTTTTGTATTTTCATGAAATCTGTAAAAGTCTGTTTGTAAAGGTTATCTGTTGTATTATATACGAGGTTGACTCCGTAAAGTCCTCGTCCAGCTGAACGTGAACAATAACCATAAAGATAAGATCCTCTATCAGTTCTTACCGACGACGGTCAGCATGCCACAGGACTTGGCGGTCTTGGCGTCACACTCGTACTCCGCCTCGTCGTCGAACACCGACTTGTGGACGACGAGGACGTGTTGACGACCCTGAGCGATTATCTCGTACTTCTTCCCCTTTCTGATTTCACTTCCATCTTTAAACCAGCGGACCTGCAGCGAGACGGGAGATCAGAGAGCTCCGAAAAATCACGTTTCATGTTTCATTCCTATTTCACCACGAAGATCAGACTCACTTTGACGTCCTCTCTGGAAACTTCACATTCAAACCTGGCAGATTCCTTTTCTTTCACCTCCACGTCATGAAGCGGCTTCGAGAACTCGATATGTGGAGCTGTGGACACACGATTCATTCATCATTTATCATAATATTAATATGTCATATCATATTATTATTATATCATTATATCATCATATAATTACATCATTATATCATCATATTATGATGTCATTATATCATATTATTGTGTCATTATATCATATTATTATTACATCATTATATCATCATATAATTATATCATTATATCATATTATTATGTCATTATATCATATTATTATTACATCATTATATCATCATATAATTATATCATTATATCATATTATTTTGTCATTATATCATATTATTATTACATCATTATATCATCATTATTATGTCATTATATCATATTATTATTACATCATTATATCATCATGTTATTATGTCATTATATCATATTATTATTACATCATTATATCATCATGTTATTATGTCATTATATCATATTATTATGTCATCATATCATCATATCAAAGTTCATTAGGATCTCTAAGATCTAACGAAGGAGGGTCTTTAAGTCGTATTTCATCTCTTTTAAAGGTTCCTCACGTTTTTCAGAGGGTTCCTTAACTTATCAGAGGGATCCTTTAAGTCCAACTAAATATTTATTAACTCTCATTCGAGGTTGTTTTACTCTCACTTTCTCTTTATTCAGTTTTACAAAGGATCCTTAACGTTTATCTAATGAGGTATTTCTATTTGAAGGGTCCTTTAACTCCAACTACAAAAGGTTCCTTAACTTTAACAAGTGATTCTTTGAACCTCTGAGGAGTTTCTTTTTGTCCTATAAAAGGTCTTTTCACTTTTATGTGGGTTCTATAACTCAACTAACTCAACTTCTAATCTGTGTGTTAAGGGTTCCTTAATTCTAAATTGTGGTTTTAAGGGTGGTTGATAGACTTTAAACTAACTTTTTGTTTAGGATCCCTCCAATTAGAAGTAGCTTTACTTCTACAGAAGGTTCCTTCACTCAAACAAGTGACTTTTTAACTTTTTTGAAGGTTCCTTAAATCTTTAGTAGCATCCTTAGCTCTAACAGTGAGATCCCTTAACTCTAATAAGGGGTTTCTTAATATTTTTAGGGGTTTGTTATGAGCCATCGGTCCTTGTTTAACCAAAGTGAGAGCTGTGGTCAAACATGTTGGTCCAGTCGGGGGAGGAGAGGACCTCAGAATGTCTTGTCTCCATGCAGAGGATGTGGTTCTGTTGGTTCCATCAGAACGTGGCCCCTCGTCTCTATGCAGAGGATGTGGTTCTGTTGGTTCCATCAGAACGTGGCCCCTCGTCTCTATGCAGAGGATGTGGTTCTGTTGGTTCCATCAGAACGTGGCCCCTCGTCTCTATGCAGAGGATGTGGTTCTGTTGGTTCCATCAGAACGTGGCCCCTCGTCTCTATGCAGAGGATGTGGTTCTGTTGGTTCCCTCAGAACCTGACCTTCAGCAGCACCGGGGCGTTTTCAGCCGAGTGTGAAGCGGTGTGTTCAGACCCTCACCTGTGGCTATGAGTTTTGGGTAGTGACCACAGACTGAATATAAGAAGAGGGACGTAGTCGTCATGACGTCTCTCGTTGATTTGTGGACGTTTTGAAGCCTCGAGTTCGGCGTTTTGGCCGTCGCCATCTTGTTTTTTTTTCAACTGGTGAACAGGAAGTGACCATATGTGGACTGAGGAGGAGTGACGTAGGATACAGGTGTCTGAAATGATCTTCCTTCATAGGGGGAGGAGCTCAGTAGAGACGCTGCTCCTTCAGGTTAAAGGAACCCTCTGAGGTGGTCCAACATCTGATCAGGAGCCTCCTGGACGGCTCCCTTTAGGGGTTCTCCAGGTAGTCTAACAGGTAGGAGGCCCCGGGGTTGGGGTTGGACTCTTCTGGCCTGGCAACACCTCAGGGTTCCCCAGGAAGAGCTGGAAAACGCCGCTAAGGAGAGGGACATCAAGAGTACCCTTCTAACCCAAGACCCGGTCCCAGATAAGAGGAACATGATGGATGGATGGATGGATCAGCTGTTACAAAGGGTTCCTCAACTTTAACGAAGGGTTCCTGAACTTTGTGGAGAGGGTTCCTGAAGTCTTATGAAGGGTTCCTTAACAGTTTGAGAGATTCCTTTTGCTTTTATCAGGAGCTTTTAATTATTTTAATTTTATTCTATTTAATCCTGACTCAATGAAGTGATTCTTTAACTATTTTGTGTTATTAAGGGTTCCTTAACTCTTCTTTAAAGTTCCTTAAATGTAAAAGAGGTTTTAAACCTTTTTGAGGGATCTGGTCCTGAACTAGAACTTTGAAGTGGTTTCCTTTGTCTAAGAAAGGGTTCCTATAGTGAGGAGTCCCTTGGTACTAAGAAGGTTCCTTAACTCTTCTATAAATGTGTTTTGTTCTATCAGCTGTACTCACGTTCCACGTTGAGGAAGCAGGAGGTTTTGAAGTCTTTGGCGTCACAAGCGTAGGTCTTTGAGTCGTCCAGCGAGCAGTCGTGGATGATCAGCGCTCTCTTGTATTTGTCCACGATCATCTCGTACTTCTTGGTCTTCCTGATCTCCGTCCCGTCTCTGAACCACCGGACCTCTGCGTTCTCCCTGGAGACCTCACACTCCAGCGTGGCGGTCGCCTCCTCCTCCACCGTCTGGTCCTCCAGAAGCTTGGAGAACTCCACCGCCGGCTCTGAGCGCACAAACACACAGGAAGGTGGTTTAGTTTGTTCATGAGACACAAAACTCAATGAAGAACTTCTGGTGAAAATCTGGTGTTTTAAACTTGATACGAGTCTGAAAAGTGTTTTGTTGCCGTCTCTGGTTTAAACCAGTAGAGTCATCAGAGTCCAGTAGAACCATCAGAGTAATCAGAGTCCAGTAGAACCAGTAAAGTCATTAGAGTCCAGTAGAACCAGTAGAGTCAACAGAGTCCAGTAGAACCAGTAAAGTCATTAGAGTCCAGTAGAACCAGTAGAGTCAACAAAGTCCAGTAGAACCAGTAAAGTCATTAGAGTCCAGTAGAACCAGTAGAGTCGTCAGAGTCCAGTAGAACCAGTAAAGTCATCAGAGTCCAGTAGAAACAGTAGAGTCAACAGAGTCCAATAAAACCAGTAAAGTCGTCAGAGTCCAGTAGAACCAGTAGAACCAGTAGATCTTACCTTTGACGACGAGGTTGGCATCAGTCTGGAAGTCTTTGGCGGTGAGTTTAACTTGTCCGGCTTCGTTCAGGCGGACGTCCCTCAGAGTAAAACTGTGGACTTTAGCCTCCGCCTTCAGCACCACCTGTTCAACAGAGTCAATGAGAGGGTTTAACCTGCCCTGAACACCACCTGTCAGGTCCATAAGAGTCATAACTATGGTTTAACCTGCCCTGAACACCACCTGCCAGGTTCATAAGAGTCATAACTATGGTTTAACCTGCCCTGAACACCACCTGCCAGGTTCATAAGAGTAAGTCATTCAGAGAGCTTTACCTGCCCATAACTCTGCCTGTAGGTTCTACACAATCATATAAGTTATTTCAGCCACCATTTCCCAAACTGTGTATGTCAGGACTATTTCATTCACTCAAGATCAGCCAGCTTGTGGGTTTAGTAATCCATGAGCACTGTCTGAGAGGTTTACGGTTCTAGATGCTGATTGTTTGGTTTTATTTCCCTAAACAACACCTGTCAGGTCGACGTTGACTCTAAGAGAGCCTGAACATTGTTTGTGATATGGAGACAATCGAGTCAGAGATTTGTTTTGTTTTTCCCTGAACAGTGCCTGCCAGGTGTTCAGCATACACCCAATAGTCCGCCATATTAATCTGTTTTTCATCCCTGAACATTGTCTGTGAGGTTCAGGAGACTCAGAGAGGAACTGAGAGAAGTTTTGGGTTGTGGGGACTCCACATGCAGGGTGGGTCAGCTGAGCCTGACAGGCGGAGCGAAGGCAGGCAGCTGCTCTGCTGCCCCGATTTAAACAGCGTGACCTTTGACACCTAACGGCTGGTTTTACCTCACATCCACAGGCTGTATTTCACACCGAGCCATGGAAACATAACCCACAAGAGGAATTAAACATTAGGAGATTATGACATCTTTCCTTATGTTCAGAAGAACAAAAGAAAAACAATAACAAGTATCTGTATTTGTTTGTTGTAATATAAAAAATCCCCAAAAATTGGGATTGTTTTTCATTGATAATTGTTTTTGTTCGTTTCAACATAAAATCTTTTAAGTGATAAAGTGAAAATGTAAAAGATATTTTTATTGTTTTACTGCCGAGTGAAAAAAGTACGTTATGTTTCAAATAAAGAGATTAAAGATTCTTCATCTTTTTCTTATTTTCTGCTGATAAAAGACTGAAAACCTCCTTTACTCTTGTTTGTGGGTATCGGGGGTGTTATTGTTTTATTGGTTTCTTGGAGGTCTCGTAAACATCAATAAAGAGCACATTTATATAAAGTTATCCTCACTGACACTGAATCTGTGGCTCATAGTTTTATTCTCTCTCCAGGTTTAAAGCATTAAAGCTTTATTTATTTTATTTGCTCTCTGACGATGTTTTTATGTCTTTGTTCCGTCAATGATCATTTATTTCACGTTGGTTACATTAACATGTATCTTTGGTTTTAGCACTAATCTTCATTAAATCTGTCCATGCAGGTGTAAACATGATCTGTGATGTAAACAACAAACAACGAGACAACAGTAGTTTCTGTCGTCGTGTTTATTTCCTGAATCGGCTTTTGGAGCGGCGTGTTGACGAAGTGACGTTCAGTAAATGTCAGAGAGACTTCTCGTGTCACCGGACACCTCCCGGGTCTCGGGTTTCATCTGATAATCAAACTAATGCTGCGGAACGATCGTCTCCGACTCCTCGCGCTCTGGTTTCCGTGTGAAAACACAGAAACTCTCTCAGCACGTGACGTGATTTTAGACTGAAGCTGTCAAATAGCTGCTGTTGCCATCTGCCCTGCGCCTCGACCTCCCGCAGGCGGTAAAAATAACCCTGAGAAACGCTTGCGGGGCAGAAAAGCCTCCCTGCCTGCGTTATCTCAAAACCAGGATCGAATGCTCGGCTGGAATCCTGAACCTCCAGCAGCCCTTATAAGAAGACAGCCGGAGCCTCGGCTCAGGACCTGAACATGGTGTACAACGTGGAGCGGGAAACCCTGGCCCGGGCTCTGGACCAGGACCAGCCGAGGCCTGGACCCTAGCAGGTCTGCATGTCAACAGGTGTTGTGTGTCAGGAAGTGGATCACGCTGGTTTGAGGACTCAGGTGCGTTACTTACTCTGTCGCTCGGCTCCAGCTTGGAACCCCCCAGGAACCACTCGACAGCGATGCCCTCGTAGGACAGCTCGCACTCGAAGGTGGCGGTCTCCCCCGCAGTCACGGTGGCATCGTTCAGAGGTCTCGCCAGGCCGATCACTCGGGCTTTGGATTGGGGAGAAGACATGATTAGTCCCCCCCCTGAAACAGGTCAATAGATCCAAAAAATCCAGAGAGAAGCGGCTAATCCTCAGAGGCTCGTCCTCATGGTGTGGTTGAGCTGAAGGCCGCTGGACGCCCTCAGGACAACTGGAGACAGACACTCTGGGACTTGGCATTGGGGGGCTAGCTCATTAGCATGCGACCTGCAAAAACCAGTGAGGGAGGGGTCGCGTCCTCCCCCTGCCAATCACTGCCAACCTGCTCTACATAAGGCATGTGGTTTCTAAAATAACCGAGGGGCGCTATTGGCCGAGAGCCCACCTCTGCCGGACCCATCGGGGGATTCAATCTGCTCCTGTCAATCACCGGCCTGAAATATTTCCTGGAAAAGGAGAATGTGGAGCTCCTCGCAGGAGTTACCCAACGTCCCACCGGGGGGAGACGTCTCCGTTGGGTTGGTGTCGTAACGAGTTATGAGATCCAGGATGTCGGTTCAGATTAACAAACTGCTCCAACTATTCACAGCCGGCTGCGTCGCATGCCGGATCAAAGCCTTTAATCACAGGCAGTTAACGTGACGGAGAACTGCTGGTTTCATCTCTGTCTGCTGACTGACAGCTGGCGGAGCTCCTTTTAACAGAAATATTAAAATATAAACTGCAGGAAAGTCTCTCAACAGGTGATTCCACTGAGTTGAGGTTTAAAGTCCCGTAAAAGGTCTGAGACGGTCTCACAGTGTATTTTAAGAGAAGCTTTAATTGTTCAGGATTTCATGTTTAATTAAAAAACTGACTGTTGAAGATATGACAGCGTATCGGGGACATTGGAGGTAAAAATAAAGCTAATTATGGAGCAGGAGGAAGAGGGTAATGTTCAGAGAAGAAACTATATGTATGGATATTCTCTGAGATTAAAGTCATAAATTACGGGTAAAAAACTCACATTTTTTGTATAAATTTAAATATAAATTGTGGTTTTCTTGGTCAAAGGTTTGATTAAACTCACCACACATACAGACACCAGTAGACTACAGAAAGATACATACAAACGTTTTCTTTCATGTTCATAAATAAATACTAACATAATTAATGTGTTGGAGCGATTTGGTTACTTGACCAAAAAAACTATTTTATTTTATTTTTTTCCAGAAGAGAAAGTTTAGGACTTTAATATTGTAATATAATCATTTAAAATCTCTGAAATTCTGTTGTCGTTGCATAAAACACGTCCTAAACGTGAGACTGAAGGAGGTTTGGTTGCAGTGTAGAATATATATATATATATATATATATATATATATATATATGGATATATATATATATATATATATATATATATGGACTGGTTTTTGTAATTAACGTTGGGAAACAGTTTTGTAGTTTTTTGGCCGAGAAGAGTTTATTAAGACTTTATTAAGACTTTATTCAATAAGATTTAAAGAACCTAAAAGTATCAATTAGAAAACAAACAAATTTCATAAAACAACTGAAAACAATATTTAAAGGTTTTAGCTTGTAGATCTTCTGGAAGACATGAGGGGGTTTGTGTTTACATGCAAATAAATGAGTTTATTAATTTATTTGTTTACTTTCTAGCTCAGAGTTAGATGCTGAGATTGATATCTCTCATGTTTACATTTAGAGACTGGGAACAAGGTGAAACAGCTAGCCTAGCCTCAAACTGGATTATTTATTAACACATTAACTATTTTACTCAGAGATTTCTGAGTGATTTCTTTTTAAGAAAATATTTTCACAATTTAATATTTTATCAGGATTCATTTTTCATCATTCTTCCTCACCTACATGCCTCATTATTGTTTAAATGTGCAAGATCTCAGTTTTACCCAGAAATCAACAGTAAGTAAGATGAGGTGAAGTATGGAAGTCCCACAGAGATTTTATTGTAAACTCTAAAATGAAAATAGCTGTTTCATTTTAAAGTTAATATTATGATTTTAGTAAAGTCCTCTACGGGTTTTTCAGAGCTTCTAAAAGCTGATAAAGATTAAACTTTTTCAGAAAAGCCGAGCACTTTTCTTTCTCAGCCAACCAATCAGGACGGAGCAGATGGTTCCATGTTTCTCACATCAACATGTTAATTCCTTCATGAAAGAATAACCAACATTTGGTGAGTTATGTAACAGTAACTGAATGTTGAGCGGAGGATCAGAAGAGAACAGAAAGCAGAGTGTCGTCCGCAAACAGGAGGACTTTCCTGGATCTGAAGCTAACGACTAACAATGTTTCATAACCTGTCTGTTGTTCGTGTCGTGTTGTTTGTGTCACCTTTGACCCGGAGCTGAGCTGAGGATTTGGCGTTCGCTGCAGAGAAGTCGACGCTTCCGGCCATATCCTTTTTACAGTTGAAGAGGATCAACATGTGTCGGGATCCCTCTTCCTTGATCTCCACATCCTGAGAACACAAACCCACCGGTCACACACTCAAAAGAATGTGTTCATCTCAACCTGAGCTCGTATGAAACAGGTTTCACAGAATAAAGTTGAATGGATTTCATTGATTTAGTCTTACAGGAGACGGGTGGAGCATCTCTCCCTTCAGTTTCCAGGTTGAGTGAAGATCCTCCTCTGAAATCTCCGTCTCAAACTTGGCCGTCTCCGTCTCAGTGACCTCCACGCTGTAAAGCGGGCGGACGACCTTGATGTCGCGCTCTGCAGAGGTTCAAGAGAACGTTAGAGGAACCAAACAGGAGCTGACTGAAGGCCGCCAGAGGAAAGACAGAATATATCAAGTGAGACAGTTTCATGTTGTTTACAGTGACACAAAGCACTCTGTGTCTCATGAGGACATGAAGACATGTGACATGAAGACATGTGACATGAAGACATGAAGACATGAGGACATGAAGACATGAAGACATTCAGTGAAGACATGTGACATGAAGACATGAGGACATGAGGACATGTGACATGAAGACATGAAGACATGAGGACATGAAGACATGAAGACATTCAGTAAAGACATGTGACATGAAGACATGAGGACATGAGGACATGAAGACATGAAGACATGAGGACATGAAGACATGAAGACATGAGGACATGAAGACATGAAGACATGAAGACATGAAGACATGAAGACATGAGGACATGAAGACATGAAGACATGAGGACATGAAGACATGAAGACATGAGGACATAAAGACATGAAGACATGAAGACATGAGGACATGAAGACATGAAGACATGAGGACATAAAGACATGAAGACATGAAGACATGTGACAGGGTGGACGAGCAGCTGACGCTCATTCAGAGCGTCTTACAGTTTGTGCAAAAGCAGAAGACAATAGTAACTCTTGACAATAATCCAGACTAAAACACATTTGTACACTTTCAACAGGACTTTATCAGTGTTGTAAATCATTATAACTCAACTATCAATGTTCATGAGGACATTTATGAATTATGTTAATCTGATTTGTCCAAGCAGAAAAGATCAAACCATCAAAATCTATTTCTGTCAGCTGTAAAAATGAGTAAAACGCTGTGAATTATTGTTGTTGGTAGCAGTAGTAGTAATAATAACATCAATAAACTGTTTACAAAAACTTTAGTTTTATAATTTGATTTTGAAATTTATAATGGTTTGATAAACACTTATAGACAATAGTTTGTATTACATTTAAAATTTTGTAAATATGTTCTGACAAACACGCTTGCTTTTGTTTTGTGTGCTTGGTTTTTATTTCATCTTGAATTTAGTCTATTTTAATCATCATACTGTTATAATCGTAAATTTGCTTTAAATTAACGGTATTTTAGATTCTCCTTTTCTGTAAAATTAGTGCAGGAAAAGTGTTTTTTCCTGCACAATATTCATAATTAATAAAATATAAATCAATAAAAATAAGTAAATAAAAAATATACATGAGTACGATATGAATATAATAAGATGGATACGAACGCTCATATGAACATCTGAGTGAAGAGACATTAACATATTCATGTCTCCATTATTACAGAGTTCATATTAGTGTTTCTATACACAATAATAATGAAGATGTACACAAACAGAGTGAGAGAACAGGAAACAGAAATGGAGGACGGAGGGGTGATGGCCCAGAGAGAGGCGGGGTTTTCGGTCAATGGCGGTGGGCGGGGCCAGTCCTGACTGGAGTCTGGGGGAGGGGCCTCATCTCCGCAGGTATTACCTTCGATGTTCAGGTCGGCGGTGGTTTTGTCGGAGCCACAGTCGCAGGTGTACGCTCCCATGTGGCTCTTTGCTGCCTTTTTGATCACCAGCGTGCGCTTCTTGCCGTCTGATTGGGGGAGAATGTTCTTGGAGGGAAAGATTTCGTTTCCGTCTTTGAACCATTTGACCTCGGCGGTGGCCTTGCTCAGCTCGCAGGACAAAATCACCTCGTCCTTCTCCACGGCGGTGTAGTTTTGGAGCCTCACGGCGAAGTACAGGTCGCCCTCTGCAAGAAGACACGTAACAAAAACAGTAACAACCAGCGACAGTTTAGAGACATGGGAGATCAGGAAATGAGGCCAAGAACACTGAGGTCAAGTCTTCGGTATCATTTCTGGGAATTTAGACCTCAAAATGATACTGACCGAGCACGGTGAGCATGGCCTCTGAGGTCTTGCCCATGGCCTCGACTTTAATCATGGAGGTGTCGTCGACAGTGACCTCCTTGAAGGCCAGTGTGTGGACTGGTCCGTCCTCAGACATGTGCACCACCTTACTCGGGTGCAGGCGGACGTCGTTTTTGTACCAGACGACCGGGATCTTTTCGTGAGAGAGTGTGACGCTGAACTCTGCGGTTTCACGCTCCTTCACGGTCACGTCTTTAATGGGCTTGATAAATTCGAGCCGAATACCTGACAAACAGAAATTATATATATACATGTAGGGAATTAAATCTAGAGTTGTAACACAGGTGGTGAGACGTCAACGCATACAGATTATAACGGTGATGTGTTCAACAGGCCCAGAACACATCACACCATTCCTGCCTAACAAAACCCTCCATTTACCTTTGATAATCAACTTTCCAGACGTCCTTTTATCTTCAGCCTCAAACATGTACTTGGCTTCGTCTTCATATCTGGCAGATTTTACAATAAGAGTGTGTCTCTTTCCCTCCACCAGGAGTTCAAACTTCTCATCGTTTGACAACTCCTGAGATCCCTTCAGCCAACGGAAGCTTTTGGGCTCTCTAGAAATTTCCAGCTCAAACTTTGCCTCATCCTTTTCGTACACGTGCACGTCGGTCAGCGGAGTAATGAATGAGACTGGGAGCTCTGTTGGTTCAGACAGATACAGTCAGTATCAAGGCTTCGCTCTGCAGCGCCCCAAGACGACAAGAACAACTTCACATAAAACTGAACAACGATAAGATTTTAGATTTTTTTGTGTGCTCAAAGAAGTAGACCACGAGCACAGGGCTGTGTTTTGAAGCCGTTGCACAGAAAGGAAGAGCGAGGATGTGAACGCTCACCCTTCACTTTCAGGTTAGCAGAACTCTTGGCGTTGGCGGCGGTAAACGCCACCTCGCCTGTTAGAGGCACTTTGCAGTTGTACAACACCAGCGTGTGTTTGGCACCGTCCTCCACGATCTCAACATCCTGCAGACGACCGACAACAAGAGGATTGAAAGAAAAGGCCCTGGTCAATCCACTTTCATTTGTTAGCTAACAAGAGTTTGAAACATTCTCATGATTCACATCTCAACCTGGAGAGGTTTGACATGTGAAATCACAACGAAACCCACGTCTGGCTTTAATCAAAATGAAAGTGAATCCAACCAAAGGTAAGAGAATATTTGCTGAGGAGTATTTGAAGAGACATACGGCGGATGGACTGAGAACTTCTCCGTTCAGTTTCCATTGGCCGTGGACATCGTCCTCACTGAGCTCCACCTCAAATCGAGCGGTCTCTCCATCAAACACCTCAACGCCATACACCGGCCGAACCACCTTGATGTGGCGCGCTGACGTTTAAGAGAGGGGACAAAATTCTTACTGAATACATTGAGACAAACTTGACATTAAAACAAACACAGTCCATACAAATACAAATACGGAGACAACAGACAGGTACAGACACAATGGAAACCTCCTTTATTGAGCAACCTTTTCATAGGACCATAAGAACTAAATGACCCTCAGTGTTGGCTCTGGTACTTTAATGATCCAGCTGAGCAACGATCGTCTGTAGGCCAGCAGAGGAGATGTTGACACCTCGTCAATTCTTTTGGACACATCGTTGCCAAAGAGCAACGTCTGAGGAGCCATTTGGTTCTTTATGGACCTATTAGATAATTGAGGTGCCACAGTTTTTCAGAATATACTGAAGAACAATAAAGGGTTTGTTTCTTCAAAGAGGGGGGGTTCTGATAGGGGAACCATGAACACCCTACTAAGCACATGAAGAGATGAACAAATGTTACGGTGGAAGAACACTACAAGAGAGGACTGATCGTCAACATTAGGGTGATAATCAGGGAGGAATTCATCGGAGCTTACATCTCCGAAAACCTTTAACTCTTGTAGTGTGTTTCTACCGTTTTCAGAAGGGTGGAGTGATGAGAGATACCACATTCAGGTGGTGACAGTGGTAATTAAGAGGTGATGGGAAAACTGCAACCAAATGGATGCCGATGGGTCTCGAGGTTTGGTTAGGAGGCAGTGCAGTTGAAGCCAGAGCCACAGAAGTGTGCCAAGAAGAGGAAAGTTGCCTCAAACTCTTTGTTTTTACCTTCAATGTGAAGCGTCGCCGTCGTCTTGTCAGTTCCACAGTCACATACATACTGTCCTTTGTCTTTGTCCCCGACTTTCTTGATGGTGAGGGTTCTGCGTTTACCCTCGACCTTAATGGCCACCATCTTAGAGGTCTTGATCTCGGTCTCGTTGTGGTACCACATGACTTCCACGTCTTTGCTGAGCTCGCAATCTAGAACCACCTGGTCTTTCTCCACTGCCGTGTAGTCCTGCAGCTTAACTGTGAAGTACGCATCTCCCTCTGGAATGGGGACATTTTTGGGTGACTCTCCATGGCACATGAACAACACGTACACAAAATGTGTACTACACACAAACAACACATGTACAACATCAGTACTACACACACATATATATATGGTCCAAACAAAGAACAAGAAGTCAAACAAGACAAGGAACACAAATGACGACAAAGTGAAACAATTTCTGACGACACAAAAGACAGAAAACATCAAACAAATACATAATGAGTGTTTTTGTGGACAAACATGGACAAATAGCTGTGGGGAAGAAGACGACACACTGGAAGAGGAGGACAGACAGAAGAAGGTAGATTATTCGTGGTTTACCTATGACCGTCAGGTTGGCCATGGAAGGAATTCCTTTGGCCTCAGCCTTAATCTGGCAAGTATCATCTAGAGTCACTTCCTTTATTTCTAGCACGTGTTTCTTTCCGTCCACGTGGGTGACCACTGTTCTGCTGGGATGAATTTTAACATCGTTCTTGTACCAGGTGACGGGAATGTTCTCGTGAGAGAGCTCAAGCTCAAAACGAGCCGTTGTGCCTTCCTTCACAGTTTGGTCCTTTATCGGCGAGATAAATTTGAGCCTGATACCTATAATTGTATTCGTAAAGCATATCCATATGAGTTAGTTTGAAAGAGCTTTGAACCAACTCAATGGAGTCATTATAATAAAGATCCAGTAATGTCGGTCCAGCACTTACCCTCCACTGTGAGTCTAGCTGTGGACGTTTTGCCCAAAACCGCAATTGTATACTCATCCTCGTCATCAAATTCACAGCAGTTTATGATCAGCATATGCTTCTTTCCATCATCGATGATGTCATACTTTTGGTCTGTGGTGATGACATCAGCGCCTCTATGCCACATGACCTTAGAGACATCCTTCGTGATGGTGCATTCAAACTTAGCCTGTTTCTTTTCAGGCACAGAAATGTCCTTCAGCGGGACAACAAAGTCCATTTCGATTTCTGGATTAAAAGGTGACACAGGTACAGAACATCAACAACACGACAAAAAACACTACAACAGGTACAACAGTCTACAGCCGGTGGCCAGTTTAGCGTGTACACCTTAGTGTGCAGTTCTGGGTTGTACCCCTCTATGGAATCACACCAAAGGGATACCGGGTGGTATTCATGTGAAACACCCATTCTGCTTGCAGACTAGTTGTGGCTCATTGATGGTGCACACAGCTAATCCCATCGTATCCTACAGAAAACCTATTGGAGACATCTTCAGGTTGTGGAGGTCATCCAAGTAAAACAACGGCCTGCTTTGGGGTGTGGCGTTGAAGGACTCCATGTGACGAAGGCTGTCATGTCTTGCTGGTAACAAGGGGTCTTCAGGACACATTCACTGAGACTTTCATCATGAGGAAGCACTGGTCCATCATCTTGTACAGCTGGCAGCAAACTCTGACTTCAGTTTCATCATGATGTGACAAGAATCTTCATTCTTCAGGTCTTTCGTCTTTCTTCACCAGTTACCTCTTGTTTAAATCAACCATATTTTTGATTTAATGTTAATTAAATCAGATAGTTACTGAACTCCATGATCCATGACCCATTCATGAACATGGTGTTGGTTTAAATAAACTGGCCACTGAACGTAGATTTAACACGAAACATTTAACCAGAGACGATACAATATCACTGGAGAATGACATCACTACACACATTTTCACACAATGTCGAAACTGACAGACGACTGACCATCGTCAACAACAGACCGTTGAACAGACAACAAATAAAACATATTCCTTTGAACAGACAACAAATAGAACATATTCCTTTGAACAGACAACAAATAAAACATATGCCTTTGAACAGACAACAAATAGAACATATTCCGTTGAACAGACAACAAATAGAACATATTCCGTTGAACAAACAACAAATAGAACATATTCCGTTGAACAAACAACAAATAGAACATATTCCATTGAACAAACAACAAATAGAACATATTCCATTGAACAGACAACAAATAGAACATATTCCATTAAACAGACAACAGAAAAACCCATAGGACATTTCGACCGTAGGAAATAGATCTGATCTCACACCAAAATCGCTCCTCTTCTTTCCGGGCTGCTTAAAGTCTCAAAGGATGGCGCAAATAATGAGTTTAACGCTTCACCCTCCTAAATAAAGATCTAAGGTCCGCTCTCACGTGCCATGAAGCTTTATTTAATTTCCCACAGACCTTACGCCTTTATTTTAAGAGCTAATATCCTAAAGTCATGGTACATTTGTAATTCTGGTCCCAGATACCAGGAGCACTTCTTACCTTTGACATTGAGCATTGCGCTGGTTATGGCATTAAGAGCCTGGTAGGACACTTCTCCGGCCTGATCCACCTGGCAGTTTTTCAGAATGAGTCTACGCACCCCACCCTCCATTTGGATGTCGCACATCTGGTGAATACATCACATCACATTTATAATGAAAATGACCACACAAAAGTAGAAATACATGCATTAAGAATCGTAACATTCTACGCAAACAAGTCCATGAAGCCATACCGGGGATCTGGTCAAAACCTCTCCTTTGAGCTTCCATTCTCCCTGAACATCCTCCTCAGAGATCTCTGTCTCAAACATGGCATCTTCCTTCTCGACCACCTCAACGCTGGCCAGGGGCTTCAGGATCTCCGCCTCCCGTTCTGAGAAAGAGGTTGAATCAGTACTCGTAAATATCAACCGACAGATAAATTGTGAAAGGGACTGAAGTTAAAAGGAAGGAAAGTAGGTAGATGGATAAACCTCCAAGTGTTAGCTTGGCAGTGTAGATGCGTCCTTCCACCTCCATGGCGTATTCTGCTACATCTTCAGGCTGACAGTTCTTGATGGTGAGCGTCAGCTCCTTTCCATCCTTCTTGATCTCAACCTTATCAGAAGGAGTGACCTCGGTCTCTCCTTTGAGCCACTTCCAGTTGGGGGATTCCTTGAAGAGCTCACATTTAAATGTAGCCACAGCCTTCGGTTTCACATGCTGGTCTCTCAGTGGTTTCACAATCCAATCTTTGATGATTTCTATTGGAGTAGAACATTACTGAATCAGTGTCTAACAAACCATTAAAAACAGGATTTGCACCATTAATATACTAGATATTACCAACATGCAGTCTAAGGCAGGGCAGGGCAGCTAAAAAAAGGCTTTGTCTTGGATTATCTGACTTCAAACTGTTTTCTGACATTATTGCAGTTTGAAGTGATGTTTAAGGAGATAAATTCAAGGTTTCTCCTAATCTGTCCAAGATGTGACTATAATTATCTGAATTTAGCTGCTGGACATTAACTGACATCTACTTCTGGAAATCAAGATGTAAAACATTGTTCAGAATAATTTAAATATATTTTTGCATGTCATCAGCGTATTATGACATTTCTTATGAATTACATGTCTTATAAGTGACATGTCATTTTAAATAATAATGGGCCAAAACGTGGCGCCCCCAGGTACCTGTCCAAATCTATACCAGCATACACTCCTTAGAAAACACTGGTATTGATGTATGCTATGTGTATCCTCATATGTATCCTACTTTGCTCACCAATGATTTTGACATTCGTTGCAGTCTTGACATCCTCCTGGGCGGCCACTTCACACGAGTAGAGCCCGGTGTCGGCCTCGGTGGTGTTCTGGATGGTCACAGCGTGCTGCATACCAATGATATTGATCTGAATCTTCCCGGCCTGTTTCTTCAGGACCTCTCCCTTCCTCTTCCATATCACATCTCTCTCTTTGTTCAACTCACAGGTCATATACAGAGGCTGACCCTTCAGAGCTGAAGTGTCCTCCTCCAGCTCTTTGATCCATTTCACAGGTAGCTCTGTGATGCGATAAAAAACAAACAATGAGCTATTTGATATTGGCTAATGCTTCAAAACAATCAGGTACTATTTATGGTCTTCACAACAGCAAATATCTCTGGTTATATTTTTACGGCATTAAGAGAGATATAAATACCTTCAACAATGAGCTTGGCTTTGCATGATATTTCCTTCCCGGCGTTCTTGGCTATACATGTGTATTCACCAGTGTCGGACAGCTGCACATCAATAATGTTCAACTTGCGATCTTTGCCGTCAGACGTGAATTTGTGTTTGGGGCTCTCGCGCAGGTTACAGTCGTCTTTCATCCACGTAGTGATGGCGGTGGAGGGCGAGACCTCACACTCAAACACAGCCGCTGAGCCGATGGACTCGGCTTCCTGCAGCACGATGTCCTGAAGCTTCTTGATGAACTTCAGGGGGACGGCTTTGAGCTTGAATCCTGCGAAGGGTTCATCTGGTGGTGAAGGGCCTTTTCCTCCAGGCTTCAGGCCGCGGCCTCTTCCTTCTCCAGGGGACGGGGTCTGCTTGGCTGAAATACAAATTAAAGACAATCAGTTGACGTTTGAATTTCACCAAACAGGATGTAGAACAAAACAGGGTTTCCTGCTGAGAATTCATAGGTTCATTGAAACAACAGACTTACGTTTCAGCCCTCTACCTCTTCCTCTGCCCGCTTCTTCTGCTGGTTGTCCCTCTGTTCAGAAACAATTCAAATGAGTTTGCTGCACACACTGTGATCATATGTCAAAGTCTCCAAAAACATGCCAGTGCTGGGAGATATGTAATGTCCACTCGGATGAATAGGTGAATATGAATCGATGGTGATGGTAAATATATGAAATAATGAAAAGACTTTAAAGTGATTTTACACCATGAAGAGATGGAATAAGGAACCGAAGTGTAAAGATGGTATGAGAACACGTCGGACTGATGGGAATGGCATGATGTTGAAATGACAGACACACAAATGACATAACAGAAATGACAGAAATGACAGAAAGCTATGGATATGACCAGACAGAATGACAAACAGAATGATAATTAACATAAATACGAGAAAGACAGCATAACTCGCATCACACTTAAGATATGATGAAGTAGAGACGATTATGATGAAGGCATGATGGTGGAAATGGGAAGAGATTATTCAGGAGCATGAAGAAATGGTTTTTCTCAGCCGTTTTGGGGCCGCCACCATCTCACCTCTCCTGGTGACCCCTGGAACCTCGAGAGCACCTTCCTCTCCTTCACCCTCCCAGTCTTCAGAGCCGTAACTGTCTCGAGGAACCAGCTCCCAGCCCCAGGCCTCTTCTTCCTCCTGCTCTGCCTCTTCCTCGGCTTCCTCTTCGAACACCTCCTCCTCTGGCTGGGTGGCGACCTTTTTCATCTGCACAGCTCCAGGAGAGACCTCCTTCACCAGGGGAATCCTTCCTTTGCCAGGCTTTGATGGTTCTGCAGCCTCCTCTGGTGACGGCTTCTTCAGGACCTTTTTGAGAGTCACAGCTTCAATAGAGTCTCTCGGTGTAACAGTTTTAGGAATCCTTTTGAGTTTATCAACACTCGGCTTCTTCTCAACAGGGACTGCTTCTTTAAGCTTCTCAACTTTTGGAGATGGAGTCTTTTTCAGCTCAACCTTCTTGAGCTGCTCCAAAGGCTTCAGAGCCACTTCTTCTTTCTCCTCTTTTGCTTTGGGTGTGACTCCCTTCTTCAGCTGCAGAGGTTTGGGCTCCTCAGGAACCTTTTCTGGTTTCTTAACAGAAACCGGCAGAGGAGTCACCTTCTTATCTGCTGGAACCGCCTCGACCACCTTCTCCGGCTTCTTCTCTGGAGCTTCTGGGATCTCAGGTTTCTTCGGCGTAGCCACTGGCTCTCGTTCTTTTGGTTTTTCTTCTGGACTTGTGCGGCGGCGCTGCAGTTCATCGACTGGCTTCCTCTCTTTCTCCTCTGCTCGTTTCTTCTCAGGCTCTGCGGCATCTTTAGAAGGCCTGGAGAAGGGCTTCAGCTTAACGCTCTCTATCTCTTGTTCCTGTGTTGGGATTTTCTTTACCTTGGTGGGCACTTTGACCTCCTCGGGCTCTTTCTCTGGAGTTTTCTTTTTATCTACTGGCTTTGGCACCTTGGCTGGTGGCTCCTTTACCTCTGGAGGAGCCTTCTCTGGTTTCTTAGGAGGTTCTTTGGTTTCCACCTCTTTGGGGATCCTCTCTAGCTTCTGGAAAGGTACTTTGTCCCTGTCTGGCCTCTCCTTCTTGTCCTTCTCCGGCTTCTCAGCTAGTTTAACAGGCTTTTCAAATGGTTTTAGTTTGACTAACTCTGGTTCCAGCTCATCTGAAGGCAGTTTTTTCACTTTCTTCAAGGCTGCACTCGGCGGAGCAGGTTCCTCTTCCTTTGGTGCCTTGGGAGTTTTCTTCAGAGAAATCTTCTCTTCTGGTTTCTCATCTGTTGGAATAGGTTTCTGGCGGGTCCATGCATCTTTAGGAGCTTCTTTCTCTTCCTGTTCTTTAGGCTTCACAATTTCTGGCTTTTTCACCACATCTGCTTTCACTCGAGGTTTCCTCTCCTCCGCAAGTCTCCTGGTGGCGACGGACATCTCAACAGTCTCTTCTCTGTGCACCATCTCCTCAATGTCAAAGACTGTGGTCTTGGTGACCTTCTGGGGTTTTTCCTCTTCTTCAGTCTCTTTAGGTGGAACTGATGGAATCTTCTTCAGTTTGATAATCTCCTGCTCCTCTTCCACTTCCTTTATTACTCTGGTTGTCTTCCTCAAAGTGGGAATCTCAAACGTACCCTCCTCTTCCGTGTGAATTATACCTTTTTTGTGCAGAAGAATTTCTAAGGTAGCAAAGGTTTGACGTTACTTATTGACACGCATCTGACTACACAATTCGAACAAACACATACACACACATATACTCATACTAATCATTTCGAAAAAGAGAAAAATAAACATTGAAATAGAAAAAAAATCTAAACATCCTTTGATTTAAATGATAAATATCAACATCTTGATATAAAACTAATTAAAAAAAGAATACATGACAACAGTAACAGAAATAAAAACAGACATAGAAGAGACAAAAGAAAAGACAACTTCCACAGGATTCAACATCAGACATATTCTAAAATACCTTTTATTATTATGTATAATATACAATATTTTAAATTGTTTCGAATAATGTCTGTCATAAGCCAATCAGAGCAACCAGGTGTAGTTTTTAGATTTGGTGGTACCATTGGCCCAAAGGTGTACTTTTATAGCTGCTGATTGATGTATACTTTATGTACTGAAGTAAAGTGAGTAGTAATCTTTGCTCTTACCTTTCTTGACTCCTCCTGGTGCTTGGACAGGTCCTTTGGTTTCATCTAGTACAGAAGTATAGTTCAGAAAGTTGTTAATTAGGTAATTTAGAAGTAGTAAAGAGCATTTTAACTGATTTAAAAATGGAAAGACCTTACCAGACACATTCAGTAATAGTCAATATTCTATTACAGAATGTGGATGACATATGGGATGAAGTTGTGATGGAAATGCAAAGTAAAGTAGTTCAGTGTCACATTAGTGGAATGACATAAGAAATAGCGTCATAAGTAAAGACGACGAGCTGAAATTAAGTGTACAAAGACAAATGTGGCATGCTTGTATTGGGTTCAAGATAAATTAATTAATGACAAAAAACAGACACACAACATGAAAAGCAACAGCACCATGAAACTGAAGTGCTGCTAAAGGTCATACCGACCAGAACAAGACGGACTAACAACCCGTCCAACAAGAACACGTGGGGGTTATGTACTGCAACAAAGAGGATGTTCTCAGTCCTTCAAATAATTCTACCTGTTTCAGGAGTTATCTTTTTAACCACCACTGGTTTTTCTTCTTCCACCTTCTTGGTTGGTTCTTTGGCCTTTACGACAGGCCTGGTCACTTCAAGTATAACAAAGAGGGAATTGAAGTATTGTGAAGTACCACCAAAACACAAAAGTATTTTTAAGAACGCACAAGATGTTGGTGTGAATTATTTAAGAATTATCAGGATACCTGGCTTTGCTTCTTCTTGTGGAGTAACTTTCTTCTCTAACTTCTTGGTTTTGTCAGTGACTTCAGGCCTTTTGGCAGCTTCTTGAACTTTTACTGCAGCCTGCGGTTTGCTCTCTTCAAGTACACAAGGTATACAAGAACTTCAACAGAAAGCTCCACACAAACATGACATTCTAGATCTGAGAGCTTCACACCAAGTTTATATTGCTGTTCTATGTTAATCACCAACATGTTTGATTTCTTTCGTTTTCCATAGAACTTCAGGATAAAGTTTGATCAAGAGTGACATTCTTCTACGAATGCCTTCAGAAACACAGACATAAAACACATTGAAAAGAGAAGTTGAGTACCTTCTGGAGGAGCAGCTGACTCTACCAGTGCTTCTTTGAGTTGTGGTGGAGACTCCTTCTCCTTCACAGGAACTTGGAAATGAAAGTATATGACAATCAGAACCGCATTAAGACTGATGGGGTGAGCACTGAACCATGCAAAGACAAAACAAAACAAAGAAGATCCACGATGGAAACAAACAAAGTTGGAAGAAAGTTTACAGATGGAAGAAACTTCTCTTCTGATCTGTGCATTTGATCTGGATACACACAGGTACAGTGAAACATAACGGACACAACAAACATAGAATTAGGTAGAATGATGAGAAAACCCCAACATGAAACTGTTGTGGTTTAGATATCAGGTGATAAGAAACCAAGAGAGACCGTCTCAGTCGACGGCGTGACGGTTCTTCACTGTGAGCAAGAAAACAGTTTGTGCCCAAACAAAATGGGTGGTATGACATGATATCCACTGAGAGAGGTATGAATCTAATAAATCCTTAAGAGGGTGAACTATGAGGTGCACAACGATGTTTGGTGCTCAGATCACAAACACGTGCTCGGTGACACATAACAGTTTCCCTTCTATACCTCTCGGAGATTCTTGAAGGGCGACTCGTTCTTTCCCTTCTGGTTCCAAAGACAAAACCCTGGTTTCTATGACGGACTGAAGCCCTTGAGCTTCTCCCTTCCGTCTGCTGATGGTTTCAGCTTCCTGAGGAGGGATAGAGCGGACGTCTGCTTTCAGACAAGTCCGCTCGACTTCTGCTTTCTGTTTCCTGATGGCAACTTCTTCGTATTCTGGAGAGTCCATAGTCTGTTTCTCAACTCTCTTTGGTTTGGTTTGATCTGTTACTGATGGTTCTCTGACTGAGGGCATAACATCAATACTAGCTTTTGATTCTGTCGTTAAAGGTTTGTTTTTGTCAGAAATCTTATCAACTATCTCTTGATACATTTCCTCATTCCTTTTCTTGGGTACAACTAACTGATCTCCCCTGACTTGTTCCTGTCCTGTGGCTTTTATATCTCCTTTTTCTTTTTCTTGAAACTCTTTGACGATTTTGTCTTTTCTTATAATTGTTTCTATCTTTTGGTGAGTGACAGCTGTCGCTTCTGGGTTTTGTTGAGTTTGTTTCTGTTGTATTGATATTATATCATCAACAGAAGCAATTTTTTCAGTTTTAAATAGAAGTGAGACTTCTTTATCTGTTATCTCTTGTTTTTCAGCTAAAACGTCCACCCTTTCCTTGGAGGACTCTGGACTTTGTGAATGTCTGATGAGAGGAACCTCAGTGGATTCATGAATGTCCTCTTTCTTTGATGCGATGTCTTTTATGAGCTTGTCAGGTATGAAGACTCTTTGGAGGGGGTCAGATTTAACATCTCCCTCTTTAACTAGGAGATGTTTTTCAGATGCAACCTCCATCACAGGTGCAACTGAAGCTATTTTTTCGACTTGTTCCTGTTTTGTTTCCATAATGTCGATTGGAGTAACACTTCCATATTCATCTTTAACTGTAACTGTCTTGGACTGCACTATGTCTAACCTCTGGCTTTTCTCTTTTAGGGATTTAGATTTCTTTGTTTCAGTTTGCTTTTGTCTGTTTTGTATCTCTTCAGCTTGAAGAACTATGGAGATTTTGTCCATTTCTGAATGTGTTTCTGGAGCTTCTTGCTCCAACAAAGATGTTACTTCTGTTTCAGATGCAACTGAGGCCTTTCTTTCAATTTGTTCCTGTCTTTCAGGTAATTCCTCTTTAATGGCAGAAACTTTCTCTGTTTGATCTGGAACCAGGTCTAGTTTTGGCATGACTTGTTCAATAACTTTCATTTGCTCGTCAGGTGTAGTATACCTTCTTAGAGCTTCTGTTTTAACATCTCCTTCTGTCACCATCAGAGATCTTTCAGATGCAACCTCCATCACTGGTGCAACTGAAAACTTTCTAACCATTTGTTCCTGTTTTGTTTCTGTGGCTTCAAATGGAGTAACACTATCGTAGTCATCTTTTACTACGACTGTCTTGGACTGCACTTCCTCAAGGGAAGTCTTTGTACTTTTGCCTAACCTTTGGCTTTTCTCTTTTGGGGATTTGGATTTCTTTGTTTCAGTTTGCTTTTGTTTAGTTTTTATCTCTTCAGCTTGAAGAACTATGGAGGTTTTGTCCATTTCTGAATGTGTTTCTGGAGCTTCTTGCTCCAACAAAGATATTACTTCTGTTTTAGATGCAACTGAGGCCTTTCTTTCAATTTGTTCCTGTCTTTCAGGTAATTCCTCTTTAATGGCAGAAACTTTCTCTGTTTGATCTGGAACCAGGTCTAGTTTTGGCATGACTTGTTCAATAACTTTTATTTGCTCGTCAGGTGTAGTATACCTTCTTAGAGTTTCTGTTTTAACATCTCCTTCTGTCACCATCAGAGATCTTTCAGATGCAACCTCCATCACAGGTGCAACTGAAGCTATTTTTTCGACTTGTTCTTGTTTTGTTTCCATAACGTCGATTGGAGTAACACTTCCATATTCATCTTTAACCGTAACTGTCTTGGACTGCACTATGTCTAACCTTTGGCTTTTCTCTTTTAGGGATTTAGATTTCTTTGACTCAATGTGTTTAATCTCGGTGTCGGTTGCAGAAGTAACAGCTGTCTTTGTTTCAGTTTGCTTTTGTCTGTTTTTTATCTCTTCAGATTGAAGAACTATGGAGGTTTTCTCCATTTCTGAATGTGTTTCTGGAGCTTCTTGCTCCAACAAAGATATTACTTCTGTTTTAGATGCAACTGAGGCTTTTCTTTCAATTTGTTCCTGTCTTTCAGGTAATTCTTCTCTAATGGCAGAAACCTTCTCTGTTTGATCTGGAACCAGGTCTAGTTTTGGCATGACTTGCTCAATAACTTTCATTTGCTCGTCAGGTGTAATATACCTTCTTAGAGCTTCTGTTTTAACATCTCCTTCTGTCACCATCAGAGATCTTTCAGATGCAACCTCCATCACAGGTGCAACTGAAAACTTTCTGCCCATTTGTTCCTGTTTTGTTTCTGTGGCTTCAAATGGAGTAACACTATCGTAGTCATCTTTTACTACGACTGTCTTGGACTGCACTTCCTCAAGGGAAGTCTTTGTACTTTTGCCTAACCTTTGGCTTTTCTCTTTTAGGGATTTAGATTTCTTTGTTTCAGTTTGCTTTTGTCTGTTTTTTATCTCTTCAGCTTGAAGAACTATGGAGGTTTTGTCCATTTCTGAATGTGTTTCTGGAGCTTCTTGCTCCAACAAAGATGTTACTTCTGTTTTAAATGCAACTGAGGCCTTTCTTTCAATTTGTTCCTGTCTTTCAGGTAATTCCTCTTTAATGGCAGAAACTTTCTCTGTTTGATCTGGAACCAGGTCTAGTTTTGGCATGACTTGTTCAATAACTTTTATTTGCTTGTCAGGTGTAGTATACCTTCTTAGAGTTTCTGTTTTAACATCTCCTTCTGTCACCATCAGAGATCTTTCAGATGCAACCTCCATCACAGGTGCAACTGAAGCTATTTTTTCGACTTGTTCTTGTTTTGTTTCCATAACGTCGATTGGAGTAACACTTCCATATTCATCTTTAACCGTAACTGTCTTGGACTGCACTATGTCTAACCTTTGGCTTTTCTCTTTTAGGGATTTAGATTTCTTTGACTCAATGTGTTTAATCTCGGTGTCGGTTGCAGAAGTAACAGCTGTCTTTGTTTCAGTTTGCTTTTGTCTGTTTTTTATCTCTTCAGATTGAAGAACTATGGAGGTTTTCTCCATTTCTGAATGTGTTTCTGGAGCTTCTTGCTCCAACAAAGATATTACTTCTGTTTTAGATGCAACTGAGGCTTTTCTTTCAGTTTGTTCCTGTCTTTCAGGTAATTCCTCTTTAATGGCAGAAACTTTCTCTGTTTGATCTGGAACCAGGTCTAGTTTTGGCATGACTTGTTCAATAACCTTTATTTGCTCGTCAGGTGTAATATACCTTCTTAGAGTTTCTGTTTTAACATCTCCTTCTGTCACCATCAGAGATCTTTCAGATGCAACCTCCATCACTGGTGCAACTGAAAACTTTCTGCCCATTTGTTCCTGTTTTGTTTCTGTGGCTTCAAATGGAGTAACACTATCGTAGTCATCTTTTACTACGACTGTCTTGGACTGCACTTCCTCAAGGGAAGTCTTTGTACTTTTGCCTAACCTTTGGCTTTTCTCTTTTGGGGATTTGGATTTCTTTGTTTCAGTTTGCTTTTGTTTAGTTTTTATCTCTTCAGCTTGAAGAACTATGGAGGTTTTGTCCATTTCTGAATGTGTTTCTGGAGCTTCTTGCTCCAACAAAGATATTACTTCTGTTTTAGATGCAACTGAGGCCTTTCTTTCAATTTGTTCCTGTCTTTCAGGTAATTCCTCTTTAATGGCAGAAACTTTCTCTGTTTGATCTGGAACCAGGTCTAGTTTTGGCATGACTTGCTCAATAACTTTCATTTGCTCGTCAGGTGTAGTATACCTTCTTAGAGCTTCTGTTTTAACATCTCCTTCTGTCACCATCAGAGATCTTTCAGATGCAACCTCCATCACAGGTGCAACTGAAAACTTTCTGCCCATTTGTTCCTGTTTTGTTTCTGTGGCTTCAAATGGAGTAACACTATCGTAGTCATCTTTTACTACGACTGTCTTGGACTGCACTTCCTCAAGGGAAGTCTTTGTACTTTTGCCTAACCTTTGGCTTTTCTCTTTTAGGGATTTAGATTTCTTTGTTTCAGTTTGCTTTTGTCTGTTTTTTATCTCTTCAGCTTGAAGAACTATGGAGGTTTTGTCCATTTCTGAATGTGTTTCTGGAGCTTCTTGCTCCAACAAAGATGTTACTTCTGTTTTAAATGCAACTGAGGCCTTTCTTTCAATTTGTTCCTGACTTTCAGGTAATTCCTCTTTAATGGCAGAAACTTTCTCTGTTTGATCTGGAACCAGGTCTAGTTTTGGCATGACTTGTTCAATAACCTTTATTTGCTTGTCAGGTGTAGTATACCTTCTTAGAGTTTCTGTTTTAACATCTCCTTCTGTCACCATCAGAGATCTTTCAGATGCAACCTCCATCACAGGTGCAACTGAAGATGTTTTTTCGACTTGTTCCTGTTTTGTTTCCATAACGTCGATTGGAGTAACACTTCCATATTCATCTTTAACTGTAACTGTCTTGGACTGCACTATGTCTAACCTTTGGCTTTTCTCTTTTAGGGATTTAGATTTCTTTGACTCAATGTGTTTAATCTCGGTGTCGGTTGCAGAAGTAACAGCTGTCTTTGTTTCAGTTTGCTTTTGTCTGTTTTTTATCTCTTCAGCTTGAAGAACTATGGAGGTTTTCTCCATTTCTGAATGTGTTTCTGAAGCTTCTTGCTCCAACAAAGATATTACTTCTGTTTTAGATGCAACTGAGGCTTTTCTTTCAATTTGTTCCTGTCTTTCAGGTAATTCTTCTCTAATGGCAGAAACCTTCTCTGTTTGATCTGGAACCAGGTCTAGTTTTGGCATGACTTGCTCAATAACTTTCATTTGCTCGTCAGGTGTAGTATACCTACTTAGAGCTTCTGTTTTAACATCTCCTTCTGTCACCATCAGAGATCTTTCAGATGCAACCTCCATCACTGGTGCAACTGAAAACTTTCTGCCCATTTGTTCCTGTTTTGTTTCTGTGGCTTCAAATGGAGTAACACTATCGTAGTCATCTTTTACTACGACTGTCTTGGACTGCACTTCCTCAAGGGAAGTCTTTGTACTTTTGCCTAACCTTTGGCTTTTCTCTTTTGGGGATTTGGATTTCTTTGTTTCAGTTTGCTTTTGTTTAGTTTTTATCTCTTCAGCTTGAAGAACTATGGAGGTTTTGTCCATTTCTGAATGTGTTTCTGGAGCTTCTTGCTCCAACAAAGATATTACTTCTGTTTTAGATGCAACTGAGGCCTTTCTTTCAATTTGTTCCTGTCTTTCAGGTAATTCCTCTTTAATGGCAGAAACTTTCTCTGTTTGATCTGGAACCAGGTCTAGTTTTGGCATGACTTGTTCAATAACTTTTATTTGCTCGTCAGGTGTAGTATACCTTCTTAGAGTTTCTGTTTTAACATCTCCTTCTGTCACCATCAGAGATCTTTCAGATGCAACCTCCATCACAGGTGCAACTGAAGATGTTTTTTCGACTTGTTCTTGTTTTGTTTCCATAACGTCGATTGGAGTAACACTTCCATATTCATCTTTAACTGTAACTGTCTTGGACTGCACTATGTCTAACCTTTGCCTTTTCTCTTTTAGGGATTTAGATTTCTTTGACTCAATGTGTTTAATCTCGGTGTCGGTTGCAGAAGTAACAGCTGTCTTTGTTTCAGTTTGCTTTTGTCTGTTTTTTATCTCTTCAGATTGAAGAACTATGGAGGTTTTCTCCATTTCTGAATGTGTTTCTGAAGCTTCTTGCTCCAACAAAGATATTACTTCTGTTTTAGATGCAACTGAGGCTTTTCTTTCAATTTGTTCCTGTCTTTCAGGTAATTCTTCTCTAATGGCAGAAACCTTCTCTGTTTGATCTGGAACCAGGTCTAGTTTTGGCATGACTTGCTCAATAACTTTCATTTGCTCGTCAGGTGTAGTATACCTTCTTAGAGCTTCTGTTTTAACATCTCCTTCTGTCACCATCAGAGATCTTTCAGATGCAACCTCCATCACAGGTGCAACTGAAAACTTTCTGCCCATTTGTTCCTGTTTTGTTTCTGTGGCTTCAAATGGAGTAACACTATCGTAGTCATCTTTTACTACGACTGTCTTGGACTGCACTTCCTCAAGGGAAGTCTTTGTACTTTTGCCTAACCTTTGGCTTTTCTCTTTTAGGGATTTCTTTTTCTGGATATCCTCAATAGATTTTTTGTCAAACTTCAGCGTTTTCTCTTTCTTTTGTGAAATGTGTTCTAACTCATCTGTCGTCTTGAATTCATCTTTTCCCTTCACTGTGTCAGCTTTTGTTTCCTCCATTACAGGAGAAACTGCTGTCTTTGTTTTTATTTGTGTCGGTCTTGTTTTCATCTCTAGAACCGGAAGAACTGTGGTGGCTTGGTCTGTTACGGGATGTTTATCTTTCAAAATGTGTTCATCTGTTACTTCTGGTTGAGCTGCACCTGAAACACTTATTTTTCCTTCAGTTTTCTCTTGTTTGTCTTGAACTCTGTCTTCCTTGGTTTCTACTTGTTTAACTGTAATATGTTTGGAAGTATCTGATAAAGCATCTCCATCTTTTACCAACTTTATTTTACCTTGTTCCTGTTTCGTTTCTATTGCTTCCAATGGAGTAGTACTACTGTATTCATGTTGAACTGTAACTGTCTTAGACCTGATCTCTTCAGCTGTTCCTTCTTTAGATGGTTTGTCTCGTAGAGCTGGAACTGAATCCTTACTTTGCATTTGTTTATGCGTTAGTGGTTTTGTCTTTACAGTTGGAGAGACTTTGCCAGTTTCATCTATAATCTCTTTATCTTTAATCTTGTGAGTTTTGACTAATGCCTGGTCTTTTTCTTGAGAAATATCCTCCAGCTTATTCTCTCTTACTTGTATCTCAGGTATAACTTCTTCCTTTCTTTCAGTTTCTTTCTGCCTTGTTTTTTTCTCTTCAAGAGTACATTTGTCTGTTTTGTCTTTCTTTGAATCTCTTATTGGCTGAATTTCTTGAACTGTCGTTGCTGACTTTCCTGATTTTTCTGGAGCATCAGACTTTTCATAGGTTACTTTAGGCTCAGCAGCGTTTGAGGCTGTGATTTCAATTTGTTCTCCCCTTTTTAGTATCTTCTTTTCAATGGGAGACACTTTTTCTGTTTTACTTTGAACTGGGATTAAGTTGGACCTGATTTCTTCTTCAATCTCTTTTTCTTTTTTTAGAGAAACGTCTTTGACCCCTTCATCAGATGAGATCATCCTCTGAGGAATATTTGTTTTAACATCTTCATCTTTTATTTTTAGATGTTTTTTAGCTGTTATTATTTCCACTTGTCCCTGTTGCATATGTGTGGCCTCTAAAGATGTAACACTACTATATTCATCTGTAACTGTGACTGTCCTCGCCTGGATTTCTTCAACTGTAATCTCTTTAGATTCGGCTGACTTTGGCCTTTTATCTTTTTGAGCTTTATCTTTCTTTCGAGAAACTGACGTATCACCTTTAACTCTTTCTTCAGGCCCAGTTTGCTTGGCAGCATCTACTCTCAACAAATACTCCTGTTTTGTTTTCTCGTCTTTATTCAGAGATGTTTGGTCTTTTCTATCTTTAATCAGTAAAACAACCAACTGGAATTCTTCCTCTATTTTATCTCCAGTCTTTGGTAACTTCTGTAATTTCTTTATCTTTTGTGTTTCTTCCTTTGAACATCTCGCTTCAGACTTAGGAATTCCCTCCTTTCCTGTTTTTTGAGTATCTTGCTCCACCAAATGTTTTGTGTGTGGTACTTGTACTTCAACCTCAGACGCATCCAAGACTTTTCTTTTAATAAGTTGTTCCGCTATTTTTGGTGTCCCATCTTCAATAGGAGTCACTTTTTCAGTTTTATCCTCAACTGTGACCGACTTTGATGGGATTTGTTTGTCTGCAGCCTCTTTACTTTTAGTTAACTTTTGTCGTCTCTCCTTCTGGGATATTAATGTTTCAGAAGGTTTTCCCCTAAAGGAATCAATTCCCTCATCAACTGCTGCCATTTCTCTGATTTCTGCAGGTTTTTCAGGAGTTACTTCCAGTTCTTCAGAAGTTTCCTCTGTTAAAGGTTGAACTGAAACCTTTCTATCAATCAATCCCTGTTTTGATGTTGCATCTTTAAGAGGAGTAACTTTAAAGGTTGTATCTTTAACTGTGCTGACCTTTAGCTGCTCTTGTTCAACAATAATCTCTTGAGGTCTCTGTTGTGGTTCTTGTGAAGACACTGATTCGTTCTCTGACACATCATCAAACGTTTCACGCTCTGTGACAAAGTCTGTAGTTTTTGCCTGTTTTTCAGATGTTCTATCTTCAATAGAAGTCACTTTTTCAGTTTTATCCTCAACTGTGACCGACTTTGATGGGATTTGTTTGTCTGCAGCCTCTTTACTTTTAGCTAACTTTTGTCGTCTCTCCTTCTGGGATATTAATGTTTCAGAAGGTTTTCCCCTAAAGGAATCAATTCCCTCATCAACTGCTGCCATTTCTCTGATTTCTGCAGGTTTTTCAGGAGTTACTTCCAGTTCTTCAGAAGTTTCCTCCGTTAAAGGTTGAACTGAAACCTTTCTGTCAATCAGTCCCTGTTTATGTTTTTTGAGATGAGTAACTTTAAAGGTTTTGTCTTTAACTGTGCTGACCTTCAGCTGCTCTTGTTCAACGATAATGTCTTGAGGTTTGGTAAGTTTTTGTCGTGGTTCTTGTGGAGATTCTGATTCAGCAGTTTTGGCCTTTCGTTCCTGTTCTTTAGTTTTTGAAACTTTATGGAGTTCAGCTTTGACGATCTTTAGCTGGACGTTTGGAGAAAGTTTATCTCTTTGCTCGTCTGTCTTCAACTGAACTTCTTTGATTTTAATCTTATTGGTTTTGTCTAGACTCTGTCTTGTTTCCTTCTTAGCTACTTCGTCTTTTAGTGGAATGTTTTCTGAGCTCTTATGCTTTGCTGGGATTTCAGCAGTTCTACTAGTTTGAATAATGATATCTGGCTCTGATAAAGTGGCATCCATCACAGGATGAACTGAGGATTTCCTTTCAGATTGTTCCTGACTCGTCTCACTGGGAACAACTTTAGCCGTTTCTGAACTATCTCCTGCTATCGATGACTCTTTAGGAGTTATTTTGGTCCCTGGAGAGACCGAGGACGTTCTTTCAATTGGTTCTTGCTCTGTTATGTTAATAAGAGTGTCTTCAGCAGTTTCATCCTTAATCTTTGACTGGACATCGTCAGCTTTACCTTCGATTGGCTTCTGCTGTCTCTGCTTTTGAGGCTTTTCTTTCTCCTCAATTGAAAGCTTTCTAAAAACTCTCTTCTTTGTTTTCTGCTCTTCAGTGGGAATAAATGTGTCTGTAACTTTGTTCATTTCATCTCCTCTGACCTCCGACTGAACTTCATCTATACTATCTTCAGATTTCAGTGGAACTTCTATTTGAGGTGTTTCTGACAAAAAAAATTCTTTATCTTTTTCAGCTTTGGATGTTTGTCCTTTACTTGTGACCCGTTTTAACTGAACCTCTTTAGTCTCTTTGGTTTTGGCTAACATTGGTTCCTCTTTTCTCTCGGGGGTATTTGGTTCTGTCAATGATTTTATGACAACAATAGTTGATGCTTTTCTTTCAGTTTGTTCCGGTCCTGTTTTTATCTTTTCAGCTGTAGGAACTATGAGTTGTTTATCCTCAGTTGTAACCATCTCTGGCTGGTCTTTGGTTTCTTTTAACATTTGTTCCCTTTCTTTAAAATGAAGATTGTCTTCTCCTTTAACAGCTCTTTCTTTGCTAGCACTGTCCTGTGCTTTAGTGGGATCTAGTTCTGGGGTATAAGGCTCCATTTGTTTTGATGGTCCTTCTTGCTCAGATTTAAAGGAGGACTGTTTGTCAGCTAGCTTTTGTCTTGGTTTTGTCTTTTCTTTTGGTCTTTCTTGGACATGTTTGTCTTTAACAACAGCTTTGCCTTGGTCCTCCTCTACTACGGCTTTCTGCTGTCTCCCTTTCTGAGCAACATCTTTCTCTTCAGATAAGATTTCAGGTTTTTGAAGGTTTTTTCTATCCGACAGTGATTCTGGGTGTTCGTCTTCTATCGCAGGAGAAACTGAGTCTCTGTTGGGTTTCACCTCAGTAGTTCCTTCCATCGGACTGACTTTGACCAGTTTGTCTTTGAGTGTAACTACTTTGGACCAAACCGTTTTTTTAACGGATACGTTCAGTTCATCGTCTCGTCCCTGAGCGATAGTACCTTCCTGTTGTGCTTCTATCACCTGTTTTTCATCAGAAACAGCTTTGACTGAAATGTCTGGACTCTTAGATTTTCTTGCTTTGCTTTGAAAAGCTTCTTTATGTTCTTTAATATCTTTTTTAATGTCTTTTATTTCCTTTACACTCACTGTTGTAAAATCAGTTGTTTGGACAGAAAACTCTTTTTGTTTGGTTGGTTCATCCTCAACTGCCACAGTCTTTCCCCCCTTAGATTGACTTCCTGTCATGACGAGCTTTTCTTTTGTTTGAAGACCCTTTGTCTTTAACCCATCAGTAACAGTTAAATATCCACTTATTTCAGACTCATCCTCAGGTTCCATCATCGCACTTAAAATCCCTTTTTGCTGCAAAGATTTCATTTCTTCTTCATCCTTGTGATAAGTTTCAGCTTCTCTTTCCTCGAGCGCCTCTGCAGAGGAAGCTTTCTGGGCCTTTAAAAGATCCGTGGTGGTCGCTTGAGAATGGAGGATTTTAAGAGGTGTGAGGAGAAAGCACCATGTGGCGGTGCCAAGAGATTAGGGAGAAAACAACAACAACAACAACACAGACACAAACAAGTTAAACAAGACAAACACAGATATCATAAGAAAGAGGAAGCAGCTGACAGGAAAACGTGCTCTCGTTGTACCTCTCTCTGCTCGCTTGCCTTTCATCTCCACTTTCTCAGGAGACGGAGCAGCAAGAATCCTCCCGGCCTCAACTTCTGCTTCTTTAATGAATGATAAGGTTTTGTTTAACGCAAGATATTAACATTTAGGAGAAGAGAGCAGAGGAAGAAAGACTTAAAACCACAAAGGTATAAAAAAAGAACCCCTTTAAAACGCTGCAAAAACAAAGAGTAGTGCAATGTGAGGAGCTCGGGGAAAACACAGAACAGGGACGTGTTGATGAAATGATGACCCCTGGTGGTGGTCCTTAAAAAAGAACAAAGACTGCATACAAGTCATAAGACAAAGTTAAAGATGGAAATGATCTCTCTGTACCTCTGGAAGCAGCTGGAGGGGAACTCCTTCTCTTCTCTGGTTGAGAGGGTTTCCTCTGAACCCTCTCCTCCATTAAAAGACTTGTTTCTTCTGTCGGGGAGACGTCTTTAAAGACCTCTTTCTTCTTGCTTTCTGCTTTAAAGTCAGACTCAGTCTGCTGTCTGATCCCTTCTGGCCTCTGAAGCTGGATCTCTGTTACTGACTCTTCTGGTTTTACCTTGAGCGTCACCTCTTCTTGAGTTTTTGGTTTTTGAATGATGTCATTAGACTTTAACTTCTTCTCTTGTTTCGTGACAGACACTTTTTCTGCTGCTGGTTTAACTACACTTTCCTCTCTTCTACTCTTTCTCTCCTCCACCCTCCTCACCTGAGTGTCTTTAGCTGTGACTTCTGTCTGCTGGATTGTAATCGTCTCAGTTGGACTGTATTCTTCTTCTGGTTTATCTGAAATGATCTCCAGGTGGTGATCGATTGATTCCTCGTAGGAGACTTTTCTTCTGATAATAACTGATTCAGCTTTTTCTGCGTCTGACTCGATTTCTTTGACTGCAGTGGTTTTCCTGACTTCCTGTTGTCTCCCTTGTCTCTCTTGTCTCTCTTTGCTCTCTGTTTTAACGCTGATCTCCGTCTTTGAGACGCTAACAGCAGAGTCTGGTCTAGAAACCTCCTCGTGGTCCTGTCTGACTGAAACGCTGTCTTTCCTCTCGTCTGTGACTTCTCTTGGCGACTCGATGGTCCTGATGAAAATCCTGTCTTCACTCGTTCCTCTCGTAGTTTTGTCCTGCAGCGGAGTGACCTCCCTGTCTCTGTCAGACTCCGGTTGCTGGACTACAACAATGGTTTCTAGTGTTTTCTTGTGTTTAGTCAACCTGCTTTCTTTCCTCTTTGAAGAGTCAGTAACAGAAATCTGACCTCTCAGTTCAGACTTTTGCTCTCCTGCCTCTCCTGTAGAACTTAAGAAGTCTTCTCCTGGCACCAACGCCCTGGTCTCACTCAGACGAGCCACGTGGTCCTCGTACGACACTTCGGCGTGTTCCTCCACCAGCTCCTCGTGCTCCCACGCCTCCTCTGTGGGCGACGCTTTCTCCGTCACGTAAAAGACTTCCTGTATCTTCTGAGCTCCTCTCCTTCGCTCGATCTTAACGAGACTCGTGGTTCCTTTAAGAGGTGAGGAAGAAGAGGTGAGGAAGAAGAGGCGTCATGCGGCGGCGCCAAGAGGTGAGGACAGAACACAAAGACAAGCATTAGTGTTGGAAGAGACGACACAGAGATGAATTAATGGTGATAATCCACCTGCCGTGTATTATCACAGGAGTTACAGACTGAGATGTGGTGAAAGTTCTCATCATGATTTCAGATGGTTCGCTACCTTTTTCTGGAGGAGACACTGTTTTCTCTTCAGAAACCTCCGAGGCCAGAACCTTCTCAGTCTTCTTACTTTCTATTTCTTTTAAAGAATGAATCCGTTTTTAATCCAAGACGCAGCGTCAGATCGTAGAAGATTATTTTAAAAAGAAGAGAATTCAGTCATTTAACAAAGAAACTTGTAGAAATAAGCAGCAAACATTAAATAACAGAAAGAGTCAAAGAGGGTTTGGATTCCGGTTACAGCCAGCGTGACTTCAGACAGCAGTCAGTCAGCTGTGTGAAGCTGAAACTACATCACCATGTCTGGAAGCCATAATAATAATAATAATATCTGAGAGTTCAAACTTCACTCGAGCCCTGGTATTTACTTCATTCAAAATATCAAATGTCATCATTTGACTACTAACAGTAACTACTAACTGTAACTGTAACTAACTGTAACAGTAACTACTAACTGTAACAGTAACTAACTGTAACTGTAACTACTAACTGTAACTGTAACTACTAACAGTAACTACTAACTGTAACTGTAACTACTAACAGTAACTACTAACTGTAACAGTAACTACTAACTGGCTGTAACTGTCTGTAACTGTAACTAGTAACTGTAACTGTAACTACTAACAGTATCTACTAACAGTAACTGTAACTACTAACAGTAACTACTAACTGTTGTTTTGTAACTGTAACCTAACGTACTTAACTAACTGTAACTACTGTAACTGTAACTACTAACAGTATCTACTAACAGTAACTGTAACTACTAACTGTAACTGTAACTACTAACGAACTACTAACAGTAACTGTAACTACTAACTGTAACTGTAACTACTAACAGTAACTACTAACAGTAACTGTAACTACTAACTGTAACTGTAACTACTAACAGTAACTACTAACAGTAACTGTAACTACTAACTGTAACTGTAACTACTAACAGTAACTACTAACTGTAACTGTAACTACTAACTGTAACTGTAACTACTAACAGTATCTACTAACAGTAACTGTAACTACTAACTGTAACTGTAACTACTAACAGTATCTACTAACAGTAACTGTAACTACTAACTGTAACTGTAACTACTAACAGTATCTACTAACAGTAACTGTAACTACTAACTGTAACTGGACTGCTGCCGACATGCACACAGACAGAAACAAAGAGGTGAGGTCTGCCTCGCTGTAGACCTCGGTCTGTACCTTTAGGAAGACTTTCTTCTACCTCTGGTTTGGGTTTAGCTTCAGGTTTAGGTTTGGGTTTAGCTTCAGGTTTAGGTTTGGGTTTAGCTTCAGGTATCTTCTCAGGTGTTTTATCTACAGAGATCCTCTCTGGTTGTTTCTTAGATACCAGGGCAGCTTTTGCTCCCTCAGGTGTCTTCTCAGGAGGAAACCTCTCTGCTACCTTCTCCTCAGGTGCCCTCTTTGGAGTTTCCTCCACTTTCCTCTCAAGTGTCACCACCTTCTCTGGGACCCTCTCAGGGGTCTCTGTCCCTGGAGGCCGTCTCTTAGGTACTGCTTCAGGTATTTTAGCAGGTTCAGGCTCCGACACAACGACCTCCTCAAACACCTTCTGAGGTACTTGTTCAGGTACAAGTTTAGGTTTGGGCTTCAAAGCTTGAAGAGGGTTTGACACAAACACAAGACTCAAGACATGAAGAAGATGTGCTGCCGCACAATAAAGAGACATCACACACAGTTACTTTACTCAAAGTGTCCTTTTGGAAGCAGAATGTTTCTGCACCAGAAGAAAAGATCATGGAGGAACCAAAAACCCCTCCTGGTCCTCATAAACATTATATTCACTAGATACTAGATTTAGTATGGAAATAATATCATTTAAATGCCTCAGGGGAATTTGAGTAACACGACCCTGCCTGTTTAAAGCAAAGAAACACATCAAAGTGTGAGCTCCATCAGGACCATTAAAGTACCTTTCTCGGTCGGCCTCGGCTCTTCTTTGGGAGGAGCAACAGCAGCTTCTGGTTTCTTGGCTGCTTTTGGAGGCTCAGGTAGTTTTTCCTCCACAGGCACTTTAAAGAGTACCATTCACAGACATTAGAAGCTTTTCAAAGAACTGAAGAGTGTTGTTAGAGATGGACAAACCCAAACACTCTATCGAGTGCAAGACAAGAGAAACCCAACCGGACGTGCAGCCCCATCGAAACCTCAAAGGAACTAAAGTTAGACGTTAAACCAACCAAGTCAAAGACAGTGGAAGATGAGTGGGAGGGTTTGGGTTTTAGTGCGACTGGTTACGATGAAGATGAACAAGTTTGCTCACACAAACCACAATAATCACAAACAGGATCAATAAGCACTCATGAAAAATCACTGCAGATGATAATGAAGATGTTAAGGTTGGATGGTGGAGTTAAGAAGATTAAGAAAAACTCCAGAGCCGCATCTCAAGACGTTTATACCTTTCTTAAGAGGTTCCTTTGGTGCAGGCTTCGGTTCTGGTTTGGTCTTTGGAGGTTCTGGTTTTGGCACTTTAATTTCAGGTTCAGCTTTTTTCACTGCAGGTTCTGGTTTGGGGACCACTGCAGGTTCAGGTTTGTGGACCACTGCAGGTTCAGGTTTGTGAACCACTGCAGGTTTAGGTTTGTGGACCACTGCAGGTTCTGGTTTGTGGACCACTGCAGGTTCAGGTTTGTGGACCACTGCTGGTTCAGGTTTTGGGACCACTGCAGGTTCTGGTTTGTGGACCACTGCAGGTTCAAGTTTGTGGACCACTACAGGTTCTGGCTTTTGAACTGGAGTTTCTGGTTTAGTGGCAGCAGGTTCTGGCTTCGCTACAAGAGGCTCAGGTTTACGGACTTCTGGTTTGGGTTTTTCTGGTTCTGGTTTCGCTTTTCGAGCCTCTGGTTCTGGCTTTTTTACTGCCGGTTCAGGCTGGATCTTTGGCGGCTCTGGTTTTGCGGCCTCCTCAGGGACTTAAAGCAACATTTAGTTTAGAGATGAGCAAAGACAAACAGGACACAGAAAGTCAAAGATTCGCTTCCACACTTGAAGCTGAGAAAACCCGGTTCAGACAGAGAATCCCACTCACAGCAAGTCTTTAACATCAACACACACAAACAAACAAAGCAAGAAATACCTTTGGATGGAGGTGATACCGGCTTCTTTACCGGCGCCGGCTTAGCTTCAGGCTCCACCTTCGGTTTGGCTTCGGGTTCTGCTTTGGGAGCCGGTGTGGGCTTAGGTTTTGGTTCTGGTTCTGCTTTCCGTTTGGGTTCAGGCTCAGGCTTAGCTGCAGGCACCACTTTTTTGGGCTCAGCTGGTACCTGAGGCTTGGGCTCATCTTCAGGTAGGTAACACAGACATTAGCTAATGTTAGCATGAAGTCGTGGAAGCGTCTAAGATTTATCAAGAGATGCTCGAAAGAGTGAGATGACACTTAACAGAGAGAGAGACGCACTGATGAAGAGCGAAACTACAACAGTATACTTAGAAAAACACACAAAAGATAAAGACAGACATGAAGAGGTGAGAAGAGACGGAGCTGTAAGCACAAGAAAGCTGCGACTGATAATATCTCAAACAAGTAAAGTACCTTTCTTTGGCACTCCAGGCTTCTCGGCCGGGGGGGCAGCGGCAGGTTTCTTTACCTCCTCGGGTTCTTTTAAGATATATTCAAACACAAGATCAACTAGACGGTCACAAAAAAAACGAGACGACGAGGAACAGAACTGAATCTGAGCCTCATCATAACAGAATACTCAAACATAAGAGAGATGGTTGGAGTCAGACATCTCTACCTTTTGGAGCAGGAACCTTCTTCTTCTCTGGGACTAAAACTGCAGGAACCTTTTCCTCCACTGGCTTCCTGGCCTCCAGTGCTTCAAAATGTCAGTAAAATGAAGTGAGATCTCACAAAATGAAAACATTAACGGAGGCTCAAAACAAAACACATTACATTCAACTATTGTAAAAGTGTAAAAGTCATGGAGAGGCACAGACGAATGTATCACTGAACAGGTGCATGCCAACATCAGAGGTATGCTGGTACCTTTTGGAGGCGACGGCTCCTTCACATCTGCTGTCGGCTTCTCTTCGGGCCTTTTCTCAGCTTTGGGAACTTAAAAAGACACCGATTGTTTTAGAGAGAGATGCTGAGCATTTTCAGGCGAAGCAGAGAAGCGTAGAAGAAGATAATAAGACAGAATAAGCAACTACAGTAGATAAAGTAAAGAATCTATCTGCAGCAAGTAAGAGAGGAAAGGAATGAAAACACAAAGCGGAACAAACAAAACAGTCAAGATTTTAGTGTCTGAGGACGGCGGGTGAGTTAAGAGGCGCTGAGCTGCAGCAGGAAGACGTTCAGGGTTTGGTACCTTTTGTTGGGACTTCCTCTCTCATTTCAACTTTCTTGGTCTCCACTTTCTCCTCAATGGCAACTCTGGCAGCTGATGGAGGAAAAAACACAGAAACACATCCAGCATCATCATCAGTGTCTGGAAACAGCAACTGTCTGAGGTTGAACAACCTTTTCTCCCTTCAAAGACCAACTTCTTCTTGTAATGAAGTCCAGTGTTTTTATTGAAAATAATGAATCAATCTTACCATGAAATGAAGTTCTTATATCTGTATAAAACCTTGTGTTATGTTATAATCAGAAACCTAAAATAATGTGTTGTTTTATATAATAAACTGTTCGAAGTGTAGACGTTTTCTACATTCATGCTTTTGGAGAAAGAAATTAAAACGTGTTTAGAGGTAAGCAAAAGCCATAACATGAGCAGATCGACTTCCGACTGCTGTTAAGGAACCAAGAGAGGGTATTATGTCAAAGTACAGACAGAAGAGGACGATTATGAGACAAAGACAAGCAAAAAGGGTGAGACACAAAAATAAAGACAGACATGAAGAGAGAGCCAGGGTTCAGAGCGGCTCACGAACAGACAGATATCTGACGTCCCTCCTGAGGGTCACGGGGTCTGATACCTTTGGCTGTGGACATCTGCTGTGTTAGCGTCTCTTCTGTCCAGCTCTCAAACTCCACTGAAGATGTGAAAACCACAAAAGTGACAGAAAACAACAAATGTGAGGCAGTTTGTGCTCGAAAACTCACAACATCGTTTCACAGTTTCACAAAGTCTTGTCGTCTCAGAGAACAGATACTTCACTCATAAATGAGATTTATCTAAAACTATTGGCGTTTAAAAAGTCACCTCCTGATTTAAAACAACCACAAAGAGACACAAAACAACCACAAAGAGACACATAACACCCAGGGGTCCGTCCTCTCGTAATCTGTTCATGTCCAATTTTGTTATTGTCGCAACAAAAGCCAACATTTTACTTTCAGATCACCGTTTTGAAAAACTTTGATGAAATCAGGAACCAAATGTTTCAAGAGAAACTCACTAAACTCAGATCAACATCTTAAACTGGTTCAATGAGTCGAGACCAAAGACTTTGAAAGGGTGACTAGAGGTTAGTGAGAGTGATGAAGAGATGAAGATGGGATGAAAGTTAAAAAGAGTGAAAAAAGGAGAACACATCCTCAAAGGTCGGACAGAAATAAACAAACAAACAAACAAACAAACAAACAAACAAACAAACAAACAAACCAACAAACAGGAACATGTGACGAAGACTTTCACAATAGATCTGAGCAGAGATCAGTCAGACGACACAATGATGATGTTATGATGAACGTCATAGGCAGATTTGGGTAAATTCACATTCTAAGATGCTTATTTAGCTGAAATTAACCTGAAAAAACAAATGACTCCTTCATTATTATTATTATTATTATTATTATTATTATTATTATTATTAATAAGGATCGACCGCTTATGATATTTAACTTCTTCAGATGAATCCAAACTGCAATATGAGTTATCTTTTGGTCCATGTTTTCAAAGAGAATAAGTTCTCATAGCAATAACATGTCATCTTAAAAGATAGGTAAAAAAAGAAGATTATTTAGATAAAGATTTAAAAGCACATTTCAGAAAACTATTTTCTTTATCCTTATTTTTGTAATCTTGTGATGTGCAAAATAAAGAAATATAGAAATATATTAAAACTATATTCCTTGGGCAAATTTATACGTGAAATGTTTCGAATGTTCTTTATTGATCAAATGATCTCATCTAGTTTTTCCCAGATCTGCTCAGATGGTTTGATGGATGATGGAGTGAAAAGATGAAATAATATGTTGTACCTCTCTGCTCCACCTCTTCTTCATAGTGATATGAATATTCAGCTGATTCTTCAGAAAACAAAAGAATGTTTTGTAAGAAATGTGGAGATAACGATGGTAAAAAGGTTATTTGTAATTTACATCTATGACAAAGAAAATCAGTTAAATCTATTTTTTTTTTTTAAATCTTGTGGAATAAAGGATGTAAGCAGATGATTCATAAAAACACAGTAAATACCTGTGTGTTCAATCTCTTCCTTATATTGACAGAATTCAGCAGATTCTTTAAAAGACAAAAACACATGTTGGTTTCATCATGATGTCAAATTTGGTGGAAAATGTTGTTTTTTTTTTTTTTCTTTGCTGTCTTTAAGTTTGAGAATTTAGCCAAAGATCCTTAAATATTTACAAAGTCAGTTTTTTGATTCCTTGATTCTTAAAGTTTTGGGCTCAAATAAAACATTAACTTTTTCTACAAAAGTTGTTTTTGAATAAACCTTCTGATGATTTTTGTATGGCTCCTGATTCCAGTCTTACCTTGAATTGCCACTGATGAAGGCACTTCAGGCCTCTGAACTGAGGAGTCTGGGACATCTACAGAATATGGAATATGGTTCATACCAGAACTTTAGTTAAAAGAAACTATGATAATACAACGGTTATTTAAAAAGAACAGGACTGCATAAACATAGAGAAACACTGAAGTTAACAGTTCCGTTATTAAAGGGACATGCTGACATTTTGGGAATTCCTCTAGTTTCCCAGTTTGTCAGAGTTGTTAGAAGGTATTAAATAAAACTAACACCAATTCACTATAACTGCAGCCATAACATCAACCAAATACAAACAGCTCAAATAATATATAGCTGGATATGCTAACTGTTTGTAGCTATCTTAACATCCACTGGCCATGGTCAATGTGGGATCATCCCTATGTTCCTAGTGTCCTAAGTTCCCAGGGTTTATGTTCCCAGGGTCCTATGTTCTCAGTGTCCTAAGTTCCCAAGGTCCTATGTTCCCAGTGTCCTAAGTTCCCAGGGTTTATGTTCCCAGGGTCCTATGTTCTCAGTGTCCTAAGTTCCCAAGGTCCTATGTTCCCAGTGTCCTAAGTTCCCAGGGTCCTATGTTCCCAGGGTCCTATGTTCTCAGTGTCCTAAGTTCCCAAGGTCCTATGTTCTCAGTGTCCTATGTCCTCAGGGTCCTATGTTACCAAGGTCCTATGTTACCAAGGTCCTATGTTCCCACGGTTTTATGTTCCCAAGGTTCTAGATTGTCACGGTTCTATGTTCCCAGTGTCCTATGTTCCCAGTGTCCTATGTTCCCAGTGTCCTATGTTCCAAAGGTCCTATGTTCCCAGTGTCCTATGTTCCCAAGGTCCTATATTCCCAGTGTCCTATGTTCTCAGTTTCCTAAGTTCCCAAGGTCCTAAGTTCCCAAGGTCCTATGTTCCCAGTGTCCTAAGTTCCCAGGGTCATATGTTCTCAGTGTCCGATGTCCCCAGGGTCTTACGTTACCGAGGTCCTATGTTACCAAGGTCCTATGTTACCAAGGTCCTATGTTCCCACAGTTCTATGTTCCCAGTGTCCTATGTTCCCAAGGTCCTATGTTCCCAGTGTCCTACATTCCCAGTGTCCTATGTTCCAAAGGTCCTATGTTCTCAGTGTCCTATGTCCTCAGGGTCCTACGTTACCAAGGTCCTATGTTACCAAGGTCCTATGTTCCCAAGGTCCTATGTTCCCAGTGTCCTATGTTCTCAGTTTCCTAAGTTCCCAAGGTCCTAAGTTCCCAAGGTCCTATGTTCCCAGTGTCCTAAGTTCCCAGGGTCATATGTTCTCAGTGTCCGATGTCCCCAGGGTCTTACGTTACCGAGGTCCTATGTTACCAAGGTCCTATGTTACCAAGGTCCTATGTTCCCACAGTTCTATGTTCCCAGTGTCCTATGTTCCCAAGGTCCTATGTTCCCAGTGTCCTACATTCCCAGTGTCCTATGTTCCAAAGGTCCTATGTTCTCAGTGTCCTATGTTCCAAAGGTCCTATGTTCTCAGTGTCCTATGTCCTCAGGGTCCTACGTTACCAAGGTCCTATGTTCCCAGTGTCCTACGTTCCCAGTGTCCTATGTTCCAAAGGTCCTATGTTCTCAGTGTCCTATGTCCTCAGGGTCCTACGTTACCAAGGTCCTATGTTACCAAGGTCCTATGTTCCCAAGGTCCTATGTTCCCAGTGTCCTATGTTCTCAGTTTCCTAAGTTCCCAAGGTCCTAAGTTCCCAAGGTCCTATGTTCCCAGTGTCCTAAGTTCCCAGGGTCATATGTTCTCAGTGTCCTATGTCCCCAGGGTCTTACGTTACCGAGGTCCTATGTTACCAAGGTCCTATGTTCCCACAGTTCTATGTTCCCAGTGTCCTATGTTCCAAAGGTCCTATGTTCCCAGTGTCCTATGTTTCCAGTGTCCTACATTCCCTGGGTCTATGTCCTATAACATAAAAACGTATTATGCTAGCTGTTTGTAGCTGTAGCTAGCAGTGTCCCTCTGTTTCTGTGCTAAGCTAGGCTAAACATGTCTGCAGAGATCAAACTGATGAAGAGAACAAGAGGATTTCCCAAAAATGTCCCTGATAGATTAAAGTTGTCTAGAAAATAAAATACTTACCGAAGGGCACCATTGCTAATTCAATTTCTGTAAAAGAGGGGGGAAGAGTGAAGAAGGTGTTAAACACTGAAACAGACACAAGCTGAGCAGAAACATAAAAAGATGGCGTCTGACTGGAAACTGTACCTTTGCCAGACAAATAAAGCTCAGCTGTGCTCTTAGCCTCTCCTCTGGGCTCCAACCTCACAATCACTGAGTACACGCCTACACGGGATTATCAATGAAGACGTTTAACACATGGAAACAATGAGGGAAAAAAAAAATCTGCAGGTCTTTGTGAGGGCCCTTCGGGGCCTCCATGGCGTCTACACACCTTCGTCTTCGATGGTCACATTTCGGATGACCATGAAATGTCTTCGGCCCTCGCTTGTGAAGTTGTACTTGGGGCTCTCTCCCAGTTCCCAGGTGTCTTTGTACCACGAAACAATCGCGTTGTCGAAGGACACCTCGCACTCGAAGGTGGCTGACTGGCGCTCGTTGACTTCGATGTTGTGGATGCGTTTGGTGAAATGAATTTGTTCGGCTAAAACAGATAAAGACGTGAATGGGTAAACGGCATCACAGCTGGGAATGTAAGACAATACTTGAATGGTAGTTTTTTAATGGACACAACATCCACACGGTTAGAGGTGATGATCGGAGTGCTTATGGCACGGTTATGAGGACCGGATGTTGGGGGGATGGATTTGAGTCGAGACGAACGTAAGAAGAAAATGAACAAGATGATGGCTGAGCGTTTTTTGCAAGATAATCCAGGAGAGGAGAGGCATGAAGAGAGTTAAGACAGAGGAGGACAAATCCCAGAAGAAAGAGAAAAAAAGAGGGTTGAATCCATCGTTAGTCTCAGGGTCTGATGAGTCCAAAGAGGTTAGTACACGGAGAACATCCACCACGTCTAGAAGGTCGAACGGTTCCCGGGTACAAACCTTCTACCCACAGGTCTGCAGAGGACTCCAAGTGCAGGTACCTGCAGGTGTATCGGCCCTGGTCTTCAGTTCTCAGGTTTCTGATCAGAAGCTTCTGAACCTTGTGTTTGACCTCTGACGAGTACCTGCCCTTCATCTCTAACCGCTGGCCATTTTTAAACCACTGGGTCTCTACGTTTGGGACGGACAACTGACAAGACAGAGAGCACGGCTGGCCTTCCTTACCCGATGTGTCCTGCAGATGCTTCTCCACCTCTGCAAGACAAAGAAGGACATTAGACCGTTAGGAGGGCTTCCAGCTCGCTGAGCATCAGCTGTTTACAAGTACTGACTTCCCTTTCATTGATGCTTCAGATGCACTTAAAGCTGCAATCATTAATGTTTATTTTAGATATGATGTAATATCTACAGAATCATGTAGAATGAAGAACCCCCTGGCCATTCACTAAAGTACTGTAGTACAAATTTAAAGTTCTTGTACTTTCAATTTTATGCTACTTTGTATTTTTTTTATTTTTGTAACTTGATCACAAATAGTTGACTGATAGAAACACTATTTACACTATTAGTTTTTAGATGATTGATTCTTTACAGTTCATCTTGTTGGTACGTCCTCTGGAGTTTAGGAGAATAATGTAACAAACGGATCATCGAGTATCAACACTCGAGGGGAGTGAGTATTTAAAAAGCTTTGAACAGGAGATCCTCTCTGGGAAACCCTGTCCTGGAGCACCAGGTACAGACCGGCGTGCTTCTTCCACCTCGGACTCTGGGTCACTATCGTAGCAGTCAGCTACGACTACAGCAGGTCAACAGTTAAACTTTGTGTTCTGGGCTCTTTAAAATGTTTCCATGAACACCCCTACAGCATGTGGACTCTAGAGGACCTACAGATGTAGTCCAGCTGTGTGTGAATGACATGATGTGAGCTGTAAGAAGACTGACCCATGACGGTGAGCTTGGCGCTGGAGATGTGGGGCCCACAGACCACCCGGTAGTTGCCCTGGTCGCCGGGCTGGCAGCTCTTGATCCGGAGCAGGTGGCGCTCGCCGCTGATGCTGATGTCGTACTTGTTGCTGCTGTCCAGCTTCTGGGTGCCCTTGTACCAGGACAGGGTGATCTCTGGGTAGTTGATCTTGATCTCGCACTCAAACACCGCCTCGTTGTTGGGGGAGACGGACTGATCGGCGATGTCCTTCACCACGGTGACGGGCTGCAGGAGGAGGAGTCTCAGTGAAAACAGCTTCCTGTATTATGATGAACGGTTCTCATAGAAAAACAAAGCTGCTGGTTTAAAACCAAACAGATGTTCTGATCTGTGTCTCTGATCTATTATGAGGACAAAACCATGTTTGTGTTCGTATCAGAATTCCTCCTGTTGGTTTGATAAAAACTACAGTGATCAGCTGTTTTAAGAAATGACTGATGAAAGAAGGTTTCTGTGTTTTTAAAAGATTTACGTCTTCAGTATGAAATAATGGGCTTGTTATTAAGAAAAATTAAAACACATTTTTCTCTCTGTGGTCTTGATTTTCACTTCAGTATAAAAGTGCACAAATAAAACGTTGTGTGTCTGACTAGCTGGTTTACAGATACATGATCACGTCAGATCTCTGGTTTCCAGCAGCCAGTGAACGCGTCCTGACCTCGGTGCGCTCCATCCTCTTCTGCAGGTCGGCCACCAGTCGGGCCATGTCCTCATCAGACTCTCTGTCTCCACGTTCCACTTCCTGTCAACAACAACAGACATCCTGTTATCCATCAGGACGTCCAGAGACACAGAGACACAACCAGGGACACAACCAGAGACACAACCAGAGACACAACCAGAGACACAGAGACAGAGACACAACCAGAGACACAACCAGAGACACAACCAGAGACACAACCAGAGACACAACCAGAGACACAACCAGAGACACAAACAGGGACACAACCAGAGACACAACCAGAGACACAACCAGAGACACAGAGACAGAGACACAACCAGAGATACAACCAGAGACACAACCAGAGACACAACCAGAGACACAAACAGGGACACAACCAGAGACACAACCAGAGACACAACCAGAGACACAGAGACAGAGACACAACCAGAGACACAACCAGAGACACAACCAGAGACACAACCAGAGACACAACCAGAGACACAACCAGAGACACAAACAGAGACACAACCAGAGACACAACCAGAGACACAACCAGAGACACAGAGACAGAGACACAACCAGAGACACAACCAGAGACACAACCAGAGACACAACCAGAGACACAAACAGGGACACAACCAGAGACACAACCAGAGACACAACCAGAGACACAGAGACAGAGACACAACCAGAGACACAACCAGAGACACAACCAGAGACACAACCAGAGACACAACCAGAGACACAACCAGAGACACAACCAGAGACACAACCAGAGACACAACCAGAGACACAGAGACATCAGAGTCTGTCTGTCTGTCCAGAGAGAGTTACCGGTCTTCCACTTTCTTCAGCCTTCTCCTTCTTCAGCTGCTCGATGGCCTGCAGCAGGCCTCGGTAGTCCGTGATGCCGTACATCCGGGCGTATTTCTCGTACTCTTTGGGGTCCACGTTCCTCAACAGCTCAACGATGTCGATGTCCTTCTCCTCCTGCGGACTCTTCTGCTTCGATGGCGTCCTGAGGACGAGGTGAAGACGAACACATGGGCAGAGTTTAGAGATTACAGCAGTAAACACAGAGATGCAGGCGGATTGAATCCAAACGAGTCTACTGTCTGAGTCCTGGTGAACTCACTTCTTCAGTTTGGCTCGGAGGTCGCCCTCCAGCTGCGCCGCCCCTTTCTTCTCGTCCACGTGCATGTCGGCGCTGCACTCGATCTCTCCGTGCTTGTTGGAGGCGACACACCTGTACTGACCCGAGTCCGACTTGGTCACCTCTCGGATCTCCAGTTTGGACTCCTGGCCCTTCTGCTCGATGGAGATGCGTCCGCCGTGCGTGATCTGCCTCCACTTCCCCTTCATCCACTTCACACTGGGGATCGGGTCGCCGCCCACTTTGGCGATGAAGGTGGCGACGGCTTCTGTGGAGCGGCAGGACGGGAAAAAACTCTTTATTTAGTTTTCACTCAAATGTGTTGCTCAACTCAATCCAGTCTACTGTTGTGGTTTTCATCAGCAAAGGTTGTGGCTAGAACCTGATATCAGGTACCTGGTTCCTGGTACTTCTTCTGGTACCACCTTAAACCCAGGTTCAAATTAGAAAGAGTTCAACACTGATTGGTCACAAGACATTCTGCACAAACCAGATACTTTTCAAAAGTTTCCTGACCCCGAGTTTTTAAAATCCGCCCACTACAACGTTCAGCACCGTGTGGACCGACCACAAGAGAACCACAAGAGAACCACAAGAGAACCACAAGAGAACCACAAGAGTCGATTAGAACCTTGAAGCATGAGATATTTCATAGTTCAAGTTTCTGTTTATGTCATTCAGATTATACATTTTATATTTTAACAATGAACCTGAATTAATAAAATAAGGAAGTTTAATTTATATTTGAACCTCATCTTCAAAAAAAAAATAAATCATATAAAATCTGTATAACTGTGAAATGTTGTGTTTCATGATGTTGCATAATACATGTTGAGTATCATGTTGTGTAATAAGTTGTGTACTATGATGTGTACTATGTTATGTACTATGTTGTGTATTAAGTTGTATACTATGATGTGTACTATGATGTGTACTATGACCTGTATTAAATGTTGTGTATTACATGTTGTGTATTAAATGTTGTGTACTACGTTGTGTACTATGATGTGTACTATGTTGAGTATCATGTTGAGTATCATGTTGTGTACTATGATGTACTATGTTGTGTAGTAAAAGTAGTGCGTCTCACTCTCGGTGACGTGGGCCGTTCTGGGCTCCTGGATGAAGAAGAGGTTTTCCAGTTTCTTGGTCGGAGCAGCAGCTGGAGCTTCAGCAGGAGGCGGAGCTAATCCTGGTTTCTCTGTAAACAACAACAAGGTGCACGTTACAACACTGTTTACTCCTGTTGTTTACTGTTTACTGGTCACTGTTTACTCCTGTTGGTCACTGTTTACTAGCCACTGTTTACTCCTGTTGTTTACTAGTCACTGTTTACTAGCCACTGTTTACTCCTGTTGTTTACTGTTTACTAGTCACTGTTTACTAGTCACTGTTTACTAGCCACTGTTTACTCCTGTTGTTTACTGTTTACTAGTCACTGTTTACTAGTCACTGTTTACTCCTGTTGTTTACTGTTTACTAGCCACTGTTTACTCCTGTTGTTTACTGTTTACTAGTGACTGTTTACTAGGTTTACTAGTCACTGTTTACTAGTCACTGTTTACTAGCCACTGTTTACTCCTGTTGTTTACTGTTTACTAGCCACTGTTTACTCCTGTTGTTTACTGTTTACTAGTCACTGTTTACTAGTCACTGTTTACTCCTGTTGTTTACTGTTTACTAGTCACTGTTTACTAGCCACTGTTTACTCCTGTTGTTTACTGTTTACTAGTCACTGTTTACTAGTCACTGTTTACTAGCCACTGTTTACTAGTCACTGTTTACTAGCCACTGTTTACTCCTGTTGTTTACTGTTTACTAGTCACTGTTTACTAGCCACTGTTTACTCCTGTTGTTTACTGTTTACTAGTCACTGTTTACTAGTCACTGTTTACTAGCCACTGTTTACTCCTGTTGTTTACTGTTTACTAGTCACTGTTTACTAGCCACTGTTTACTCCTGTTGTTTACTGTTTACTAGCACTGTTTACTAGCACTGTTTACTAGCCACTGTTTACTCCTGTTGTTTACTGTTTACTAGTGACTGTTTACTAGTCACTGTTTACTAGTCACTGTTTACTAGTCACTGTTTACTAGCCACTGTTTACTCCTGTTGTTTACTAGCCACTGTTTACTCCTGTTGTTTACTGTTTACTAGTCACTGTTTACTAGCCACTGTTTACTCCTGTTGTTTACTGTTTACTGCTCACTGTTCACTAGCCACTGTTTACTAGCCACTGTTTACTAGCCACTGTTTACTAGCCACTGTTTACTCCTGTTGTTTACTGTTTACTAGTCACTGTTTACTAGTCACTGTTTACTCCTGTTGTTTACTGTTTACTAGTCACTGTTTACTAGCCACTGTTTACTCCTGTTGTTTACTGTTTACTAGCCACTGTTTACTCCTGTTGTTTACTGTTTACTAGTCACTGTTTACTAGCCACTGTTTACTCCTGTTGTTTACTGTTTACTAGTCACTGTTTACTAGTCACTGTTTACTGCTCACTGTTTATAGACATTATACATATATATCTTTATTATTAATAGATGTATTTATAGATGTATGAATAGATTCATGGATAGTGTTCTTTACCCTTGACGGTGACCTTGGCTTTGCAGAACTCGCTGCCGGACTCGTTGCTGGCCTTGCAGAGATAATCTCCGGCGTCGTGCCGTGAAGCCGCGCTGACCTCCAGACAGGCCGCCCCGTCTGAGAAGCTGATTCTGGTGCTGCCCGCCGACACCAGGTCCTTCCTGTCCTTCATCCACTGGACCTTCAGGGGGGCGGAGCCACAGACGTGGCACCGGAGACTCAGCTGGGCTCCCTCCTCCACCGTCAGCGGCGTCAGGGGGACGTCGAACACCGGAGGCTTCTTGGCTTCTGGAGGACAGACGAGACGGTTCAAACCACTGAGCCATATACTACGATATAGTAATATATATATATATAGCAATATATATATAACATGTGTATATTATGTTTATAGGTCATAAAAATCACTTAATTCATCTGAATTTTTTTTTATTTTATTTCCTGTTCGTATTTCTTTTTATCAGAATTATTATTTTTCCATTTGTATGTTTTTTTATTATTGTCTGACAAACCTAACTATAATGTTAATAAATCTAAATGAATACAAATGGAGCAGCGATTAATTGGCCACCTGATATCGCCACGGTGACGTCACAGGAAGTCCCGCCCGCCTCGTTGGAGGCGCGGCAGCTGTAGCGGCCGCTGTCCGTCACGCGGCTGCTCTTGATGCACAGCACGGCCACGCTGCTCTTGAAGCTCACGTCGTAGCGCTCAGAGCTCCGGAGCTCCTCCTCCTCTCGGAACCAGAGCACCGTCACCGGCTGGGAGCCCGACAGGCGGCCCTCCATCTTCACCAGCCGGCCCTCCACCTCCTCCACCAGCTCAGAGGGCCTCTTGGTGAACACAGGGGGGTTCTTACGCTCTGAGGAGGAGGACAAGGAGGAGGCGGTTAGGAGGAGGAGGAGGAGGAGGAAGAGGAGGCGGTGAGGAGGAGGAGGAGGAGGAGGAGGAGGAGGAGGAGGAGGAGGAATAGGAGGAGGAGGAAGAAGAGGAAGAAGATGAGGAAGAAGATAAGGAAGAGGAGGAGGAGGAGGCGGTAAGGAGGAGGAGGAGGAGGATGAGGAGGAGGAGGAGGAGGAGGAGGAAGAAGAGGAGGAGGAAGAAGATGAGGAGGAGGAAGAGGAGGAGGAGGAGGAGGAGGAGGATGGAGAAGGTGTGTTTCCTCCACACAAGAGAAACACCCCCAGAGGGGGCTAAGAGTTAAAGAAGAGGGGGCCCAGGAGGCCCCAGGTGGCCCCAGGAGCTCCCACGAGACCCCATGTTGCCCCAGGAGGCCCCAGGTGGCCCCATGTTGCCCCGGGGGCTCAGCGTGGGGTCTAATACCTTTGACAGAGACGTCAGAGGAGCAGGCGTCCTTGCCCACGTCGTTGGCGGCGTGGCAGAAGTACTTCCCTGAGTCGCCCTTATCGGCCCTCAGGATGGACAGCTGGGCCCGGTTCCCCTCGCAGCTCATCCTGTAGTTCCCCCCGGAGCGGATGTCTTTGTGGTCTTTGGACCATGTGACCTTGATGGGGGCAGAGCCGGTCATGTGACACTCCAGCTCAATGCTGTCGCCCACCGTCACCTCCTGGGGCGACAACTTCCTGTCAAAGACCGGCGGGTATCTGGGTTCTGCAGAGTCCAAGGAAGAGGAGGAGGAGGAAGAGGAAGAAGAGGAAGAGGAAGAGGAAGAGGAAGAGGAAGAGGAAGAGGAAGATGAGTCAAGAACAAAACACAACATCTCAACAACTACTCTCATCTCAGGCTCTTCCAACAGAGGAAGAGGAGAAGGAAGAGGAGGAGGAGGAGGAGGAGGAGGAGGAGGAGGGTGAAGAGGAAGAGGATGAAGCTGCCCGGGGGCTCCACATGTGTTAGAGTCATACAGCTGACATCTTTAATGCTGCTGGTGTTAAAGTTCTGACCACCAGGCTCTAAATACTACATTACCCATGAGCCTCGGGAAGAAAACAGAGGTGACTTCAGGATGCTTAAAGTAAAGTAAAGTGAACTAAGGGTCTTGTTGACCCTGAGCGTGACCTTCCTGAAGCGACCAATCAGCCGGCTGCACTGACCTTGCAGAGTGAGCTTGGCTCTGCAGGAGGCGGAGCCTACGCTGTTGCTGGCCACGCAGGTGTACTCCCCCGAGTGCCTCATCTCCCCGCGGCTGATCTCCAGCACGGCGGTGTTGTCGTCGTACAGCATGGAGAACTCGTCCCGCTGCCTCAGGTCCTCGCCGTCCTTCAGCCACGACACCTCCACGGGGGAGGAGCCGGCCACGCGGCACTCGAAGCGCACCGGAGCGCCTTCGGTCTGCTGCAGGCTGGTGATCTTCTTCGGGAAGGAGGGCGGAGTCTTAGCCGCTGGAGGAGGAGAGAGTACATTTACTCAAGTACTCTACTCAAGTACTCTGCTCAAGTACTCTGCTCAAGTACATTTACTCAAGTACTCTGCTCAAGTACTCTGCTCAAGTACTCTACTCAAGTACATTTACTCAAGTACTCTGCTCAAGTACTCTGCTCAAGTACTCTGCTCAAGTACATTTACTCAAGTACTCTGCTCAAGTACTCTACTCAAGTACATTTACTCAAGTACTCTACTCAAGTACTCTACTCAAGTACTCTACTCAAGTACTCTGCTCAAGTACTCTAATCAAGTACTCTGCTCAAGTACTCTGCTCAAGTACTCTGCTCAAGTACTCTACTCAAGTACATTTACTCAAGTACATTTACTCAAGTACTCTACTCAAGTACTCTACTCAAGTACTCTACTCAAGTACAACTTTACTAGTATTTCCACTTGATGCAACTTTATACTTCTACGACACATTCATATGACAATAACTGTTACTGGTTACTTTACAAAAACATTACAGGATATATTACAGTATATGAAATACTTCAAATTATTACTTTTTCTTTTAATATTAAAGTACATTTAGCTATTGATACTTTTACTGAAGTAACATTTGCAATTCAGGACTTGTAAAGGAGTATTTTTAGTGTTGTTTAAGTACTTTTTCTGAGTAAATGATATAAAATGTCTTCCATATAAAGAAATATATAAAGTCGTGAATGTTGTTCTCTACATGATACATAAATAAAGTAATATTACTATCAATAAGCTCAGTGTATTCACAGATGAACTTAATAACTAGACTTTCTTTGTTTTATTTATTCCACTTGATATGTGTATATATTATTTTGATGTCTTCTCAGCTGATTGTTGGATGAAGACCTTTACTGAACGTCTCCTGATGAGGAGGAGCAACAGGTCATGTGGCTGAAGGAGTCAGGTGGTCACCTAGCACGTTGAGTTTGCAGGTGGAGGAGGCGGAGCCTATCTGGTTCTCCGCCTTGCAGGTGTACTCTCCGATGTCGGCCTTGGTGGCCTTGCTGAGCTTGAGACAGGCCACGCCCCTCCCGTACTCCAGCCTGCAGGTGGGGCTGGACCGCACTTTGCCGTCGGCCTTGAACCAGGACACCTTGATCTCAGGAGTTCCCGCCACCTGACACTTGAGACACACGCCGTCTCCGGACGTCACCTCCATGGGCTCCAGAGACTCCACGAAGTACGGCGGCTCTGAGGTGACAAACAGGAGACATCGGTGAGTACCACCACCCCTGCTGGTGGACACGGGTACTGACAACACGGCTCTGTGATTGGTTGTGGTCGGCCTTGCTGGAGAACCACAGAACCAGTGCTGGATCAAAGTGAACCACCAGTTAGACCAATCGGTTGCTACCGGTCCCATAGAGATCCAGTGAGTTGAGCTAAGCTAAGCTAAGCTAACGACAGCAGAGGACTCAGCTTTGAAGGACATGCAGAGACATTCGGGAAGGAAAACAGTCAAATCTACGACGGCGTATCAGAGAAAAACATATATAGAAATATATATTACAAGTACAAACATCTCAATATACGAGATTAAAGTGGTAAATGTACGAGGAAAAAACTTGGATATTCTCTGAGATTATAAAATCATACATTTGCGAGAAATTTATCTTAATTTCTCGAAAAACGAAATCATAAATTCTGAGATTTTTTGTTTTTTGTAAAGGAACCACGTCGCTTCACTTTGCAGGTTCAGATCCACGTTAACACAGATGGAGATTTAAATCAGCTTGTTTTATTTTGAAAGGTCCAAAGTATTTCCTGATTGATAAATATGATTAATATTAAAGTTCAATTTGATTAGTTCATCCACTGTAGTAATGAGATTTAAACTTACAAACACGTGGTTCCATTAATAAAAAAGAGTTTTTATGAGTTTATTTCTCATAAATGTACCACTTTAATCTCAGTTTGTTCTTGTAAACTTTGCCCCGGCTGTGTAATTATTATCATTATTATTATTATTATTATTATTATTATTATTATTATTATTATTATTCCAGTCTCTGAGGTTATCTCTCATCCAGACTTGGACCAGTTCTAGGTCTCTGAGGAACCTTGAGGAGAGGAACTGACCGAGGATGGACACGGTTGCGTCACACGAGTCCTTCCCGGCGTCGTTGGAAACCTCGCAGCTGTATCTTCCCGCCGCCTCCTTGTCGTCGGTGCTCAGACACTCGAGGATGCAGGAGCTTTCCGTCGTGGTCACGTTGTACTTGTAGGACGAGAAGATCTGCTGGCCGTCTTTGAACCAGGTCACTGTGATCTTAGGAGATCCGGTGTACGAACACTCCAACGTCAAGGCTTTGCCCTTTTCCACCGACACGTCCTTCAGCTTCTTAGAGAAGGACGCCGGCTCTGAGGGACACACAGTGGACAGTTCAGAACCAGGACATCATCAGGGGACACAGGGGAGAGTTCAGAACCAGGACATCATCAGGGGACACAGGGGAGAGTTCAGAACCAGGACATCATCAGGGGACACAGGGGACAGTTCAGAACCAGGACATCATCAGGGGACACAGGGGACAGTTCAGAACCAGGACATCATCAGGGGACACAGGGGACAGTTCAGAGCCAGGACATCATCAGGGGACACAGGGGACAGTTCAGAACCAGGACATCATCAGGGGACACAGGGGACAGTTCAGAACCAGGACATCATCAGGGGACACAGAGACTAGTTTAGAGCCAGGAAATCATCAGGAGACACAGAGACTAGTTTAGAGACATGATCAGGGGACACAGAGACTAGTTTAGAGACATGATCAGGGGACACAGAGACTAGTTTAGAGACATCATCAGAGGACACAGAGACCAGTTTAGAGACATGATCAGGGGACACAGAGACTAGTTTAGAGACATGATCAGAGGACACAGAGACCAGTTTAGAGACATGATCAGGGGACACAGAGACCAGTTTAGAGACATGATCAGGGGACACAGAGACTAGTTTAGAGACATCATCAGAGGACACAGAGACTAGTTTAGAGACATCATCAGAGGACACAGAGACTCTTCAGAGACTGACCTTTGACGGTGAGGTTGACGGGGCAGCTCTCCTTCCCGGCGTCGTTGATGATCTGACAGGTGTACTCTCCGCCGTGAGATCCGTCCACTCTGAAGAGCTCTAGCAGGACCTGGTTGTCCTTCAGGGAGAATTCACAGCCATGTCCAGACAGGATCTCCTTGGTTCCTCTGAACCACTTCAGCCTGAGGGGGGCGCTGCCTTTCACCATGGCAGAGAAGGTCACGTTGGAGCCGGGCATGGCCTCCACTGGCTGAGGAGGCACCACGAAGGACGGGGGTTCTAGGTACCAGAGGACAGAGACGGGTCAAACATGGTGGACTCTGGTGGACCTGGTGGACCTGTCTGTAGATCCTGGTTTCACTAAAGGAGTTCTCTCTCCAGATGAATTTATCTCTTTATTCTGAAGGTTTTTACAGAGGGGTTTGTTCTTATATCATTTATACCCTGATGTATACGTTTTATTACTAAAAACATGGCTGTTGATAGTATTTTCTGATTCATGGAGTAATACAAAGAAAAAACTTCCCTCTGTAAAAACCTTTGACTCTAATATGTCAACAACATGAAAGAAGAATTATGAACCTAGTTTTATCCAACGTTCACATTTAAGTTCTGGAAATGTTTGAAAGTTAGCTCATATTAGATCTGATTTACATATTTTAATATACATTTTCAGATAGAAAGAAAGAAATAATTTTCTTAATGTCAGTAATCAGTTGGCGAAGTTCCATGGTGATATCTAGTACCTAAAGATGTACCTGTAGTGACTAAAAGTACTTCTATCATTAAATAAGTTTGGTCTAAAACTGTAAAATAAAGGTACAAGTATATAAGTACAAGTAACTAAGTACATTTACTTAAGTATAGTCTTGAAGAGGTAAGTATTGTACTTTTTACAGTACAACACCTCAGAGGTAAGTATTGTACTTTTTACAGTACAACACCTCAGAGGTAAGTATTGAACTTTTTACTGTACTACATCTCAGAAGTGGATATGGTACATTTTACTCAGCAGTAACATTAATCTTGAAACATCAGCTATAATAGTAAAACTCTGCCTCATTAAGTCATTATCAGTCATTAATATAAGAATGTCTTTCTGACCTTTTACGACCAAGGCCGCTGTGGTGTCACAGGATCCCGCCTTGTTGACAGCTTTACATTTATACACTCCAGAGTCGGACAGCTTCAGCGTGGACACTTTGAGTGTGCAGCTGTTGTTACTGAAAGCGATCTCATAGTTGGGTCCGCTCTGTATCTCCTCCCCATCGTGGTACCATGAGATAGTGAAAGGTGGGGAGCCCGACACTTTGCACTCCATCTCTCCAGCTGCTCCAACGACCGTGTTGCAATCCTTCAACTTCCTGGAGAATGTTGGAGGTATGATCTTATCTGTTGGCGAGGGAAACCAGACGTTAGTGGTGCATCAGGACAAACACAAGAGTAAATGTGCCATCAGTAACAGGGCTGGGTATGACCAAAGTCCACACTGAAGATTATAAACTTGTTGGCTCATTCTTTCATTAGATAATTCATGATTTTAATCAAAACTGTGCCAACGTTATTTAGGTAAAGTTTTTGTGTGGCTCCTTGTTTTGAAACATTTAATATTTGAGAACTTAGTTTGTTTAGTAGACACCGGGGATTCTAAGGAAGACCAGTGGTCCTCTAGCACCCAAACTAAGGCCAATATTATTGTACGTTTTTCAACCCGCATTAATTCCCTGAGACGAGAAATTGTATTTATGAGCAGTGATGAATACAATGTACTTTAACACTGAATGAGCGTCTCGTTGGTCTTTTGAAGAACCAAACATAAGGTGGTGTCAGTATGTAACAGTTGTGTTAAATGTATTTGGTTCCTCTAAAATCACAGGTGGCCCCAGTCTGCCGCCGCCAATTGAAATGGTCTACAACCACCACTGTTTGTAGAAATACAGGTTTAAAGTAAGTCAGATATAGAAAAGAACATAGAAAGAAGTTTTTTGGTATTATTACCAAATCTCAGTTATCATATTGGCACTAACTGGTAGATACCCAGCACCAGTCTTTAAAGAAGGAAGAGGACACCAACCTAAAACAGTGAGATTAATTTTACTCAGATCCTTCCCGACCTCATTCATGACCTCAAATGTATATTCTCCAGAGTCCACTTTCTCAGCAGAGAGAACATTCAGGCTGGAAATCATCTGAGAAAATGAGATTTTGTATTTCCTCCCGGAGGCCAGCTCGACACCGTCCTTGAACCACTTCGGTGTCAGCTCTGGGGTTCCACACACTTTGACTTCCAGGGCGGCCATGTCGCCTGCAGTCACGCTCAGAGCGTCAGGCTTGTCCACTATCTTTGCAGGTTCTGGAATCAACAGAGAAGAAGCAGAACATGTTCTTAATCAAACCTGCAGGACGAAGGAAGGAAAAGAAAACTGCATGAGAAAGAGAGAATTATATGATTACAAACCTAGAACAGTTAAGTTAGCGAAACACTCCACACTCCCAGCATCGTTTCTGAGTTGGCATGTGTATTTGCCTGCCGTGGTTGCATCAGCCTTAAAGACTTTAAGAGCGACCTTGTTGTTCTCAAAGGTGATTTTCCTGTTGTCACCGTCCCTGAGAATGTGATCCTTGTCTTGAACCCAGGACACAGTAATGGGTTCAGAGCCTTTAACAGTGGCCACAAGGGTCACCTCCTCTCCCAGTATCACCGTCATGTTTGACAGTTTCTTCACAAACGACGGCGGCTCTGAAGAGAGGAGACAAACAGCGCAAAAGGGAAAGTCAGCAGGGTGACAAAGTTACCTGAAAATCTAATACTTCTGATTTTCATTTGAGACTAACGCAATTTCTACTGACCTCTGAGTTTAACTGACGTCTTGCAGGTGTCACTTCCTATACTGTTTGACACTTTGCACTCGTATTCGCCGGCATCCGAGGACTCTATCCCAATGACATGCAGCGTAACCGAGCTGCCCTCGCTCACCATCTTATACTTCCTGCTCTCCATCAGAGGTTTCCTGTCCTTGAACCAGGTGATCTGGAACGGAGCTGTACCGCTCATCTCGCAGTACAGACTCACGTCCTTACCCTTTAGCCCTTCAACGGGCTGAGGTACTTTGACAAAAGATGGGGGGTCTACAAAAAGATCAGGAAACTGTTAAAGAGGCATACACGGGAAAATAATCTATGACTAAATCTTGAAGCTGAAAGCCGTAACATTGCATGTGTTGTAACGCTCTGTAGTGGCAAAAGGCCCACGGCTAAGATGGTGGAGTTGGTAGGGAAGTTTGTTGGAACTACACTAAGATGGTGGAGTTGGTAAGGAAGTTTGTTGGAACTACACTAAGATGGTGGAGTTGGTAAGGAAGTTTGTTGGAATTACACTAAGATGGTGGAGTTGGTAAGGAAGTTTGTTGGAATTACACTAAGATGGTGGAGTTGGTAAGGAAGTTTGTTGGAACTACACTAAGATGGTGGAGTTGGTAAGGAAGTTTGTTGGAATTACACTAAGATGGTGGAGTTGGTAAGGAAGTTTGTTGGAATTACACTAAGATGGTGGAGTTGGTAAGGAAGTTTGTTGGAACTACACTAAGATGGTGGAGTTGGTAAGGAAGTTTGTTGGAATTACACTAAGATGGTGGAGTTGGTAAGGAAGTTTGTTGGAATTACACTAAGATGGTGGAGTTGGTAAGGAAGTTTGTTGGAACTACACTAAGATGGTGGAGTTGGTAAGGAAGTTTGTTGGAATTACACTAAGATGGTGGAGTTGGTAAGGAAGTTTGTTGGAATTACACTAAGATGGTGGAGTTGGTAGGGAAGTTTGTTGAAACTACACTAAGATGGTGGAGTTGGTAAGGAAGTTTGTTAGAAGTACACTAAGATGGTGGAGTTGGTAAGGAAGTTTGTTGGAACTATGACTGAGATGGTGGAGTTGGTAAGGAAGTTTGTTAGAACTACACTAAGTTGGTGGAGTTGGTAAGGAAGTTTGTTAGAACTACAATAAGATGGTGGAGTTGGTAAGGAAGTTTGTTGGAATTACACTAATATGGTGGAGTTGGTAGGGAAGTTTGTTGGAACTACACTAAGATGGTGGAGTTGGTAAGGAAGTTCGTTGGAATTACGATTGAGATGGTGGAGTTGGTAGGGACGTTTGTTGGAACTACACTAAGTTGGTGGAGTTGGGAGTGACGTTTGTTGGAACTACACTAAGTTGGTGGAGTTGGGAGGGATGTTTGTTGGAACTACGGCTAAAATGGCTGAGGTATTGTGTATTCGGCAGTATATCTGAGTCAAAAAGTTCCAGCATCTTTTAATTGGATTTCCCAAACAAAGGGGCAACCCAACAAGCTGATGAACATTTCTAAACAGCGGAAAAAGGAACGAGTCTGAAAGTGGCGAGCCGGAGCATTTGACCATACTCCACCATACCGGATGGATATATAGAAGACTAAAGAAGAATGTTACGTATTCCAGCTTTAAGCAATACAACCAAACTTTAACCAAAACTTCAACAACACACTGAAAAGACAGTGTGTCAGAAAGTCAGACCATGAATGATAAATGATAATTAGGAAGTCAGTGAGAGGCTGACCTTTAACGGTAAGTGTGGTGCTGCAGCTGACACTGCCAGCATCGTTTTGAGCTTCACAGGTGTAAACTCCATCATCGTCAAAGCTGGCAGAGAGCAGTTCCAGGACTGCTACTGAGTCAACAAATGATGTCCTGTAGTTGCCCCCATCCGTGACCTTGGTGTCCTGTTTGTACCAGGTCACTTTCAGAGGGGCTGTGCCACTGACTTTGCACTCCAGTCGGAGCAACTCATCCTGCTTCACAAACTTAATGGCAGGGAGTTTCAGCACAAACTCAGGTGGTTCTGGAAAGCCAAAGTAGAGATATATTAGCTGCTGAAAGATGTAGGGGCACTTAAACTAGATTTTTACAACAGGCAGGAGGTGAGCAGATGACATGAGCTGACAATGATGGGGTTAGCAGCAGAGACGGGATGGTTGTGGGAAACGCAGGTGCATCACAAAGGCAACAAACACTTCTTAATGAGAAGCTGCAGCAGTGAAAAAGCTGATGAATAATATAGATACAGCGAAAGTTCCACTAGAGAACCACTAGTTTGACTAGGCAGCGATGCAGATGTGAGATGAATACAGCCACGCAAGAGTTGATTCAAAAGATGCAAGTCCAACCTTTGACTGTCAAGTCTGCACTGCAGCGTACAGAGCCAGCGTCATTGCTGACTTGGCAAGAGTAAACTCCACTCTGGGTGACGCCCACTGAGTAGAGCTCTAAGAAGCAAGACAGGCCCTCTAGCCCCGTGAAACAAGTGGGCCCGGTCATGAGCTCTGAGTCGTCCTTGAACCATTTGACCGTGAAAGGAGGCGTTCCCTTAAATGTGCCTTTGAAGCGTACAGTTCCATTTGGTAGAGCCGCCTGTGACTCAGGCAGTGTCACAAAGCTGGGAGGTTCTGAAGAGAACAAGACGGACGGTGTTAAAAGACGTACTCACCTTTGATTTAGGATTACATGACCAGTCATGTGGGGGATCAATATCTAACCTTTAACCATGAGGGATCCACTGCAGCCACAACTTCCTGCTGCATTGGTCAGTTTGCAAGAGTAGGATCCTGCATCAGATCTCTCCAGCTGTTCGATTTCAATGGACACTGAATTGTCCTGCTGAATGAGTTTGTGTTTCACACCACTTGAGATTTTGGTCCCATCTTTTTGCCATTCCACAGAGATGGGGAGGGAACCAGATATTTTGCAAGATATCTGAACAAAGGAGCCCAATATCTCCTGCATGTCTACCAGGGGTTTGATGAAGCTTGGGGCAATTACTTGTTCTGTTACCAAAAGAATAACAAGAAAGTTATCAGGCTTTATTCAACATGTCGCTATGTACCGCAGGAGTTTCATGTTTTTCACACCAACCTAGTACGATCACTTTGATTTTGCAGGTGCAGCTACTGATGTGGTTTGCCACCTCGAAGACATACTCTCCTCCGTCCTCTTTCTGAGCCGACTGAACCTTTAGGCTGCTGATGTTGTTCTCAAAGATCAGCTTGTGCTGTCTGATGGACTGAAGCTCCCTGCCATCTTTCATCCATTTCACTTTGAGCTCAGGGGAGCCCGTCACCTTACAGTCCAGACTGACTGGATCTCCCACTGTAACCTTTATCACTTCAGGTTTCTCTGTGATCTGAGGAGGTTCTACAATGCAAAACAAAGTCAAGATTTATATGGTTTAAAGTTCAAAGTTAGGACCACGGAAAGCTCTGATACCATGATTAGTTAAGCACAGGTATACCTTGCACCGTCAGGGTGGCAAAGCACTTATCCTGCCCGGCCTCGTTTACCACCTGGCAGGTGTATTTCCCGCTGTGTGTCACCTCACAGGTGGGAACCCTGAGAGTGGCCACATTGTTCTCAAATGTTCTCTCAATCTTTGGATCCTCCAAAATCCAGTTCTCATCTTTTTGCCATTGTACAGAGAGAGTGGGAGAACCCTCCACGACACACTGAAACTCTGCCATTTTACCCAGAACAGTGGAAGTGTTCTCAATCCTCTTGGTGAATGTTGGTGGTTCTATTAGAGGAAACCAATGAAATGTTAAAGTAAAGGGTCGGTTATTACCTCAAATAATAAAAAAATGTGGATTTGAAATTCTGATTGACTAACCTTTGAGGTTTAGCGTAGTCTTACAAGTACAGCTTCCCACCTCATTAGCAACAGTACACTGGTATTCACCGACATCTACGGCCTCACATTTGTGCACCTCTAGACCCACAGTGTCGTTCATCTGAGAGAAGCTGTGTTTAGCACTGGGTTTGATCTCCTTTGCATCTTTGTGCCATGTTATCTCAAAAGGACCCGTCCCAGCTACCTGACACTCAAAACAGGCACTAGAGCCCTTCACAACATCAGCTGGAGCCAGCTCTTTGATAAATGATGGCGGTTCTGAGATGAGAGAGAACAAACTGTCACCTACCTTTTTCTCAACAGTACATTTTCTAAATATTTTATGGCACAAACAGATTTTATGTACATTTGGAAGCAAGGTTTCCCAGAGAACTGTTTCTAGCTGGTTTGAGACATTATGAACTGTTTAAGGGACATTAATCTGTTGAGTCAGCTAGTGTATGGACAAAGCCGATTGTTAAAAATCTCAATTTGAAATTATTTTTTATTTTAGGAACCCAAATTTAAAACTCTCAACTGAAATCAATGCTAATACAGTTCTTTCCAGCAGAATGGAAGATAATCCAGGAGAGGTGGGAAACCACTGCCTCCAGTCTTATATTCTTAAAAAGTCCTGCCCAATGAGCCCCACGTCTCAGACACAACTAACCTTTGACCTTGAGTTCCATGCTGCAGCTCTCGCTGCCGGCCTCATTGCGAGCCTCGCAGTAGTAAAGCCCACTGTCTTTGGTATCAGCACCACAGAATTCCAGCGTGGCCACAGAGTTAACAAAGACCAACTTGTACCGATCGCTGGGGCTGATCTCAGAGCCTTCCTTGAACCAGTAGATGTCTATCTCAGGTGTGCCGGTTACCTGGCACTCAAACACTTTACTCTGACCGGGACGGACCACGGACACACGAGCCGGGGTTCGTGTGAACTTAGGGGGCTCTAAGAAACCAAATAAAACGATAGATGTAACCATCACACAGACAGTGAGGGGAAAACTCTGATCTCTATAATGTCTCCATCCAAATGTTGCTCAAATTTGATTAAGCAAGTCAGTGTTTCCATCAGTTGTTTTGAGAATATTCTGAAGAGGCTAAACAAGATGCCTTTATAATTAGCCATATTAGCTCCCCAAGCTTATGTGGTGTTTATTTACTGATTTATTTGCTCGTTTTGTCAAATTCTTTTTTTCCGTAACTTTCTGGTGAGAGTCTGAAACGATATCATCAATCACAGAAATCTTCTCTTGGACTTACTCTTCCAGCTCAGGAAAGAATATTTAGGCTTTGCGGTATTCAAGTGATTGTGAATATGGAAAGGCTCTTAAAAAACAGAGCTACAAAGGGTCACAATCCATCCCATTGAATTTAATGTTGCACTTCCTCTTGACCCCTGCTGGTAATCTTGTTTTCTTGAGGCCCTTGACGGCGAGTGCAGAGGAGAAGTGGGAGGTGCTATACAGTCACTTCATACGGCAAAGACTTAAATGAAAACATTACTAACGTTGAAGTGAATGTTCAGCGTGAAGTCAAAGCTAAAGGAACTAATTCTGGATTCAAAAATGCCAATAAGAACAGATGGATGGAGACATATTTACTGACTCAGTTTGACATAAAGAATCTATTAACCTTTGACAAAGAGTGTTGCCTGGCAGGAAGTGGAGCCCACATCGTTCTGTATTTCACAGACATAGTCTCCAGAATCAGAGCTTTTAGCAAAGAAGAGCTCCAGTGAGCTGGAGGTGTTGTCTTTGACCACAGAGCAGTCGGCACTGGATAAAATCTCTTTCTTGTTTTTGAACCATTTGGTGGTCAGAGGCGGCGTGCCAGAGACCAGTACGTTAAACTGGACTTTGGAGCCAGGCAAAACATTCATGGAATCAGGCTTTTCAAGAATGCATGGTGGTTCTGGAAGAGAAACAAACAAAATAATGCTTTTGAAAGCTGCATATATAAGAAAGATCCTTTAGGATGTGTAGCTAAACTTTGATTAGACACATCCACCTTCTAATAAATACCACAAACAAACCTTTGACAAACAAGTTCCCAGAGCACTGAACTGTTCCCGCTTTGTTTTTAGCGATGCAGGTATAGCTGCCGCTGTCTTTACTGTCAAGATTAGAGATTTCCAGGAAAGCAACATTCTCAAAGAATGTGCATTTGTGTTTCTCATCAGTCTGGATCTCTTTCTCATCTTTGTACCATTGTATGGTTATCGGCAGGGAGCCAGATACAAGACACTCCAGATGAGCAAACGATCCTTTGATACCTTCCGTCTGCTTCAGTTTTCTTGTAAAAGACGGTGGAATTATTTGATCTAACATTGATGGAGGAAAAAGAGGTGAGAAGCAACATTCAAAGTATGATGTATTTAAACAAAACCAATGTTGAGTTCTTGGTTACACATTAAGAACTGACCAAGAATGGTGACCGTGGCCTCGCAAGAACTTTGGCCGACATCGTTTGAAACCTCAAAGGTGTAGTCCCCACTGTCACTTTTCTCCGTTTTAATAATCTTGAGCACAGAGCTGGTGTCTGTCCCATGCACTTTATATCTCTGGCCTGAGGTCAGCTCCTTGCCAGCCTGAAGCCATCTGGCTTTCAGCGGTTTTGTGCCTGAGAACCGGGCCTCCAGCGTGGCCGGATCCCCCTGAGTCACACTGATAGACTTGGCCTCCTCCTTGACCTTAGCTGGCTCTGAGACGTCAAACAACACAGTCAGCAAAGACTCTCTAATCGCATTTACTCCAACACAGTGACGGACCCAGAACTAAGGTCAACAACTAAAGGTGCTAAAGGTGCATTTGGTCATTATCAACTCATAAAATGATCACGTGACAAACAGTTGTTTCCCCCGTTTGTGTTGAGGTGGTCATGGCTCAATGCTGAATCCATCCCCAATGGAACATTCTGCAGAGGATGTAAATAATGGAGGCCAATCATTCAGTCCACTGTTTGTTCTCGTTAGCAGGCTGGACACATCACAACATGGAGCTTTGTGATGGAGAGAATTCAGCTGTTTGACACCGAAACTTGGGGAAGTTCTCCACTGGGATTTAACACTTTGTGGCCATTTGAGGGAAACTTACTTCTAGGAAACCTATAAATGTGTGACTTCATGAGTTGATAAGGATTGCCTGAACACACCACTGGACATATTTCTTGAGTATCTTAACCAACCTTTGACTGTCAACACAGCGGAGCACGTCTGGCTCCCGGCCTGATTCTGTGCCTGGCACGAGTATTTGCCACCGTGTTTGCTCTGTAAGTTGGTGAAGCGCAGCAGAGCCGTGTTGTTCTCATATGTAATCTGAATGTGTTCAGCCTCTTTGAGCTCGTGGTTGTCTTTGGTCCAGGACACAGTCATGGGCTCTGAGCCCTTCAGAGTGCACTGCAGAGAAACCTCACTGCCAACCAAGGAGCTGAGGTTCTCCAGCTTTCTCACAAATGATGGCAGTTCTACAAGGAGACATTTTATATGAATATTATTGGCTTCTCTTCTGAATATTAGCCTCGCAAAGTCAGACTTCCTCCTGCTAGCTCCGTGTTTCTGTGAGATTTATGGAAACATTTTAGATCAATTAGAGAGCTTTGGGAAGAGTTCAGGTTGTGAACGGCTGCGTCTCCAAACCGCTGATCAAAGAACATGATAAAGAGAAACTAATCTTGTTGGTCTTTTGGAGAAATCTTCCAACATTTCTTTAGCAGACAACCTGTTTTCTTTTATCAGAAAAAAAGCAAATGACCACCCAGCGGTCGTTTGTTCTCGTCTAAATCGAGGGTCTGTGGGTAGATGGTGATCAGTGTTGTACAGATTGTAAAGCCCTCTGAGACATATTTGTAATTTCCAGCTCTATGATATCCTGAAGTAAATGCCTACTGAGCATTGCCAGGTCAGGATGAAGCTTTGCGAGGCTATCCAAATAAATGGAGCAGATTTAAATGTTATTTTAAATGTCAGAAGAATTATTTAAAGACACGTCCACAGCATCTAAACCAACCTTTGAGTGTTACTTGACAATCACAGGAGGCCCTCCCCACTTCATTCTCAACAGTACACTGGTACAAGCCCACGTCTCCTGCCTCTACTGCCAGCACCTGTAAGGCTATCAGGTCCTCTTTCACCGTGATCCTGTGTCTCTTGTCATTCCTGATCAGCTTTGTGTTCTTATAAAATGATACAGTGAAAGGGGCGGAGCCAGATACCTGGCCCTCCAGCATCATCTCAGAACCTTTCACCACATCTTTGGGCTCCATGCTACGCACAAACAATGGCGGATCTAGAAGAGAACAGCGGACTTGTCAGCGCATAATCAACCTCGACCGCACAAGAGGAATCAAAAAGTCAAAGAATCCACTGGAGTTTCACTGTGAAGGTGAACTTGTTCTGAATGACTTCTTCAGCTCTAATGACAAGACTTCCTCAGTGTTTACCCTACAGAGAGGCCACGCTCCATTAGTCTCACCAGTGGTGTTCAATTATGTCTTCGTCCACCAGGGGCGTGGCGTCTCGACAGGATAAATGCTGATGATTTGTCATTTGAACCGAAGCAAAGCAAAATGCCCTCAATGTCACAGTAAAAGTCTAAAAATGGGAGTAAAATGAAACACTGGAACCAACCTTTGACTGTAACTGTGCTGCTGCAGCGGTCACTACCAGCCTCGCTGGACGTCATACAGACATAATCTCCACTATCCTCGACTGCACAGTTGACTATTTCCAGAGAAGCCACTAAGTCAATCAAGCCCATTGTGTATTTAGGACTGGAGCTGATCTCCATCTCGTCCTTGAACCATCTGAAACTGATGATGGGGCTGCCCGTTACTTTGCACTCCAGCTTGGCGGCGGCGCCGCTGGTGACAAGCTTGGTCGCCTCAAGCTTTCTCACAAACACGGGAGGTTCTGAGAGAAGAGGTTAACATTCATTATCAGACAGAAGACATGATATTAGTGTCAAAAGAGATATTGATGTCAAGACATTTTCATGCAGCTGCACACGACAGTGAAGACGGGCACCTTTCACAAAGAGGACTGCGGTGCAGTCCACCTTCCCAGCATCATTGGACACTTGGCATGTGTATTTAGAGGAGTCACTGGGTTTCACAGAGTGAAGCTCCAAAGAGCTCGAAGAGGCATTTTTCTTTATGAAATATGAGCCTTCAGTTATTATCTCTTTTTCCTCTCTGAACCACTTTACAGCTAAAGGAGCTGTTCCAGTGAAGGCTGTTCTGAAGGACACGGTGGTTCCTGGTATAACATCCTGGTTGTCAGGTTTCACTGTGAACACTGGGGGCTCTAGAGGCCGTAAACAAAAATAAAGATTGCATTTCATGTTAGCATGAAATCATTGACGGATTGTACACAACAAATAGAGGCACAACATAAGTCAAGCATTCGTAACCTTTGACATAGAGCGTGCCACTGGTTTCCTTAAAGCCGGCTGAATTGGTGGCTCTGCATTTGTAAACTCCAGAGTCGGCTTTCTCCAGCCGTATAACTCTCAGCGTTGCAGAGCTGTCTTTGAATTCAGGCTGGAATTTGGATCCAGACGTGACTTCCTGGTCGTCTTTGAACCAAGCTATGGTCATGGGTTGGGACCCAGACACTTTACAATCCATGGAGACGTCATTACCAATGTTACCATCAACTCTTTTCAGGGACTTGGTGAAAGTTGGAGGCATTATCCGATCTGGTTGTTGAAGAAAAAAACATCTCATGCATTAACACAATTTTATAGTTGTTTTTTAAGATTCACTCAGCTGAAATCTAAAAGAAAATAACATTATGTCGTCACATAACGTTTCAGTTATAAAACTTTAGATTAATGTCGAAAAACATGTGTTGAAGTTAGTTTCCTTGTGGTTATAAACATAATCAACAACTATAGAATTTGGAAGTAAGACGTTTTGAGTTACTAAGACTTGTCATAACAACAAACCTAAGATTGTGACTGAGCACGTGCACTGGTCTTTCCCGACTTTATTCGACACCTCCATCTTGTACTCTGAAGTGTCTCCTCTTTCTGCCGTAAGAATCTTCATGGTGGCAATATTGTCTTTCAGAGTCATCTTGTATTTACGGCCACTGATCATCTCTTTGCCGTCTTTAAACCACTTCACTTTGAGGTCTGGGCTTCCAGAGATCGTGCACTCCAACGTGGCAGAATCTCCTGCAGTCACACTAATGGACTCTGCAGGTTCTACGATTCTGGCAGGTTCTGGGATAAGAGATGGTTATTAAGATATAAGAGATTAGACACAAGAACCTAAAGAACTTGACATAGTATCTCTGCATCAAAGATGTCAACTGACCTTGCACGGTCAAGGTAGCTTCGCATTTTTGTTGGCCAGCCTCGTTCTCAGCTTGGCACGAATACTTGCCGCCGTGGCTGATGGCCACTGTTGTTATGGACAAGCTAGCAACATTGTTCTCAAACACCATCTTGATGTTTGAATCGTCATCTCTCAGTATTTCAGAGTCTTTCGTCCATTTAACAGAGATGGGAGCCGAGCCCTTAATGGTCCCCTGTAGTTTCACTGTATTTCCCAACACTGCTGTAGCACTCTCAACCCTCTTTGAGAAAGTTGGTGGCTCTACAAAAACAGTTCAAGAGTTAAAAACTGAGTTTGAAGAATGAGATTAAACCTCAGTGAATAACATTGATTAAACTCAGGTTTACTAACCTTTAAGTTTAGCTAGGGCTTTTGTGATGACTTTGCCCACATCATTGGATATGACACACTGATAATCTCCAACATCTGCACTTTGAAAGGTCTGGATCTCCAGCCTTGACAAGGTATCTTGGAAGACTATTTTATACTTCTGATCACTGGAGATGGCTTTCTTATTTTTCAACCAGCTGATTTCAAAAGGAGCTGTTCCTGTGATCTCACACTCCAGCTGAGTAGCTGATCCCTTCACCGCCTCTACAGTCTGCAGCTCTTTTCTAATGGATGGTGGCTCTGAGTGTCAAAATGTAAGTAAAGGGTATTCAGTTAACACCAAAGGTTTTCTGAATTCATCGGTTAGTGTAAAGTAAATGCAAGATTTGACAAACCTTTAACAGATATAAGAGTGTTGCAGCTCTCGCTGCCGGCATTATTTGACACCTCACAGGTGTAACTCCCACTGTCTGTGACCAGAAGATTCACTATCTCCAAAGAGGCAACTCCGCTCTTGAAAGATATTTTATATTTTTCTCCATCACCAAGCTCTCTCTCATTCCAGAACCAAAGGATGCGAAGTTCAGGCGATCCCTTAACGGTGGACTGTAAGCGTGCAGCTATACCTTGTTTCCATGTAATCATAGGTTCCATTTTCCTAACAAAGGTAGGCGGCTCTGAAAGGAGTGTTTAATTCAAGATCATTGTCAAAAGAGAGTCAGGGGAAAAAAAAGAAATAACCAAGACAGAAAAGTGCAAAGAAGAAATGCAAAAGTAAAGACAAGAAGACAGCGGTGCATATTGTTAGCGTCAGCTTGCAGTTGGCTGAAAACAACAATAACCCACTTGCTCATTTTTCATCAAAGCTAACGGAAAGATCTTCTTTAGGATCTTACCTTGAACAGTTACCAGAGCCTCACAGGATGAGCTCCCAGCCTCATTCGTGGCCGTGCACACATATTTCCCAGAGTCCTTCAGTTTGGACTTGGGAATGTCAACAACAGCCACCTTGTCCTCAAAGGACAATTTGCACTCCATGCTCTGGTGGACTTTTTTGCCATCCCTGGTCCAGGTGACGGTCACACCAGTGTCCTCGTCCACCTGACACTCCAGCCTCAGCGGGTCATTGACAGCAGCTGACGCTGGCTCAATGGTCTTAACAAAGCTGGGCTTGTTGATAACCTTGAGCTCTGTGGTAAAGGTAGCAGTGCCAACACTGTTGGAGGCCTTGCACAGGTACACTCCCTGGTTAGTCAGCTCAAGACTTTTAATGAGAAGGGAATACTTGTTCTTTTCATATTTCATGACATAGTTCCCTTCGGAGGAGATGGCTATGTTGTCCTTGTGCCAGATAACTTCCATGGGTGAGGATCCAGTGAGCGAGCACTGGAGCACAGCTTGTTTGCCCATGAATAAAGTCATTGGGTCTGGTTTTGATACAAATACCGGCGGGTACATTTCTATGGAGAGCAGGTAGAACATACAAATAAGTTGAACAAATTTAAAAAAAAGTGGAAAAATACACCAACATAAAAAAATTATCTGAGCAATCTCAACTTGGTGATCGACGCAGGTTTAAACATGAGAAAATGTGATCCTCAACATCATTAAATCTTGCCAAACGTGACACAAGATCCAATTCATGAACAAATCATCACTTCCACATTGCACCATAATGATTCAGGGAAAAACACATTGCAAATATATAATTCTCTCTCTCTCAAACAGACACATTTGTAAAGCAATACTTTAACAAAACAAAAGAAACAGGGGGTCCCACTGGGTCTTACCGGTGACGATGAGCATGGCAGTGCAGCTGTCAGTGCCGTGCTGGTTTGAAGCCTTGCAGGTGTATTCATTGCTGTCGGCTTTGATTGGGTTCAGGAGCTCCAAGGAGGAACTGGTGTGGCGGCTGAGGATCCTGAACTTCTCGCTCTGTTTGATCTCAATGCCAGACTTGTACCATTTGAAGGTCACACTCGGAGCATCCTCGATTTCACATTCGAACTTGGCTTGGCCGCCGATGTTTATCTCCAGAGGTAGGATTTTCTGCCTAAAGATGGGTGGCACTGAGGCACACACGGACAAAAAGGTAAATGTTACTCATAGAATCTGTGAAGCTCTTGTTAAAGAAAACAACTGACAGATCAGGAGCAGGAATGGTGGAATGTACAACAATGGTGGACACAGAAGTGACTGTGGAGAAAAATAGCAAGAACATTAGCCCCATGGTTTCACAAAAGGCTGATATCGTGACTCTCATGGGGCTAGGGTTCAGGCTACAAGGAGGAGAAACAAAGAGGTTGTGAAAGATGAAGCATTGTCAGGTTGAAGCCCTTGAAGCATGCAGAGACATTGTGGAGGAAATGGACCTAAAGGAATGTGACAGACCATGGGTTTAAAAAAGAGGAACATGTTGACACCAACATGCCAAAGTGACCATGAAAAAGAAAACATGAAAGTTACCTGAAGACCAGGATCATAACAACCATTATAGCAAGCTCATTGACTACAGAGCCTTCAACTAAACTTGCATGGCTGTGACGGTTCTGGTCTTTAGGCGATATTTAACCACACAATGATGTGGAACAAACAAGACATGGTGAGTTAGTACCATCCAGTGCTGTGCTGTGGGTGTTCATGCCGAGCTATGAAATGAATAGAGACCAGAATGACAGGAGTCTTGAATGAACCGATTCATGTGATTGATTAGTCGTTCTCAGAGGAAGTGGATGAATGAATGACACATTAAGTTTTCCTATTATCAAACCTCTTGAGACCACAGTGAGTCTTGATGATGTTGTCGTCTTGCCGGTTTCATTCTCAGCCTCACAAACATATTCTCCTTGATGCCTCTCCTTGACAACTTTGTAGATAACCAGTGTGTATGTGTCGTGGTCTTTAGAACACTTGAACTCTTTGCCAGATTTCACTAATTGCCCGTTGAAAAACCAGTTTACCTTTGTGACGTACTTAATGGTGGTGCTAAAAGTTATTTTACTATCCTCATCGATGGATAAGTCTTCGAGGGAGGTGACTATTACAGGGTGTTCTCTCTGTTCTTCCCTGGATACTGTGATCTCCTCTTTAAAGATCTCCTCCTTGTGCTCCTTCTGGATGCTGACATCCACCACCTGTTCGGTGGGGATGGTGGTGGGAGGGAGGGCGGTGGTAACAATAGCCGCACCTACAGCTTTCTCTGTGCTTTTCACCGTCACTGACCTCACTTCCTGCCTCAACACCGACTGCTCAAAAGACATGTGAGACTCCGTGGAGACTTTGACCTGGGATGAGATGGACTTTTCCATCATTGCTGTCTTGGATTCCTGGACAACAACCTGTTGCTCAGCGACAGCACATTCAACTGCCATTTTAGACTCTGTCTTGAGAGCAGCTGCCTGAGATTTAACAGCAGAGAAGTCCACTGCACTCTCCGCCACGCTCACGGTCTCTACCGTGGATGACAGCATTTGCTTAGAGTGGGCCGAGGTGACCTGTGCCCTTTGAGGTTTGTCTAGCTGCATAGTGCCCGGCTGTTCTGAGGTAAGAACATGGGCTTCCCGGTAAACTATGGAGTGGAAAGCTGCCTGGAGTTCAGTCCTGAGGTCAGCTGTCTGAGGGTATTTACCCTCAAAAGCCAGAGTGATCTCCATGGGGGCTCCTGTTGTTGTGATCAGGTATGTAAACATGGCCCGCTTGGGCTCTCTCCGAACCTTGACTTCCTGTACCTCTACAGGCTCTAACCGTCCCACCACGTCAGCCAGTAACACTGGCTGGTCGCTGGCTGTAGCGGACTGAAGAGCATCTCTGAGCTGACGCCGAATATTCAGACTGAAGGGTTTCGGGATCTGAATCACAAACGTCATCTCTTTGGGAAGAGCTGCGCTGTCTTTCGATTCCGATGCCATAAGGGACATTTTCGGCTGTGTGGTGACGACAACTTTAGTGGACTGAGACTTGGTGATCTCCTGAGAGAGCTCACCAGTCAGCACTCGCTTCTCGTCCATCATTATAGACTGCCTGACTGACTGTCCCTCCTGGATCTGAACAGCAAAGTCCTGTTCTGCTGCCTCTAGAAGGACACTATTCTCAGTGGAGATCTCCTTCTCCTCAATCTGGATTGGCTCAGTGGGAAGTTTTGGCTCTACCGCCATCTGGCAGGTGAATTTATCCACAGCTATAAGACTCTCAGTGTGGCCCTCCAGTAAGGCCTGACTGTCGGCCACACTGGGGACATGCACCACGTTCAAGCGATCCTCCTTCTGCACCAAAGCTCGCTGCTGCTTGACGTCAGAGGTAACTGGCGTCTCCTTCGGCAGCTGCATGGGCTGGAAGGAGAGCTGGAGGATGTTTTGAGGCCTGGGCTCAGTCCGAAGCTGAGACTGAATGCCCGTCACGGACAGATCCAGCTCTGTGTGATAATCAGCCGTGAGCTCCCTTCTCTCCTCCGAGGTGGCTGCATGCCTCCTCGTCTTTTCTTGTTTCTGCGCTGCCACCTGCTGGTCAGGCTTCTCAATTATGAGAATACCCTCTTTGGGTAGCGCCTCCACAGGTTGGGATGACTGGAGATGCAGCAGAGTAGGAGCCTCTTTCTGGGGCTGGATGGTCAAGGTGCTAGCCTTAGCCTCAAACTCTGATGTGTCCTCATAAACTACTGTCCTCTGCTCGTCCTGGATAACAGTGTGCAGCAGAGTGGGACTCTTCCTGGCACCTGCCTGCTCTGGTTCTGGTTTCTCACAGGTGAAGCTCCTCTCAGATGGAAGGAGGTCCTGGTCTGTGATAACCTGCAAGTGCAACAACTGCTCTCCTTCTACCTGGGACTGAATGGACATGGCACTGTCCAGACTTGGCAGCTGCTGAGTGGGCTCAGCCTGCAGCATGTGTTTCTCTTCATTAGTTAGAGCTGCCTTCATCACTCTATCCTTGCAGAGATGGGCTGTCTCCTCAGTGGGCCTTGTCGTGGAGAACTTAGTCTCCTTGGAAAGAGTCTGTTTAGACTCACTGACTGAGGCCAAGACAGGTCGGTGCTGTTCTTTCCCTGCAGATGACTTCACAGCAGAGTCTGCTGTTGCTAGTTCAGTTGTGTGGGCCTCAGCAAGCACCCGTTTCTCTGCAGACTGGGCTGAGTATAAAATCTTAACACCTTCTTTAACCTTATAACCCTTCTCCTCCTGTGGTTTGGGGATATCCTGAGACTCCTCTTTTAGGATGGGTAGTTGTGACTCGACTTGATGCCCACTGATTAGATGTTTAGGTTCTGAAGTGGGCCTGACAGTAGCAGACTTCCGGTCGGACAGAAGCTCTGTGCTAACGGTAGAAAGAGGGGTGAGCTCCTCAGCAACAGCTGACATCACCATCGACCTCTTTTCTCGGGCTGCCTGGAGCTCAATGACCTCAGGGCTTTGAATGCGATCACAGTGCTGCTCTATGAGGTCCTGGCTCTCTTCAACAGACGACGTAAACGCCGCCATGTGAAGCTGTTTCACGGGAACAGTCGAGGCCTGAGGCGGTCGGGTGGGAACCACAGAAACCCTCTCCTCTACTTCGTGAGATTGAAGCACTGCTGCCTGGTGGGTCAGCTGCTCGCGGTGAATAGTAGCCGCAGAGATTTCTAGTTCTCCGAGGGAGCCCACTTGCTCACTTGGAATTATCTGCCGGTCCTCAGTGCCGATGGTGTAAACCATCTGATCTGACCTGGTTCTGTCTTGGCCCGGGAGGCTGACCTGGTACAAGCGAGACTCTGTTGCTTGTTCTGTCATCGAAACCTTGTAGCTTTTCTTCTGAACCGTTGTCAGCTGCTCCTGTTTGTGAGAAACAGAGACGGACTCTCTGAACACAACGAGCTCAGCGCTACAAGACGCCTCCCCAAACTGGTTGGAGGCCTTACATGTATACAGGCCGCTGTCTTCCTGTTTGACACTCTTGATATTGACGACGCCAGATCCATCTGAGTTGGCTATAACAATACAGTTTCTACTGGGCTGGATCTGGAACGCCCCCTTAAACCACTTCACATCAGGGATTGGATCACCACTGACTTTGTAACTAAAAGAAACCTCTCGTCCTTCTGAGCACCTTACAGGTTGGATCTGAACTGTGAAAGTAGGAGGTTGACCTGTGACCTTGAACATCTTCTCAACCCATTTCTCCGCCTGGCTAACATCTGACTTTTTCACTTCCAGGTAAGTGGTGCACGTTGTCTGACCAAATCTGTTGGCGGCAGTGCAAGAGTACTCTCCCTCATACTCAGATGTGACCTTTGTGATTACAAGCGTGTACTCCTCCTTCTCCTCTATCAGCTTGTAAATGGAGGAGGTCTTAATGACCTTCCCGTTGTGAGACCATTGAACAGTCGGCTTTGGAAGGCCGGACACTTTGACGGTAAACCTGGCTGTTTCCCCGCAGGTCACGGCTGCTGGGGCGAGCTGGCTGAGGAAAACTGGCTTTTCTTTTTTCTTCTCTAAAGAGGAAGAGTAACGTTTGGACTCTGGCTTGAGTTCAAGTGTTTTTGTTTTCTGTGGTAACTGGACACCAGTGTAGTAGGTTTCCTCTTGCTCTTCCACAGTGGTGATGGTGGTGCTACAACGTTCTGTTAGGAAATATTGAGCAAGACTGATAACAATATCCACAACACAAAAGCTGTAACATTAACATTGAATTGATTAAAGGAATAAACAAAAAGGAAAAGGTGAGGGCTGTCCTTGACCACAGAAGTTCTTAGTCCACTAATAGTCGCAGGATTTTCTCCAATTAATCCATGAAATGGCTAAATTGAATGACATCCAGCTAATTTCTAATCCATACTACAAAAACATAATCTTTCAGTTTACAAAGACCCCAATTACCTATTAGTTGACTAAGTGATTAAGAGACGACAGCCCTGCTACATATAAAACATGTGAAAAAAGAGATTAGACAAACATGTTATGAAAATAAAGGTTTTTCCTCCAAACGGACAGATGATTTCTCAACCTTTTCTCATCTGAAAAAAGTTGTTTCGAATTTGGTAATAGAATTTAATTCAACTGTTTTGCTTTCGGATTTCTTTAATTACCAATCCATTCTGATTCATTAAATAACAAATGTTTGGTAATTAGCTTAATTACCAAAAACTGGATTTTCATTTTTGCGAAAGAAAGAAAACAAATCTGTTAATGTTTTGATCTGGTATCAAAACATTAACATCGATATTAAGTCCAACACGACGTTGGTAGTTTTTGACACCTGCCTTTTATCTGTAAATACGACGATTGACAAACAGACCACGTAACGCCGGGCAACCGTGTTCACCCATGTAAACTGTTTTTAAAAAAACCTCAGACTTCAACGTTAAATCAATAATATTTTATTATATAAACTCTGAGACAAACCAACATGACGTCTGTACAAATAAACCATGAACTTCTATCTCAGTGCCATTAGTTAATCTACTACACATACACTCCTAAAATTACACATATTTACAAGACATCAAAACTTATATTTAAAATTTTAAAAAAGTTTCACAGTATTATCCATTTTTAAAATTTTGACTACTCTATTATGAATTAACAGCTTGCTTTATGCAAATCCTAAAAAATTAATTCACACTAAAAAAAAACTCAAACTCAAACTCAAAGAAATCAGAAAGAAATGCTGCAACAAACTTTCTAAATCACACAAGCAACAATAAACTGAGCCTTTCAAGTGGGAATTATTACAATATAATCTTGATAGTTTCCAGATTGACTTTTGATAAGATGACTGTTTAATCTTCTAATTATTTTTGTATTTAATAATTACTGCTTTTGTATCTATTTCTTATTATTCAAACACCGCAGTGACTTATTTAAAACCACACCTTTTGCATTTTTGCACAAACTGATAATAAATGCTTTGATAATTTTTCCTTCTGCAAGATATTAAAGTTTCCTTTCTTATTCAATTAGTTTTAGTTATTTAGCAATTAGAGTTTGTTACACAACACAGTTTCTACATGGCATGTATTTTTTACTGCATTTTTTACTGCAAAAGACATTTTAACTGCTTTCTGGTCAAACCAGACAAAAAAATATATTTTTAAGTTTATCCTGATTAATTGAAAACAGTCCCGGCCCTGATAATTAGAGGTGGTTTATAAATTTTATTAAATTCTCATATAAATATATCCTGTATAGATTATAAAAAAAAATGTACTTCTTCATTTTGACTTTGTAGCTTCAACAAACTCCTATTGTCACTAATTTAACAAAAAGAAATACCTAAAATATCAATGATATGTATTTCTGTATAAGAGATTGTTGTTTCACACAACATTCCTAGTTGTTGTTGTTGTTGTTGTTTCCTTCTGTAGTGCAAACCGATGTGAACAGCATAATGTTAGAAACAGACCAGTAAAGATCTGTCAAAACATTCAATTTCAAAGTTAAAGCAGCTCGCATTTAAAGTGTTACCAGATAACAAAAGCAAACATAAACCCAGATTTTTCTACCAACAATGAAAATAAAACAACTGTTTACACAATAACATATAAAGACAAACATTAAACACACGGTTTTTCCCACAGGACTACGAGCTGGTTGCACAAAGATAATTCAAACTTATCAAGACAAGACAAGTCTTGGCTTTGCTCTGAGACAAATACCTGCAATGTCCTTGCAATTTAAAAATAGTTATAAGCTAGCAATGACAAAAGAATGTTTTTAGAGTGCTCATAGGTGTGAAAATATTTTAGTTTCATTAAAGCTGTTGCTTCACTCATCATCTGTTTACCAGTAGAGCAGCTTGTATTTATTGGTCAGTCTTTTTTTTTCTTCTGAATCTTAGCGCACCGTGAAAACAACCTTAAAATAGTGAAGAATTAGCAACATACAGCAAAATAATCTGGACAGTAAAGGTATCTTTGTGCAACCAGCGCCGGACCCTTCAACCTCTAAAACACCTTGAGCAGCGCAGCGGTTTCAATGCAACCAGCTGAGTTTTGGATTATGCACCTGTACTCACCAGCATCACTCTGGGTCACGTTAGTAATGAGCAGATTGAAATGGCCTGCAGTTTTCTCCTGTATTATACACCTGCTGTCAGTGACACAGTCTCCATCTTTGAACCACTCGGCGGTGGGGTTTGGTTTACCACTAACCAGACACTGGAGGATAACTGGCGTCCCTACTGCTGCTGTAACGTTAGTCAATGGGATGACACATTTAGGGGACGTCTCAGTCACCTGGAACTGGAAGCTACACATATCAGAGGACTTCCCTTTGAACTCTATCTTGTCATCTTTAGCCGGTTCAGCAAATACATCGAAGTTAACGCTCACGTATTTCTCTCCCTGTTCGCTCATTTCGTTGTCAGTCTTGGCCACCAGCCGGACCGCCCGCTGCGACTCATCCGCCTCTTGCTCAAACTCAAACTCAAGCTCAATTTCTGACACCTGTTCGCTGTCAAACGACGTGTTGCCGACCACCAAGTCGAACTTCTGCGGCTGGACTTTGGCGCTTCCTAAGGACACGGCGGTCAACTCCCTGCCTCTGGTCTTCCCTGAGAAAGCTTTGGCGTTTAACACCACCAGAGAGGCCCGACACAGAGTCTCCCCAACAACGTTGATAGCCCTGCAGGTATACACTCCGCTATCCTGTGTTGTGACTTTAAAGATCTTCAGGAAGTGGTTGTCTCCGTCAGATGAGTGCAAGTATTTTTTGTTATTGTGAGGAATCTTTTTGTCACCTTTGAACCAGGACACAATGGGAGATGGAATTCCCATCAGTGAGCACTCAAACATGACAATGGTACCTTCAGGGGTTTCCATGTCACAGATGGGATTGATGAACCTCGGAGGCATCTCAGTGACCTCGAAAGCTATTTTCAAATCATCATGCTCCTGGGTGACAAAGTCCACGGCGCCCTCCTCGTAAATACTCGGTAACACATCCAAAGATATGATCATGCTCTTGTTGTCCGCGGTGTACTCAGGAATGGTGATGATCTTAACTTGTTTCTCAAATTCCTTCACCTCATATTCATCCAATTCTACTTCAAGCAGAATCTCCTGAGGGGAAGGAGAACGAGAAGAGTCATCTTCCTCCACGTCAAACTCCATCACATGCTGATGGGTGACAGTAGGTGGAGCAGGCATGAACCTCACTTCCTGCGATACAACTACCACTAAAGCAACACTTCTGGCTTCCCCGACGTAGTTCACAGCCTCACAGATATATTCTCCCTGGTCCGGCTTTTTGACGTTGTGAATTGTTAGCGAGATGCTATCGCCATCTCTCTCCATCTTAAGTCTGTCGTCTGCCACCAGTTGCGTTTTGTTGCAGAACCACTTCACCTCAGGGGAAGGTAGACCGAACACCTCAGCGTAAAACGTTAGCGAGTCATTCTCAAACACTCTTTTCTTAATGAGAGGTTTGAGGAAGGCAGGAGGGATTCCCTGCACTTTCTCCTGAAGGGTTGTCAGGCTCAAAGACCCTATTCCCTTGGTGAGGTATCGATTATCGTCCAGGTTTATTCCAGGAGGTGTTGTTTCAATGCCCTCATCACCAGGAGATGTCAGGAACTGAACAGGAGAGAAGAACCTCTCGCTGGAGTCTCCTGTCGAGGGTCGCTTGTGTTCTACGGGGGAGAAGGGATATTCCTGAGGGGTCATGAACCCACAAGGGGTATCAGAACTTTGAGTGTGGAAGGACATGTGGGACTTAGGAGTGTGGAAGGACTGTGCAATTGGCTGCGAGACCTCGGTGGACGAGCCCGGGGTGTAGAACCTCTCAGCTGCCTCAGCTAGCTCTTCGCTCACAGTGCTGCCAATCTCTATGGACATCTCAGACTCAGGAGACAGTGGTCTTCCCCAGTCTGTCGGAGGGTTGTAAAAGTCATACACAGCACCAAAAGTGACCTCCTCTTCCTCCATGGAGCCAACTGCTGAGGCTTTGTCCAAACTACCTTTTTCCTGTAAAGATGCGACTGGGCTCTGAGGTCCCTCAGCAGCAGCAGCATCCTCAGGAACACCAAGCGCTTCAACTCTGCTGTCTACTTTGGACTTGCTAAGAAGCGGTTTTGGATTTGGCTTCACGTGGACATCAATCATCTCATCTTCACCCTTGATTTCGGATTGAGGCTCAACTACATCACCAGCCATTTCCTCTGCTACTTCTGTCGCGTCGGCCTGTGACTCCGGCATACTAAGGAAGACACCACTGTCCATACAGGGCTCTGGGACTAAAATCAGCTCCTCCCCTGCAAGTACCATACTGACAACTTCAGGCTCTCTGTGAACAGAGGAAGACCCTCCAGTTGCACTTTGTCTCTGAGGTTTGAGAGGTGCAGAAATCATTTTTGGCTTAACAATTTCTTCGGCTGGAGCTGAAGTTCTAACAGAGCGTTTTACTGCAGGAACTTTTTCAGACTGGAAAGGAAAGAAGCTGCTAGTCCTGTCAAATATGTGCACAGTGTCCTCCCTCACCATCTCCACTTCACAGGCCTCCATTTGTTGAACTAGAGCAGGTTTCTGTGCTTTAGGCCTGACCAGGTGTGGAGACTCCTGCACTTCCTCCACAAACTGTTTAATAACTCCATGGCTTTCATTGAAAACTGCTTCCTCTTCAACGTCACCAGATATCACTGAGATCTTGCGGTCTCCCTCCTGAGAGGAGGTGGTCTGGGAGGTCTTGGCAGAGACAGGTTTGGGTGCTACAGGAGTCTCGGAGAAAACTGATTTTTCAGAAGCAGGAATAGTTTGAGTGAAATCTGGTTCGGCTCTACAAGCAGAAGCTTTGGGAGAACCTGGATTTGCTGTCCTAACTGTAACAAGACTGTCACCAACATCTTCATGCATGGTGTGAGGTTCAAGTACTCGTTCCTGCTGGTCAAGGGAAATGGCCACCGCAGGTATAAACTCCTCAGGGAAAAGAGTTTCCTTTCTCTGCTCCTCTGGAGAGGGGGAAGTCAGTGATACAACTGGTGAGTCCGATTCAAAAGCTTGTTTAATCTGAGAAACTTTTATCACAGCGGCAGAAGTCGGCAGACCACAGCCCGATACAGTCGGCGGCTCTCTCGAGACACACGGTCTTGCTTTTGGGGCTTTGGCCACCTCCGATGGCGCTTGTGAACTCAGGGGGTTATCTTTTGACTGAATGATACTATCTTCAGTGTGAGTGATGGCAGCTTTGTGGAATACGGCAGGTTTCTGAACATCCTCAGTTAAGCCAACGGGAGACCTCCTTACTCTCCCAGACGGAGTGAACCCATCACCCTCTGAGAATTGCTCTGCACCTATAAATGACACATCAGAGATGCTTTTAACCTCTCCCACTTTGTTTCTAGCAACACATTTGTACACGCCAGCATCAGCGTATGTAAAACTGCTGATATACAGTCTGTATACTTTATCATCGACCTCAACTCTGTATTTTCCGGCCACGATTTCAAGGCAAACGTCATCACAATACCATGTGACCTCTGGGGCCGGTTCACCTGTGATTACACACTCTAACACAGCAGTGTTGCCCTCAGAACAGGAGGTATTCTCTAATTCGCTGACCATGTGAGGAGCTTCACCAGCCACATCAAAGGAGAAAGTAAATTTGTGTGTGACGGTCTGAGAAGCTCCGTCGTCGCTTGGCACATCTGAGGTTTTCTCCGTAAAAGCTGGAGGTTTGTCCTCACTGATTTCCTCTCTCATCTCAGGGAGAGGGGTGGCAGAGGTGATTCTGATTTCTACAGATGAAGAGCTAAACGATTCATCTGAGCAGCGGCGTCTGTGGATCACCGCCTGAGGCACCTGTAGCGTTGCTTTTGCTGAATCCGTGTATGTCTCATGTTCAGCTTCAACCATGCTCTCCTGGTTTTCTTCACCTTTCTCTTGCTCCGCTCTGACTACCACATTCTGTGTGGAGCCTGACACTCTCAACACCTTTTTGTCAGAGATTTCAAGAGATCCGCTGCAGATGGACTTGCCATGTTTATTGGTTATGACACAGTCATAAGTCCCCTCGTGGTCTGTTGTTGGATAGAAGATAGTGAGCTTTGATTTGTTGGATTTGCTCATGATCTCATAGTCGGGGTTGTGGGCTAACGGGTGGCCATCTTTGAGCCAGGTGACTGTGGGCAGAGGGTCACCCTGGAATTGGCATGTAAACTCTGACATCTCACCAATTTTTACTTGAACTGAAGATATTTCTTTCACAAATACTGGACGGGAGCCTCCAGTATCCCCTTCTTTCATCCACTTCGACTCTTGAGTTTGGTAAACTCCCTCTTTCAAATTTGACTCCTCTCGGACTTTCCTCTCCTCCTTCTTTATAGCTCCGAGTTCAAGGCTTTCTGCACTAATTTCACCACCCCGTTTTGACCTTAATGAATCTCCACTTCTTTCCTCTCTTCTTACACCTCCAAACTCCTTCTGTTGTCTCCATTCGCTGCTCTCTCTGGTTGTTCCCATCTCCTCTCTCCCCTCTCGGAGATCTGACTGGAAGCGTTGGCTGCTGCTGGATTCATCTACAGTCATTGCATATACCTCCCTGCTTCGTCTCCTCTCTGGCTCTCCTCCCAGATCCTCCTGTGGACTCCTGACTGAGGAAAACTCTCTGGGAGACTTATGAGGGCTCTCATCCCAGGATGAAGCAAGTCCATATCCCTCAACAGGAACACCAGTATGTTTGGTTGGAGAGTATCCCTGTATTGGTGAAGCTTCATGACCCGATCCGTCTTTTGCAGAAATAGATTTGAAATCGTACGAACTTGCAGAAGGCACACCGACACGTTGTGGTAAACCAGCATGTGTCGGAGAAGACTCACGAGGAGGAGGTGGCCCGTACCCAGCGGCATGTTGAAGAGGTGAAGGTTTTTTTGTTGGCAAGGCTCCACCAGCAAGAGTTGCATGTGGAGGTAGAAGGTCACTGGGTTGGGTTTCGTGATAAAGGCCACCACGATGGGGTTCCCTGTCAGGAACATGGGACTCAAACAGCAACCCGGTGCCAGGCTGTTTGCATTGATTGTCCAAAGCCCACTCGGACTCCAGTTCAGCTACTTCCTCTTGTTCGACCACGTCTTGTTGCCATTTCAGAATGCGCTGAGCCAGTGCTTCCTCCTCGCTTACAAAGTACTCACTGTCCCTCTGCAGCCTCGTTTCACGGCCCTCTGTCAGCAGATCACCCTCAGCATCATGCTGCTGATCTTGAAAACCAGCATCAGGATCAGCCTCGCTTAAAAGGAACTTCTCTTTGGCTGTTTTTCCTGGGGAGCTCTTCTTGCTGTGGACCACTTCAGGATGTGGAATTGATTCTAAAGCAGACGAATCTGCGACATTTCTTCCGGTCTCAGTGGTCCTCTCTGCCTGGATCTTTGAGTAACCCTCCACCCAGTCGGACTCTGGCTTCACAGCTTGCTCTTGTTCCAACAGAACATTCTCTTGCCATTTCATTATCCGCTGAGTCAAGGCCTCCTCTTCACTGACAAACTTCTCACTTTCATTCTTCAGCTCTGAGATATTCTCTCTTGACAGCTGAAGCTCACGCTCTTCTGTTGTCTTCTCAAACAACATCTTCTCCACTCTGGCTTTTGTTCTAGGTGATGACTCAGCTTCCACTTCTGCTGCTCTGGATTTTAGTTGAGATGCTGGTGCCTGCATTTTTGTTTCCAATTCTACTCCGGGTCTGGCTTTCATTCTGGGCTTGGGCAAGGGGGCAGCAGTTTCATCCTGTTCTACTCTATCTTTTACATTGTGTGACTGTGCCGTTGACATGGTACCCTGGTCTACAGTTGCTTTTTTCTCCACCGCCTCCTGCTGGCTGTGAATGTGCCGCTCAGGCTCCATATACTGAGTCTCTGCCGGCGTGGACAGATTAGTTTCAGGGTGAGGTGTCTCGTCTTCTGACATTCGCATACCGTGCTGCCATTTCCTGATCCGCAGAGCGAGGAGTTTTTCCTCACATTGCATCCGTTCAGCATCCAGACTCTTCTCATACTGATTCCTCAAAGACTCCCCTGCACCCTCCTCTTCATATGGATCAGCTGGTTCTGGTGTTACAGCTTCACTCAGGAACCTCTCTTTGTTAGATTTGACTTGCCTTGGCCTGGGGGACACTTTTAGTCTGTCCTCTGCCCTGGCTTCTATGGTTCTAAGAGACAACTCTGCTTCCACTTTTGCTACTCTAGCTTTTATTCTGGGGGATTTTTGTGCCGGTGTGAGTGCTGCCTCACCCTCTATTTCTCCTGATTTTGCTTCCATTGTGGCTGACTTTGTAAGCAAGGAGGCAGACACTTCCACTTCTCCTCCTCTGGCTTTTACTTTTGGTGATTTTGGTGTTGACACATTTGCCCCTTCAGGATATACCAACCGTGCCTTCATTCTGGGTGATTTATGGAAAGACGCTGGCATGGCCTCAGTTTCTACAGTTTCTGTTTTCTCCATCACTTCCTGCTGAGGATAAACGTGCCCCGCGGTCTCCATGTACTCCATCTCCTCTGTTGGCATGGGCAGATCAGGTTCAGGATGAAACGTCTCCTCTTGTGACATCCTACTCCCGTGCTGCCATTTCCTGATCCGCAGGGCGAGGAGTTTTTCCTCACACTGCATCCGTTCAGCATCCAGACTCTTCTCATACTGAGCCCTCAAAGACTCCCCTACACCCTCCTCTTCATACGGATCAACGGTTTCTGTTGTTGCTTTGTCTTCTGTTGTTACTGCTTCACTGAGGAACTTTTCCCTGATAGATGTGACTGGCTTAGGCCTGGCTGACCCTGTGAGCAATACCTCCTCTTCAGAAGGCAACACTCCAGCAGATTCTCTGCTTTCAGTGTACGTTGTAGTTTTTGGGCATCCTAATGTTTCAGAGTATGGGACTTGAGAGTGACGCAGCTCGACCTCAACCTTTGTAGCCTCCACCGTTTGATCAGCAACCACACTGTGACGTTCACTTACCATATGCTTGAATCTAGCATCTGCTCGAGATTCAACAAAACTCTCAGCTTTTTGATCCTCCAGTGTCTCTGAATATCTTTCCCCTGATTTCCTTTCTGTCTCTGGCATCAGTGTTTCAACCAACTCCCCTCTCATGATCTGAATGGCCCTGGTTCTGGACTGGGGCTCAAACGAATGCTTCATACGAGGCCGAGCGGGCTCCCTGTTTGAGCGCTTACCTTGAAACTCCCCGTGACTCTCCCCCAAATCAAAGGGTCGATTGAACTGCTGGACGTCGGGCAGAGAGGCAGGCTTGACCCTGAGCCTCTCTACATAATCTGCATAGCTCGACTCACTGGCGACTGATTCTGACTCAAACTCAGAGGACGACATGGTGGAAATAGAGAGCCTCTTTTTCTGTTTCACAGCTTTTTGGAGCGTGGTAAGTTTGATCCTCACCTCGCTGTGAAGGCTCTCAGTGTCACTGAACCTCTCGCTGTATCTGTCACTGCACCGGTCACTGAACTTGTCACTGAACCTGCCACCGGTGCGCCGGTCACAGTAGATATCACTGAATCTGTCGTTAAAGCGCTCAGACCGGTCAAACATGGGGGGAGGGGACGGGGCTCGCTCAGACGCCGTCTCCAAACATTTGGACTCTTTCTCTACCTCTTTTTCTTTTGCATGGGAACCGGACTTGAAGAATACGGTACGCACCAGAGAGCTCTTGGATCGAGATCTTCCCTGATGAACTTTGGACATCTTGTCAAATGGAGACCCTACACACCTGAGGTCCACCCTAAACTTCCTCTCTTTCCTCTGCTCTGCCATGGTGTCTATGCTTTCATGGGCTTTAGCAGAGCGTCTAACAAAGCCCAGGTAGTTAGCAGACTGCTCTTCCCTCAGTGAAACCAAAAGTGATGCTGTGGACTCGGCAGAACCCTCCGTGTTAATCGCCATTACCTTATAACTGCCCGAGTCCTTCTCTTTGATACTATCGATAACCAGACAGGTAGTGTGCAGGTGCATCCTGCTTTCAGTAGAGATCCTACGTCTACGATCTTTAGGAATAGATTTATTATTATGAAACCATAGGATAGTTGGTGGAGGACATGCAACCAGTTTACACTTTATCTCTACTGGTTCTCCTTCCAGGACTGATTGGAACTTAAGTTTCTTGGTGAAAGAAGGTTTGATGTTCTCCGTCCACGAGCTGATGGAGGATGTTCTGCTGGAGCAGCGATTGGCCGACACCAGGCCGTGATCGAGGAATTCCTCGGTGTCGGAGAAGGCTCCTCTCAGCTCTTGAGTGCCGGTGAGTTCGGTGCTGCTTTTCTGTGTTACTTCTTTGCTTTCATGGTAAAATAGCTCTGCAAATAGAAACAGAGAACGGTCAGCCTCCAGGGGTTAAAAAGAGAGAAAAGGATTTGAATGAATCATTAATGGAATTATTAAATTCATGCTGAGAGTCACAATGCCATAAGAAATAATTTCACTCACCATATTTGTTCGAATAAACGCAAGACTTGATTCTTTTTATAAGAAACCTGCAGGAAGTTTTGATCCTTCGTCTGTGGAAATTTCTTCAAAACATAAATTATTTTATTATCATTAAAAAAAGCAAAATGTTTCCAAGATGGGCTGCTAGCATTCACTTGTCTTCTTTTTGATAATTGCTTTATACTTTAATATTCCTTACCTGACTTGCAGACAGGAGAATAAACGCCCTTTCTAATCCTTAAACTTAAGAGGAAATAAATGATGCACAAGTATCAATGAGAGGCAAAGCTCTCCATATCTTATATTCCAAAATTTAAACAAATGAAGCTGTAAAATTGGGTGAGAAGGCGTTTATTCGAACTAATATAGTTTACTGGTGTTATTTAGTGCAAACCACAGGAATCACATCCCACTATCTGCAAGCCAGGCTAAGTAATATATCGCAGGAGGAATCAGGTATCAGTTCCAGATGCAGCGAACCTCCATATCTTTTAAAGGACATTTCAAATGTGGAAGCTTTAAAAGATACGTATCCTGTGCCTTTTCTGGGGGAAAAGATCAGAAGAACCTTCATGCCAAGAAACAAAACGAACTTTTGGATGCAAACCGCAAGTGTCAAAAACTGGAACAAGCAAGTTCTATCAGTTCTCGCTTGGGGGAAACCTTGAAATATTATCAGAACCAGAGCAGGTAGAATAGTACAGAACATAGGAACCTTCTATTGAGACACATAAAGATGACATGCTACTGTGGAAAGATCACTTAAAGGGACAGTTCGACATAATGACACATTTACAAACTCTAAAAGCAGTCTGCTGATGCAGGACAACTATAATCCAAATAACCCATAATGCATGCATCCACACATCTGATTCTTCTTCACTTTCTCAACAGTTTCTTCACGTAAAAACACCTTCAAAGACTCAAAGCTTGGATCAAAGTTACCTGCTGACAGACTACTTTCAAAGTGAAACATTTATCAAGTAAAGCAGAATTATTAAACTGTCCCTTTTACATTGTACCCAATTCTCATGTGTGGAAACAATCTTCTGTTTTTGAAACGCGATGGTCAGAAACCCGACTTGACCTTACCTTTGACTTCTTGCTCGATCTTGGCTTCGATGTGCTCCCTCACGTGAGTCACTGCGGAGGAAGAAGAGATGAACTGTGAGACGCTTCATTCACAGGAAGACAAACCGGATTCTCTCAGTTTCTATTTGCTGGACTCAAATGTTTCTACCTTCTGTGTTTGAGCTCCATCAACTTTTATCCATTAATTGAGGAAACTTGAGTTATCAATGCAAAATGTTTCTTAAACCATTTACCATTAAAGTAAAGCTAGTTTCTGAAAGTATAATTAAAACCATGTCTCGTATAACAACACGGTTCTTGTTACATGCAGTGGAAATGCATTTAACAGGTTTGTATTTTCATGATGAAGACTGGAGCCAAATACAAAAGGAAACAGATTTGAGTCCCAGAAGATTCTCAGACTCAGTTTGAGAAACTAGATTTTAAAGTGAGAAAAGAAACAAAGTGAAACAAACATTATTAAACACAGGAATCAGACACAGGAGGGGTTTGAGTTTCCTGCAGGAGGGAGGAGGTTATACGTGAGAGTAGAGGAGGGTGAGAAGGTGAGGAGGTGAGGAGGTGAGGAAGGTGGAGAACCCAAGGATGGTGTTCTGGAACTGTGAGGTTAGTTCAATCTGGAGGAGGGATGTCCCGAAAGAGTGCAACTGCAAGATAACGAGGAGCAGCGAGTCGCGTAGATGTTTAAACCTCGACTGTTTCCTGGTTGTATGAAGGTCTAAACGTTAAACTCTAGTTTTGGGACGGCTTCGGGAGACGATAAGGAGGAACTGGAGGAGGGTGGATTAATCTTGCAGGAAGAGACGGGTTTGTTTTAGAGTGCGGTTTCAGGGGGATTCTGGCTGCAGCCGACGGATCCGATGTTACCTTCTTCTTCTTCGTTGGTTACGGTGAGGGTGGCCGAGCACACGGCCTCCCCGGCGTTATTGGCGGCCCTGCAGGTGTACTGCCCCGCGTGCTCAGAGAAGGCATCGACGATGATGAGCACGGCGGTGCTCGACACCTCGTCGAAGTGGAACACCACGTTCTTGGTGGGACGGACCGGCTGCTGGTTGTGGAACCAGCTGATCTCTGGCCTCGGGGAACCGGAGACGCAGGCCTGAAAGCGAGCCACCTCACCGTGCGCCACCGTGCGGCTTGCGATCGGCTGGATGAAAAGCGGCTTTTGGCCGATGGAAGGTTTCTTAATGCTGGTGAGGCTGGTGGACACGCGTCTTTGGGACGCAGCAGGTTGTTTGTCCCCTGAAAGGAAGATGTTCATTGACTTCATGTTCTCAGCTTCATTCAGACTCATCACAGGAAGCTTCAGGGGATTCAGTTTCAACCATCTGTGTTTGGTGGAAATGATCCAACTAAGAAGCTGAACTAAAACAATTAAACTGATGTTCTCTGACTAAAGTGAGGTTTTTATTACAGCTCCACAAAACCTCTGCAGGAGGTCGAGGTCTGACTTCAACATGTGGATCCACCAACAGTCCAGATGTTAACGTCTCTACAATAAACCTAAATGTTGCGTCTTCAAACACGAACTCCATCAAAGAAACAAACTGAAATGTTACTGTTGATGATTATTAAATTCAGGAGTTTGTCTTCATTTGTCAACATAAACATAAACATAAACAGAAACATAAACATGAACATAACAGAACAACAAGAAGACTCAAAGACTTGAAGTTTCTGGTGCAAACTGAGACGTGTCATCAAGTTCCAGTAAAGAAGAGAAGAAGAAGAGATTCGTGGTTGTTGACATGAAGTTTAAACTTGGTTACCGTGGAGACAGAGAAAATTATCTACGTTCATCAAATCATTCACGAGCTGCTTAGAAACTTCTGCCTTCATTCACGTATGTATCAGGTTATTTATTTAACAAGACTGAGATATCGTGAAATATGAAATAACAAACATGGATCCTCTTGTATTGACTTCTCAGGTAGCAGACGGATCTAATTATTATATAATTATCTATATCTGCCTTATCCTTCGGTTAGTCTTGGATCTATAATTATTTCATAATATTCTCTGAACTTTACAGCTGAATACAGAACCAACAGAGTCGTGTTGGGGTCTAATATTAATATTCACTGTAAATATATGTTTAATCTCCAGGAGACGGAGACGAAGATGTTTCGGGGGCTTTGTTGGAGACTCACCGTCCAGCGTGAGCGAGGCGGAGCAGGACACCGCCCCGGCGCTGTTGGAGGCCTCGCAGCGGTACTCGCCCTCGTCCTCGGGGTAAACCCGGGAGACCTCCAGCTGACAGCTGTCGTCAAACTGAGACATCCGGAAGAAGTCCGACTGCTTGATCTCCTTCTCCTTGTGGAACCAGCGGATCTTCACATCTGGACAGAAGACAAGAACATTTGTGTTCTGGACTGTGATGAAGATGAAGATGAAGATGAAGATGAAGATGAAGATGAAGATGAAGGGGAGTCTTCATCGTAGTTTCTTCTCTGTTCGGTGCTTTTGTTCAACTGAAAGAACTCATTGTTATTATTTTTAAGAAAAGGAATTGACCCGGGGTGGAGTTTTGAGTTGGATTATTGTGTCTTTGAGTTTGTGTTCTTCTTAATGTGTACATTGTGAATTGTGTTAATTTCTTAGTGAGGTTCGACTCAAACATTTAAAAAAGAAAACATTAAAATGATAAAGACCTGAACCCACTAATAAAACATAAAGGACAGAAAGTTGTATGACTATTCTCTCTGTTCGCTCTGTGTTTGGTCTCCTCCACCTCCTCAGCTAATAAAAGCTACGCTGTGTTCCACAGCCGGTCTCTGACGAGACCCGATCAGCTGATCAATAACTAACAAACACAAACCGCCTCGTCGGTTTTCTCACCGTCTCCTCGGACTCGGCACTGGAAGCGAGCCGGTTCTCCCTCGCGGGCGGAGGTGCTGCTGATGGGAGTCATGACGACGGGAGGAGCGACGGTGGCAGCCGAGTCCGGAGAAACCACCTCGGACACTACAACACACACACACACACACACACACACACACACACACACACACACACACACACACACACACCTGCATCAGTACCAGCCCTGGTGTTCACGCCCGTCTTCGCTCCACCGCGCCCTGAAGCCGCGCCCTACCTTCCACGTGGAGTGCCGCGGTGCTCGTAGCGACACCGGACTCGTTCTTGGCCTCGCAGTTGTACACGGCGGCGTCCTCGGGGAAGACCTCGATCAGCAGCAGCGAGTGCTCGTCGCCGTCGTGGAGGAACTTGCACTTGAAGCCCGGAGACAGAGCCTGAGAGTTCTTGTACCAGGAGACCTGAGGCGGCGGGACGCCGCCCACCCGCACCGAGAAGCGAGCGGGTTTACCGGCCTCCACCGCCTGAGGCTCCATGTGACGGAGGATCTGAGGAGGCTCCGGGACTGAAGGGGGACGGGAGAGAACTGTTTTAAGACCATTTAGAACTAAACCTCAGATTAATGACAGAGTCTAACGTTAACCATCAGAGTAAATAAAGTTTATCCTCCATTATCCAGTAAAACATGTGATCAGGACATCATGGATGTGTTTCTTGTCCCTGATTTCTGTTCATGTGACTTTGTAAACCAATCAGTGTTTAAAGTAACAGGAGGAGAGCTAGTAACGTTAGCAGCACCGCTAACGGAGAACCAGCAGGAGGAGAGCTAGTAACATTAGCAGCACCGCTAACGGAGAACCAACAGGAGGAGAGCTAGTAACGTTAGCAGCACCGCTAACGGAGAACCAGCAGGAGGAGAGCTAGTAACGTTAGCAGCACCGCTAACGGAGAACCAACAGGAGGAGAGCTAGTAACGTTAGCAGCACCGCTAACGGAGAACCAACAGGAGGAGAGCTAGTAACGTTAGCAGCACCGCTAACGGAGAACCAACAGGAGGAGAGCTAGTAACGTTAGCAGCACCGCTAACGGAGAACCAGCAGGAGGAGAGCTAGTAACGTTAGCAGCACCGCTAACGGAGAACCAACAGGAGGAGAGCTAGTAACGTTAGCAGCACCGCTAACGGAGAACCAACAGGAGGAGCTAGTAACGTTAGCAGCACCGCTAACGGAGAACCAACAGGAGGAGCTAGTAACGTTAGCAGCACCGCTAACGGAGAACCAACAGGAGGAGAGCTAGTAACGTTAGCAGCACCGCTAACGGAGAACCAACAGGAGGAGAGCTAGTAACGTTAGCAGCACTGCTAACGGAGAACCAGCGGAGGTTCCCTTCAGTTCTATGGTGATGCGTTCAGGCTCTGCTCAGTGAACATGAGTACTGGCTGAAGGTAAATGATAACGTTCTCATGATGCGTTCAATGTAATCTAGTAAAATGTAGTGTTGGTGATGAACTAGAATAAATCAGATATTTTCACATGAATATAAAATAGATATTAGAGATGAATTATGATCTGTTTAACTTCCTAACACGCTCTCAGCTCATTATGAGACTTCATTAACGCTAATAAATACAAATGTCATCACTACTATAGACGACTAAAACAAAGTAAAACTAAATGTCTTTTAGAAATAAACTGAAGTGAAAACTTTATCTTATCAGATAAAACATTTTTGCATAATTTGCAAATGAAAAAAGGTAATAAAATGTTATTATGATAAGTATTATATCACCACTGGTGTCTATGAAACATGTTGAAGGACCCGCGGGGCTTTGGACTCACTGTTGACCCGGAGCTTCATGGTGCTCCGGTTCTTGCCGGCGATGAAGGTGTACTCGCCGGCGTCGCTCCGGTAGGTCTCAGAGATGGTGAGGCGGTGCAGCTTCCTGATGGTGACGTAGTTGAACCTCTCCTCCACCGAGAACTGGATCTCCACTCCGTTCCTCAGCCAGCGGCCCTCCACGTCGTCCTCGTTCACCTCGAACTCAAAGGTCGCTCGGTGTTTCTCCAGAACCTGAAGGAGAAGCTGCTTTTACTCGTCGTCATGGAGACACTCGACTTCTCACTGTGAGGTTTGGTCTGCGTAGTCGGCTCCTCGTGGGCGAAGCGCCGTCTCACCGTGATCTCGCGCTCCGCCGGCTCGGCGATGCGGACGTCGCGGCCCTCCACCGTCAGCTGGGCCTTGGAGACACTGGACCCGGCCACCACCGAGTACTCGCCGGCGTCAGACATGCGAACCGTCTGGATCATCAGACGGTGGACGAACTTCTCCGCCGTCACCGTGTACCTGAACACAACACAGACAAGGGCTCACAGTTCTGCCGATGAAGAGGAGGAGGACGATGGGAGAATGACCTCTGACTGACCTCTCCTCAGACACGTCCAGCTCCTGACCGTTCCTCATCCACACCACCTGAGTGTTGGGCTCCGAGATCTCACACTCGAAGATGGCCTTCTTCTTCTCTGTGATCTTTATGTCTTTAATCTTCTTGGTGAATTCAATCACACGAGCTGAAAACAACAAAAACACAGATTTTATTTATTTGTTTACTTTGTTGACATCTTCGGCTCCCTCTGAACCCCAAAACCCCAAAACCATGTTTTCTTTAAACAATCGCCAAAACTACACCGTTTATCAGCCAGAAGCTGTGAATAATAAATAAACCGTTTACTTTAATCAGATTCTGTAAAAAAAACACGTAGAGCTTCATGTTTAAATATATAAAACACGTAGAGCTTCATGTTTAATATGTAAAACACGTAGAGCTTTGTTAAATATATAAAACACGTAGAGCCATGTTAATATTTGGCTTCATGTTTAATATGTAAAACACGTAGAGCTTCATGTTAAATATATAAAACACGTAGAGCTTCATGTTAAATATATAAAACACGTAGAGCTTCATGTTTAATATATAAAACACGTAGAGCTTCATGTTTAATATGTAAAACACGTAGAGCTTCATGTTTAATATATAAAACACGTAGAGCTTCATGTTTAATATGTAAAACACGTAGAGCTTCATGTTTAATATGTAAAACACGTAGAGCTTCATGTTTAATATGTAAAACACGTAGAGCTTCATGTTTAATATATAAAACACGTAGAGCTTCATGTTTAATATGTAAAACACGTAGAGCTTCATGTTTATATGTAAAACACGTAGAGCTTCATGTTTAATATGTAAAACACGTAGAGCTTCATGTTTAATATGTAAAACCGTAGAGCTTCATGTTTAATATGTAAAACACGTAGAGCTTCATGTTTAATATGTAAAACACGTAGAGCTTCATGTTTAATATGTAAAACGTAGAGCTTCATGTTTAATATGTAAAACACGTAGAGCTTCATGTTAAATATGTAAACACGTAGAGCTTCATGTTTTTTGTGGCTTCATGTTAAATATGTAAAACACGTAGAGCTTCATGTTTAATATGTAAAACACGTAGAGCTTCATGTTTAATATGTAAAACACGTAGAGCTTCATGTTTAATATGTAAAACACGTAGAGCTTCATGTTTAATATGTAAAACACGTAGAGCTTCATGTTTAATATATAAAACACGTAGAGCTTCATGTTTAATATGTAAAACACGTAGAGCTTCATGTTTAATATGTAAAACACGTAGAGCTTCATGTTTAATATGTAAAACACGTAGAGCTTCATGTTTAATATATAAAACACGTAGAGCTTCATGTTTAATATGTAAAACACGTAGAGCTTCATGTTAAATATATAAAACACGTAGAGCTTCATGTTTAATATGTAAAACACGTAGAGCTTCATGTTTAATATGTAAAACACGTAGAGCTTCATGTTTAATATATAAAACACGTAGAGCTTCATGTTTAATATGTAAAACACGTAGAGCTTCATGTTTAATATGTAAAACACGTAGAGCTTCATGTTTAATATGTAAAACACGTAGAGCTTCATGTTTAATATATAAACGCTCTGACACTGCCGGTCGATGAGAAGCGAACAGTAAACTCGTGGAGAATCTCGTTACCTTCCACAAACAGGTTGGCGGCGGAGGCGGCGGACCCGGCCACGTACTGGTACTCGCCCCCGTCCCCGAAGTGCACGTTGCGGATGCTGAGCGTGTGCGTGAGCTGCCGGCTGCGGACCTGACACCTCTCGGAGGACTTCACCTCCACGCCGTTCTTCAGCCACTTGTAGGTGACGCCCTCGTAGTTCACGGTCACCTCGAAGGTGATGGTGTCTCTCTCCTGGGCGTTCAGGTCCTTCAGCATGGAGGTGATGAGGACGGCTGCAGAGACAAACCCACGATTTACACTCACAATTATATATAGTTTATATAAATCTACTTCAGAGTAACAATGTACTCCATTTCAGCTGCATTGTACTTTTAATTCACAGAATTTTAACTATTACTTTGACTGAATTGGAGATCGTGATCGTGATCGTGATCGTGATCGTGATCCTGATCCTGAACCTGATCGTGATCGTGATCCTGATCCTGATCGTTATCCTGATCCTGATCCTGAACCTGAACCTGATCCTGATCCTGATCCTGATCGTTATCCTCATCCTGATCCTGATCCTGATCCTGATCCTGATCGTTATCCTCATCCTGATCCTGATCCTGATCCTGATCGTGGACTTACGGCTGACGGTGAGCGTGGCAGACACCCGGTCGTTCCCGCAGACGAAGGTGTACTCTGCAGAGTCCTTCCTGCTGGTGTTCGTGATCTTCAGCTGGTGCAGTTTTCCCTGAACCACGATCCTGAACTTCTCGCTCATCTCGATCTCCACGCCGTCCCTCAGCCAGGTGGACGGCACGTTGAAGTGAGAAACCTCACACTCGAACGTGGCCACCTGGGTCTCTGGGACCTGGACGCTCTTCAGGGGTTTGGTGACTCGCAGGGCTGAAGAGACAAAATATTAAATGAGACTCAGCGGAGCGTTTTACATCTCTGTCAATGGAATGTCAATTTATTATTTATTAGTATTGTGATCACTTTTCACAAGAATTTAAGTTTAAGTTGAAAGTGTGTAACTAACTTAATTAAATAAATAAATTACAAATACTATTTTAATCTAAATATGTAATTCTCTACATTCTAAAAAAAGTATATGAATAAATAAAAAAATCATAAAATTAGAAAACCTTAACAAAAATGTACAACATCAACCAATGAAGTTTAAAAATTTAGAAATAATTCAAATCATTTTAAATAAATGAAAAGTACAAAATTCATAATTTATTTTCGAAAACTTTACAAAAATACAAAACTAATTAATGCATACTCTTTATTATTGCTTTATTATTTGAGTGAAGTGCAATTTTACAATGACAAATGGTCATTTTATTGTTATTATTAATATAATCATTTTCAAAAGAATAAAAAAAAATGGAAAGTTTGTAATTCTTGTCTTTTAATGACATAAATAAATTTAAAAAACACTAAATAATAAAACATTATATTTCATATTATGAAATATTATTATTAATAATAAGCCGTCCCATACCCTCCACGGTGAGCGTCGCGCTGCACTGCAGGTGTCCCACCACGGCGCTGTACTCTCCCGCGCTGCTGCTGTCGACGTTCTGCAGGATCAGTTTGTGAGCTTTACGCTCAAACAGAATCTTACACTTGTCGCTGGACTTGAGCTCCGCCCCTTTAAACATCCACCTGACGGGGATGTTGTCATGTGACAGGCTCATCTCAAAGGAGGCGGTGCCGTCCAACAGCGACGTCACGTCCTTTATCTTCTTGATGATTTTGATGGCTGTGAAATAGAAGAGCAGTGAAGGTTAAGATCCTCGTGGGTCTGCTGGCTGGAGTCCGCTGTGATCCTGGATCGGGTTAATCAGAACACATCAGAACACATCAGTGAGACTCACTCTCCACGTTGAGCCTGGCATTGGCCGACAGCTTCCCCAGTTTGAAGGAGTAGACGGACTCGTCCTGCGTGTTGCAGTTCTTGACCTTCAGCGTCTGCACCGCGCCGTCCGAGGTGATCTCGTACTTGTTGCTGTTGTGCAGCTCCACGCCGTTCTTGATCCACTGGGACCCCTTCACGTCCAGGTGGGTGAGTTCCAGCGTGAACACTGCCTCCTGGGTCTCCGTCACCGTCTGGTTCCTCAGAGTTTTCTTGATCTTCACCGCTGGAGACGGAAACACATAATGTTTGTTCTGCGTAAAGAACAGCACGGTGGTTTGGTTTCAACCCGCGGGACTGTGAGGACGTTCAGGGCAGGAAGTCAGGTGACAGGTCTGAAGAACGATGAAGTCTACGAAGGACGTACTGTCCACCTGCCTGTCTGTCTGCCTGTCTATCTGCCTGTCCACCTACCTGTCTACCTACCTGTCTGGCTGCCTGTCCACTTGCCTGTCTACCTACCTGTCCACCTGCCTGTCTACCTTTCTACCTCCCTGTCTACCTGCCTGCCTGTCTACCTGCTGGCTACTTTCTCTGGAGAAGATTTGTCATCACTGGGGTTAAAAGGTTGGATCATTTTAAATTGAGCAAACTCTTGCTAGTTTCTCAAGATAACCAGCCCTCGCTTTCAGATCTTTAATTGTAGTCCATCGTGAAATAGCACCGCTTACTTATGATGACGATGTAGACTCTGAACCTGTGCGTGTACGTACCCTCCACCCTGAGGTTGGCAGTGGTCTTGGAGCTGGCCACCTGGTAGGTGTACTCTCCGACATCCTGCGGTCTGGTGATGACGATGATGAGGCGTCTGACGGCCCCGTTCACCTCGCTCACCACGTTCTCATTGAAGTCCACATGATGGCCGTCCTTCAGCCACTTGCCCTCAGCTTTGGCGTTGGCGACTTCACACTCCAGCTCGGCCGTCTGAGACTCCGCTACCGTCACGTCCTGCAGGGGCCTAGTGATGGCTCCACCTGGTGGCGGCACAAAGAAACAGATCTGAACATCAGTCTACAAGAGCAGCTAGATCAAAGTTTAAACGATCTGGATCAATAACAATGACAATGAACTGTAGGGGAACCATTCTAGAGGTTCAGTGTCACTTTCTTGATCAGGATCTGACTATGAAGGACACACAACCTGCTGCCAAAGTCAAACTTGAAACCTTGATTTTAGGACAGCACAGTGTCTTGTTCCGACTGGTGCTCTTTGAGAATGAATGATTGTGTAACTGAAGTCGTACCAGAGACAGTGAGCTTGGCGCTGGACGTCTTTTCACCAGCGTGGAACGTGTACTGGCCGTCCTCGTCCTTCATGGTGTCAATGACCGTCAGAGAGTGAGCCTTGCCCTTGGACTCCATCTTGTATTTGGCTCCAGGTCTAAGCTGCTGGTTCCTGAAAGTCCAGACCGGGTCGATACCCGGGTGGGACACTTCAACGTTGAAGGTGACGTTCTGGGACTCTGAGCACACTTTGTCCTCCATGTGCTTAACAATGTGTACCTCTGTAAAAACAACAACTTGGTGAGAAAACGGGACTGGAACTGGGATCTGAAAACAGGATCATGGGAAAATGAAGCCCGACTTACTTTCCACAGTCAGGCTGCAGCTGGAGTCGACCTTGCCGACCACCAGTTTGTAGCGTCCTTCATCAGAAGCGAAGGTCCGGGTGAAGACCATACGCTGCTTGGCTCCCTTTGCGACTATCTGGATTCTGTCGTTGGGCATCAGTAGTTTGTCGTTGTGGTACCATTTGACCGAGCTGACGTCCTGAGCCGAGATCTTGGCCTCTAGAACAGTCTTGGTGCCTTCAATGGAGGACACGTCCTTCAGTGGCACCACAATGTCAATGGCTGTAAGGAAAGACAAGAAACGATGGGTTCAACGTGTTCTCGTGATTATTAAAGCCGAGTATCACTTAGATTCTGACTCTTACTTTGAACACTGAGTTTGCCCGAGGTGGAGATGTCTTGGGCGGGAACCACGAAAGAGTATGAAGCAGCATCGTCTCTGGTGACGTTCTCCACCAGCAGCTTGTGGACCTGTTTGTCGATTACCATGTGGACGCGGTCCGAGGCCGATATGGCCTGGCCATTCTTCATCCAGGTTCCCTCAACGTTCTCCTGGGAGAACCTGACCTCCAGCTGAGCGATGTCGCCCTCGCAGACCGTGAGGTCGGTCAAGGGCTGCATCAGGGTCACCGGGCGCACTGAAGGTAGAGAAACAACATTATGATCTCATCAGACTACATCCACCAACGACTGAATCACAACATCAAACCGTATGATCCAGTGACGTGACGAATGTGATGCAATTTGGCCAAATGGTGGCGCTATAACAACGTTTGACCATTTGCATTTTGAAACGTGTCCAAAATCAGTTTTTTCACTTTTTTTTCAGTTTTTACACTCTTAAAAAAAAATTGCAATCGTCACCAAATTTTGTCTCTGCAGCAATCAAGAAAATGTTATTTTTTTCGGATTTTTGATAATCAGTTTTTTATAGCTGGCCATAATATTCTGTGGGCTGGCTTTATATTACAAAAAACATTTTGTAGCTCCTGAACACTTTCTGCTATTGCAACCACATTTGATGGACATGTGTAGATATGATATCTGAGTGACCATGCCGAATTTGGTGTCATTTAGCTAATAGATGGCGCTGTAGCAGCATCATCTGACTATAAAGGAGGGAAGAACCGTTCATCCAACTGACTTCACACGTGGTGGTGGTATTGCTGAGCACCCAAAGAACTGTGAAGCGGTTCTCAAGAACGCTGCAAGCAGGACTTCTGGGGGCGGAGCAAACAAGCACTGCACTTGTTCATCTAAATATATATGAATTAGACCAGGTTGGCCAATTATTCATTAAATGTTCTCTTAATTAAGAACAACAAACCATTTACATGTCACACAAAGCACTAAGATAAGAAAGCCTCAATTAGAGAACTTACATTTGTAAATTTTAAGCAATTCATTTTCATTTAATAATTTGTATTAAAAAGCTACATGTATGCTGGAACTCAGAGAATCAAATTGCTCTTGAGAACCCCTGAGAACAGCACTAAAAGAAAACTAACAAACTCATGGTCACTGTGGGCAAACACACTTCGTTCCACATACTTTATACTCTGTAAAGTTTCTTACGTTTCATCTTCAGTGAGGCGCTGGTCTTCAGGTCTCCACATATGAAGGTATATTTCCCCTGGTCTCCTTTCCTGACATCCCTGATGGACAGGGTCTGTCTTCCTCGGCGGGAGGACATGATGTATTTACTGCTGGGAGACAGCTCCTTGTCTCCGAAGAACCAGCTGCCCTCAGCGTCCTCACGAGACAGTTCAACCTCAAACTCTCCAGAGTAAGTCTCTGGCACCTCAAGGTTCTCCATGTGTTTGATGAGCTCCAGGGCAGCACCTGGGTAAGAAAACCATACCAAGAACTGTTATCTACCAATCCTCCCAAACAAGACCAAAGGTAACTGTGGATGGAAAGATTACCTTCGACATGGAGCCTTGCGCTCGTCCTAACGCTCTCCTCGTCTATGATCACGCAAGAGTATTCGGCGTCATCCCTCATTTCAATTACCAGCACAGATAGGAAGTGGACCTTTCTGTCTGAGTGCATTCTGTATTTGTCTCCGGAGAATATCTCCATGTTGTTCTTGAGCCATTTGACTTTGATGAAAGGTTCGTTGGTTTCACACTCAAAAGTCACTATGGTGTCCTTCTCATTTGCACTGGCATCCATTAAGTTTTGGGTAAAGCTGATGGCTGTCTTGGCTGCAATGAGAAAATATGAAGTGAGACTTTGACATAAATTAGGACAAAGACAATGAGAATTTGCGTTAGAGATTCTGTGTAAAATGTCCTTACCTTGCACAAGCAGGAAGGCATGGCTAGAGGCCTCCCCTGCGACATTTATGGCTTTTACCATGATGCTAGCAGAGTCCTCTGCTGTCACATCTCTGATCACCAGTTCACACACATTATCCTCAGGCCAGTACCAGTAAATGCGGTCAGACTTTTCCACCAGAATGCCGTTCTTGAACCACTGGCACTCGGGTTCTGGTCTGCCGACGACTCTGACGCGGAAATGAACTTCATCCAGCAGAGTGACTGTCTTGCTTGTGATGCGTTCTAGGATCCTGGGTGCTTCCATGCTGGGGGAGAGCTGGACCCTCTCTGGTTTGAATGTGGGGATGGTGAGTTGGCCTTGTTCCTCCATCCTCTTCCTCTCAGCTTCTTCTTTCTCTTTCAAGCGATGAAGCAGATCGTCCTTGGTCTTCTTCAGCAGATCCTCGTAGGAGTCGTCCCTCTTGCGAGACTTGAGGTCCACAGCAGAGATGGACTCGTAGAAACCTTCCTCGGTCCTGCGCTTGAACTTGTTCTTCAGTTCGTCCGACTCCTCTGACGTTTTCTCGTGAACAACTCTTTGTGTCTTACGCAGCTTGACAACCTCCCTGTCCTGCATGGCCTCACTGGTTTGGTCGACCTTCACAACATCAAATCCGATTCTGCCGGGGTCATGGGAAGCATCTGCGGCCTTCTGTTCTGGAGCACGACGCAGCACAGATCTAAAGTCCTCTTTCTGTTGGATCTCCAGCTTTACAGTGTGCTCAGTTGTGCCGAGAGGATTGTCTGCAACCAGCCTGACCTCTCCGGAGTCATAGGACTTGACGTCGACGATCTCCAAGTAGTAAATACCATCGTAACGAAGTCTGTATCTCTTGCTCTTGCGGATCAGTTGTCCATTGAGATACCAGTTGACCTTGGGTGCTGGATAACCGGTCACTCTGCTGCGGAATCGCGCAATGTCGCCTTCCAGCACTCTGGCTGGTTCAGGAAGGAGGACAATCTCAGGTTTGGTCTTTTCAAATTCGTCATCAGCGGTGACTCCGTAGGGTCCTCCCTCGTGAGCCATGCGCTCGATCTCATCCATTCGGTGTGCTCCCTTCCTGCCTTCAGGAAGCTGCGTCTCCTCAACAAGACCCTTCTCGTCCTTGACGATCAGGGTGGCCGAGGTTTGGTCGGCTCCATACTTGTTCGTGGCTCTGCAGGTGATGACGCCGCTGTCTCTGGCGTAAGCAGCTTCATAGTCAAGACTGCAATAGCCGAATTCATTGACCATGCGCAACCTGTTAGCAGCATCCAGGGGTTTGCCGTCGTGCAGCCACTCCACCATCATGGTGGGGTCACCAATAGGGGTCAGTCTGCACTCAAAGTGAGCCGGACCACAACGCTTCATTCTGATGGAGGTCAGCTTCTTCTTGAATTGTGGTTTCTGCTGCTTCTCCTTGTCGTAAAGGTCGCCCTCCTCCCACTGCTCTTGACCATATCGCAGATGAAGGGGCTCCAACTCGGGAGGGGCGATATCCTTGGCTTTGTAGGTTCCTTTGGTGATAATGAGCTTCCTCTCAGTGTGAGGAGCAGCGAAGTCCACCTCAACATTGACTCTGCAGCGAGTCGTGTCTCTGCCAGCCCTGTTGATGGCTGTAGCTGTGTACCAGGCGCTGTCTGAGCCTGAAGAAGATGGGATCTGGAATTTGGCCTCTCCTTTAGTTCCGTCAATCCTGAAATACATAATTTAGATATATTGATAAGCACAAACTACTCGTTCTACACACCTGTGACAAAGGATTAGTTAATAAACTAAATTAAATATACGTACTTGATTTGTGGGTGCTTGTGTGGGGTGATAATATCACTGTTTTTCAGCCAGACGATGTCAGGCAGCGGGTTTCCAATGGCTTTGACAGCCAGTTCAACCAGAGTGCCCTGCTTTACAGTGATGTTCTTCAGCTTCTCAACAAACTGAGGTCGCGTCAGGCTTTCTCGAGCTGTGGATGGTGAAATACAATGCAGAGCAAGAAAGAATTTAATAACGGAATATTTTGTATTTTAAAGAATGCAAGAGCTGTTTGGTGAATGCTCTCCAAAGACTAGATGCTGGTCGTGGCAATGACGTACTCAACAGATCATCGATCTGACAGACTTACCGTCAACTGTAAGAGTTACAGAGACTGAAGTCCGTCCAGCTCTGTTCTGAGCGATGACTGTCCACTCCCCAGAGTCCTGTGGCATGGCCGGGACGATGATCAGGGACTGGGTACCGTCCTCTTTGACCACTATCTTGTGGGTGTAGTCATTGATCACTTGTTGTCCTGGGAGAAGGAGGATTAAATGGTTTTAAGTGGCAGAAGCAACAGATAAAGTCGCGTCTCTAGAGTTTATTGAACCTTGTTTCTCTTACCATTATGGAACCAGTATGTCTCGGGCATCGGCCTGCCAACGACCTTCAGGTCGAATCTTGCAGTTTGCCCCTCAGAGCATTTAATTGAAGTAGGTTTCAGGACAAATACAGGCTTGTAGAGTCTTTCCAGCTGAGCCTCGTCCGTCTCGTCAAGTCGGCGGGCCGGAGAACGTCCGGGAGAACGACTGGAAGAACGTCCAGGTGAGCGGCTCAGAGAGCGAGGAGATGTGGATCTGAGAAAGGAGCAGAGTCGTCAGTATTGAGGTCTGAAGGCAATCGTTAGGCACCGGGGAGCCTCCAGACTGAAATGTGATCCTCACCTGATCCTCTGCATCGCTGGCTGTGGTGTGTATCTCTGAGGTGTCACGACTCCGGACGGCTCCACGTAGAGCTTCCCAGAGCTGACAGCGTTTCCCTTCATGTTGGTGGCGAAGGCGGTGTACACGCCCTCGTCCTCTGGTAGCACCACGGGCAGACGAAGGCTGGCTCGTCCATCCTGAAGAGCCTCCATCTGGTAACGTCCACCAGATCTGATGCGCTGTCCGTCTTTGTACCAAACAATCTGAGAGAAGACAGAAGATAATTTTATCCACCAATATAACTTCTCAATATCAGGTTTTTCAGCTTTCTCTGGTAAAACTATCTTAAGAAACTGCTGCATGCAAATACACAATTACACTGACTAATTTTAAAGGCTTGGCAACAGAAACAAAGTCAGTTACCATTCGAGCCAACTCTATACTACTATTATTTTGCTGCATCGTCTGTAACGCACCATGACGGTGAAATATTAGGTTCTTGCCCATTCGTCACATAGAGGCACAACACTTCAAAATTGTATGGATTTAAAATGCTGCTACTTTTCTGCCTTAGTCAAACTTTAAATATAAATAATTCCCCACTAAGAGAGACCTGAGAGATACTTTGTGACTGCAATGGCTGTTATGAGCAGATACATTTCTTAGTTTTTCCTGTTCTGATGTGACGGTCGGAGGACATATATACAAATAAAGTGAATTGAATTAGTAAATATGGCGTTACACACAACTAGCAATAACTTAATGATTATTCTGATTATTACGTACATTTTTACATTTTACATCTTTACTTTGTGTTTTATTAAGAATACTTAGAATACTTAATACTTTTACTTTACACTATTTGTATTACCTCAAGTTTTTGGTCACACTATTTTGTTTTATCAGATCAACACAAACATTAGACAGTTTAATCATGAGTCTTTTAAACAAACTGGATTGGCAAAATAATAACAATAATACTCTTGTTGATGAAATTGTAAAAACTTAAGTTCTATTAGACCTTTTCCCAGCTGGACTGGAGAAAGTTACATTTTAGAATATCGTTGGATATGTAAAAAGATATGTTAGGAAGATTTTCTACTCGGTACCTTCGGCAGTGGATTTCCACCCATCTTGCAGTGGAAAGTGACGCCCATTCCATCCATGATTCTGTAGTTTTTGACCGGCGTGTCGAAGGCCGGCAGCACTGCCTCCTCCTCCGCTACAGTCACCGTCAGTTCTCCGTCCTCGGTCACCAGCTCTCTGTAGGTAATCATCATGATGCGGATCTCAACCTCCTGGATGATCCTCTCTTCAAAGGCTGAAATTAGAAATTCCTGCAAAAAGAAGGTTTGTTTGAACGTTTAACCTTCAATATGAACCGATACTTGTTTATGATGATATCACAGAGAAAAGAGAGGGTACCGTTTCTGAGACGAAGCTCATGGGGGTCGTCATCCTCCTCTGCTCCTGCTCGTATTGACTCATGACCACAGAGGGCTCCTGGACCACCGTCGTCGTCACTTCGGTTTTATATGTCACGTCCTGTTGCTTCATATAGGCTTCATATTCCTCTGTAAAGAGAGACGCAGTCAGACTGTGAGACACTGGTCCAACAAGGCCTTCTTCAATGCATTCAAATGCTTTTCTAAATAGAAGACGGCTTCTTCAAAAAGAAACCAAAGGACGCCAGTACCTTCCTCCAGCAGGCCGGCGGAGGCTGAAGCCTCTCCCTGTGGATTCTTCACAAAGACGGAGTATTCTCCAGCATCATCAGCAAACGTCATGGAGATCTCCAATTTACATTCTCCAGTCTCCTTCTTGTAGGTGACTTTGTATCTGATGGCAAACAACAAAACAAAAGTCATCTATTGTGATCGATCAACATAAAAATCAGAAAGAAAAGAGAAAGAGAAAGTATCTGATGGAAAACTAGAATCATATTGAAGTTTATATCCATGTCTGTTCAAAATAACATCACTTCATTTTATCTTATGAGACAATTTAGTGAAACTTTCATAATTAGCATTTGATTTATTGAGGTCACAGTCACCTTTGACCTCCAAATTCTAATCACTTCATCTTTGTCCAGTTTGTACCAAATTTGAAGAAATTTGCTCCATGCTCCCTCATAGTCAAGATGGCGGCGAATATAACAAAAACATGGAGTTATTCATCTCGGATCGTGTCTCACTTTAGTGGATCACGACGTATCAGGTATGAAATTAATCTGCAGACGAGACCAAACTGTCAAATAGATGTCAGTTTTTTACCCACACATGATCTACTCACAGGCTTACGTTTGGAATTAGAAAACTGTTTATGTAATAAACGTCTTGTAATGGGTGTGAAAACATTGTAACAAGCTTCAAGTGAATATCATCCACTAACAGACTTTATCTGGTTTCAACGCATTAATGAGAAACATTGGAAATATTAGTGAAAAATAGCGTTAAAGTATCCAGAAAAGTCGTACTATCAAAAGCAAAAACAAAAGTCTTGTAATGCAAAAGATGCAATAAAGTAACTAAAGCTGTCAAATGCAGTAAAAAGTACAACGTTTCCTGAGATGTAACGGAGTAAAAGTATAAAGTGGCATAAAATAGAAATATTCAAGTGAAGAACGAGTATCTGAAGTTGTGCTTAAAGTACGACTGAGAAAGTACCTGTATCCAGTGGTGAGCGGGATGCCGCTCTTCTTCCAGATCACGTGAGGTCTGGGGTTTCCTCCGACCTGGCAATCGAAGACGACGCCTCCTCCCTCCACCAGCTTCTGAGCGGTGGGTTTCCTGATGAAGAACGGGGCGGTGGACTCTCCTGAACTCACCTCCACCACCGTCATCTCCTTTGTCTCCATCATGACGCTGAAGGAAACCAGCAGCTCCATCAGCCACATGTCATCTTACATCACTGTGGGTTAAACATATCAGACTTTCACCACTCACCTTTTCTCCTGAGCGACTCCAGTTTCAGTGACAATCGTCGTTTCCTCTCTGCTTTCGATCTCCTCCGACACTAAACAGAGAACACAAGCTTTGTGAGGAAACATCTACAGTTTTATGAATAATGCCATCAGTTTCTGTTCATCTCTAAAATCAACAGAACCATCTCTTTGAATCCAACATTCAGTGTTTCTGTTTAATAGGCTACATTGTTAAGATTTGCAAGTTTCAAAAGTGTGTTTAAAAATGTTACAGATAGTAAAAGAGTATCATCACTCTTTAATATCCAGGTAATTAAAGAGCTGAGCTGATTTTATTCAGACGAGAGTTGATGTCTGATGATAAGTATTTTCAGATGAAAAACTAAAAAAAAAAACTAAACGATGACAAAACATGACACAATCTTTAAAAGGAAACATTTTTCAGATTTATGGACTAAATTCAGCAAAAAATCAAACAGGAAACAGCAACAAAACAGCTGGAAGAAACCACGACAACAAGGGAAACTAGTGTTAACGTGACATTCAGTTGTCTATCTGATCTATGAGCTCATTGGTAGAAAGATGCAGGAACAATGTCCGTAAACATCTGAATCTTCCTCTAGATGCTCGTTGGAGGAACATTAGTGTCGTGAAAACAGTGAACCATGTTTTAGTGAAGCTTTGTGTTGACAATCAAATGACAAAAAAAGACCAAAACTACATTAAACCCTATAATCAGTCAAAGTTATATATAACTGAACAGAATAATTCAAATGTTTCTCTTGATTTCCACGTTGCGTCCTCACGTTTAGTCCAAATTAAAAGTTACCTTTGACCAGCAGGTAGCAGGAGGTGCTGATGGTTCCCGCCTCGCTGGTGGCGGTGCAGGTGAAGCGTCCGCTGTCTTCAGCGAATGCCTCGCGGATCACCAGCCGGGCGAACCCGCTCACGTAGCTTATCTGGAAGTCGATGGAGCTCTCGATCTTGTAGTCCTCTCTGAACCACAGGATGCCCGGAGCAGGATGACCGCTGATCTGACACTCCAGGGTCACCGACTCGCCCTCCGTCACATTTGTGTTCTTCAGGGCCTGAACGGAAAATCAGAGATGCCTTCAGAGACCTTCTTATCCTTTCATAGGTCTTCCTACATCTTCTTAAGACTTCTTACCCTTTCATACGTCTTCCTATGTCTTCTTAAGACTTCTTAGGCTTTCATACGTCTTCCTATGTCTTCTTAAGACTTCTTAGGCTTTCATACGTCTTCCTATGTCTTCTTAAGACTTCTTAGGCTTTCATACGTCTTCCTATGTCTTCTTAAGACTTCTTAGGCTTTCATACGTCTTCCTATGTCTTCTTAAGACTTCTTAGGCTTTCATACGTCTTCCTATGTCTTCTTAAGCTTTTATATATCATCTTCCACTTTCATACGCTCTCTTGCACCTTTATACACCTTCAGACTCCTTCAGAATGTCTTTAGTTCTGCGAGATACCGTATCACACCTTATGTATTTATGATAGTAGTTACATATTATTTTGAAGGAAAGAAACAGAAAGTACTCACAGCAATCAGAGTGGGAGGAACAACAGGCTCCTGAGCTCTGGTGGGAACTGCAGCCGCCTCCTGAAGAGAAAAACACAACAATAGGCGTCAAAGTCGGAAAACAAGGAGGAGTTTGTTAGCGGTGGAGTTCTGTGAGGATGGAGGAGTGAAGCCGTTAGAACAGATAAAAACCCTGCTGAGGGGACAGAGGGATGGAGGTCAACGGGTGAAGACAGGAAGAGGATGAGGAGGATTCTTCGTGAGACGGATGAAGGGCAGCGTGTGATTGGCTGCTGCGTTATGGTGAAGAGAAAGGAACGCAGGTGACAGTCCACACGGGGTTAAATTAGGGGAAGTGAAGAAAGGAGGGCGGAGAGGAAGTTGGACCAACCTGAGGCTCCCAGTCCTCAAACTCCTCCTCACTCACTGCGCAAGCTCCGCCCGCCTGGGACTTAACCTGATATCTGAGGTCTCTGAACGGCGGGGGGAGGGGCTCCGCCGTCAAGCGCACCTCTACCGCCACCGCCCTGCGAGACGGACTGGGAGACTTGACAGGCTTGATGATCTTTCTGTGAGCGGAGGAGGAGGACAACTCTTTCTGCAGAGCGGCGATAGCCGAGCCGGCGATGGACACCTGACCGAGCCAACGAAAACAACGTTAACCGTCTTCAACACAGAGGTCAAATCCTCCTAAATTAGCCTCTCAAGATACTAAATGAGTTCCTCTAGAGAAATGGACAACAAATACCATCAGATTATGTCAACGAATATGATACGATGACCGCGTCTGCTCAATGAAATGATGTGATTATGTATTAATCCATCAGTTATTTCTATCTGTCGGACATTGTGAAGCATTAACAGGAGAACATGAACAGAAAATATTTTGAGAAAAATTATTCTGGAAATTAATTTTCTGAGTTGGATCTATATTTATATGCTGCACGTTCATGTTCTCAAAGGGACTAAAAGCATTTGTGTTTTCCAGGTGATGAACACACAATATATGAACCTCGTGTTTAGAGTTTTTGGGGAAATTAAAACTAGACAAAAAATACCCAAACTTTTTTTCCAACAGAAATAAAAAACGATTAATGAAGGAATTTAAAAAGATTATTCTAGTAAATCCTGTTTCTCACAAGTTCTCAAGAGAGAAAACTATTTATTTAACAATAAAAAACTGCCTCATGTCTCTCGTATACAAAGGAGAAGATAAGTTGTTTTGATTCACTGTTTTCATCCTAAATGAGTATAATATATAAGTATAACTGTGGTATTACTGGAGGAGGAAGTCAGAGTGAATCACAGCACAGAACACGGTGGAGGCGACGTGGGTTAAAGGTGGAATGGAGGACGTTGAGGCTCGGCTACTCCTTTCTTACCTCGGGGCTCGGTTCATGTTTTGGGACAGAAACTTTAGAAACTGTGAAATGTGGAGCTGGAGACGAGGCCACGGCAGAAGATTCTGTTGATCTCTGAATCTAAAGTGACCAACAGAGTTCATGGAGCGGTTAAGAAAAGTCAGACTCTTATTGTCAGACATCATATCTGATATTAAGTCCTCCGACCTGAGTGACCTGGACCCTGTGCTGCTCTGAGGTCACGGCGATGACCGCCGGCGCTTCAGCAGGAAGTGTTTTCAATGCAACAACGTGTTTCTCTTCCTGCGGCTTTATCTTCATCTCTACAGCTTCCTCATCTTCAGCTTCACCGCCCTCCGCTTGCACGGGGCGGCGGACACGAGCGAGGTCCACGGCGGCCACCACTGTGGCCACCGCCTCGGCTTTGACCCCTCCCTCAGCCTGGAGACACAAAACCAGCACACAAAGCTCAAGACTCCACTTCAGGAAGTCTGGAGGAAGGTACCAAAGGACTGGAAAAAGGGTTGATTAAATTATACAAAACAATCATCATGAGGTCATGAGTTCATGAGGTCATGAAGTCATGAAGTCATGAAATCATGAAGTCATGAGGTCATGCATCAATGCATCGTGCAACATGAAGACGGGAACATGCAGTTTGTGAAGAAAGAGGCGATGGACTTCATCTGGTGGGTTAAAAACAGCAGATACATCGAGGAAGAAGAAGAAAAAGAACAAGAACTAGAACTAGAAAATTTCGCAAAAATATTTTACTGTGTGGCTGCTACTGCCGTAAGACGCTGCAATATATATACGGCAACATTCCAGGAGTAAGATGTGTTATTGAGGTGTCATTTCTGTATTTGTGATGGACGTCTTGAACTTGAGAGCAGCTATCCCTTCATAGACACAGATCACTGGTTACCATGGTGATTGGGGCACCAGCGTGAAGGGGCACACTAGATCTTAAGACTGAGAGTGGTTCTTCTACAAAACCATCTGTTAAACGCCGGCTTCCAAGGCAAAAACAAAAAACGAGTCAAATCACCAAAATAGTACAATCAACAGAGAGGAAAGACTCTGCCGAACGCGTTGATGTACTTGTTATTTTTGTGGAGTTTTAAATGTGACCGTGAGGGTCTTAAGGCTGTGGAGCTGTTACTCTTCTCATCTCTGTACTTGAGGTGACACACACACACACACACACACACACACACACACACACACACATACACACACACACACACACACACACACACACACACAGACACACACGCAGACTCTGCCGAACGCGGAGATGTACTTTATATGTTTGTGGGGTTTAGAAAAGTGAGCTTCAGAGCAGATTAGAAAAGTGGTGGCGTCTGCTTCCTTTGAGAAAATTGTGGTCAGATTTAACATGGAGTCTAATGGAGCAGTTGGTTGGAGTTCATGTCGCTTTCAGGCTCACAAAAGCAAATGTGTAAGTCTGTTGGATTCCATGGACACATGTCTACGACCAGCAAAACATTTCCTACGTTTTGATCCACAAATTGTGTATGAAGAGTGAAAATTGTGGGAATCAAGGCAAGTTGTTTGGGAAAATGACAGAATATTTTTGAAGCTCCTCTCCACACTAGCGGTTACCTCTCCACTCTAGATCTAAACATTGCATGTCATACACACCCATCATAAAAAAATTCAGAAACTTGAAAAATGATGACGTGAAAACTGTGCTAGCTATCAAAATGCCCATTTGGCCAAATAAATGTTAAAGTATGGCGAGTCACTATGGCCCCAAAGATGAGTTTTTTTGTTTTTTGCTCTCTTCATGCTGAAACCCCATGTAAGTGAATGTGGAGATTTCCGCAATTTTTGGGGAAACGGCCAGGCGAATCTCTTGGAAAAGTCATAGCACACGATTCCCGATCAGGACGCACGTTTTGATCTATTTTGACGCATGTGCATGCAACGCTGCGGGAGGATATACGCGCCAAACTTTTGTACGGAAGAAGGAGAATAAAAAGAAGAAGCTCGCAGGATTATAGTCAGTGTGCTGTGCACAAGGCTTTACAGCCTTGTTGCACCTCAGCTACACTTAACAAGAAGTAGAAGAAGAACAAGAAGGAGGAGAACAAGAACAAGAACAAGAACAAGAACAAGAACAAGAACAAGAAAGAAGAAGAAGGACCAGAAGAAGAAAAACCAGAAGAAGAAGAAGGGGGACTGCTGGTCTACCTGCTCTCCAGACCCGGCGGCCTCAGACGGACCTCGTCCTCGAGCCTCCTCCATGGCCGCCACCACGGTTGCCACCGCAACGTTCTTATGGTCCTGATGCGTTCACAGCAAATCAACACTCAGGCAGAGGAACTGTGTACTAGTACTGTGGTGTACTGTTGTGTACTTGTACTGTGGTGTACTGTTGTGTAATTGTACTGTGGTGTACTGTAGTGTGCTTCTACTGTAGTGTGTACAACAAGTCAAGCTTCATCACACGTCAGCCTGCATGCAGCTTCATGCTCATGATGTCATCGTCACAGGAAACATCAACGTTTCAACATTATTAAGCAAAATATTTCTAATAGAGCTCAAACTAATGAACTCAAACACTCATCATCATCATCATCAACTATTTACTTTTACTTTGTTTTAGCCATCAGTCGTTTATGTTTTAATGATGTATTATTACCTCTCTGGCGCCGCTGACCTGCTGCTCCCAGTGCTTCTCCACATGAAGCTGGGTGGCGCTGCTCACGCTGCTCACACTGCTCACGCTGGTCATACTGGTCATACCGGTCATACCGGTCATACCGGTCATACTGGTCATACCGGTCATGGTCATACCGGTCATACCGGTCATACCGGTCATACTGGCATAACTGGCCTCGGACGCGTAGCCGGCCTGTTTCCACGGCGGAAGGACCTCGGCAGACGCAGCGAGCTGCAGGAGGAAGAGGGAGTGTCAGTGGAGGGGGCGGGACTACGAGGCTGCTACCTGAACTACCGGAACTCCTGGTGAGTGACCTCACCTGTTTCCTGGTCATGATGGGAGACTTGACCGGTCTGATGGGGGACACCGACAGTCTGCTGGCGGGAGAGATAGGTCTGCAGAGGACACAAATAGAACTAGTAGAGATACTAGGAACTGATCACTGATGATCCACATCGGTACAGATCCAGATGCAGCCTACAGGTCTACGAGGATCCAGACTTTGTTTTCACCAACGCCACAAAAACCATTTATACCTGAAGTCAGTAAACCATCAAACAATTCTAAATGTTGTACTTTTACTTTGTTATAGTCATTTATAGTGTTTTTATTTGTATAAAAAATTAAATTATATAAAAGATTGTATTATTTATTGTCATTCTTAGTATTAATGAAGTCTAATAATGAGCTGAGAGCGTGTTAGGAAGTTAAACAGCTCATAATTCATCTCTAAGTCACATGATCAGAGATCAGAGACATCATGATGTCCTGATCACATGTTCTACTGATCACATGATCACATGATGTCCTGATCACATGTTCTACTGATCACATGATCACATGATGTCCTGATCACATGTTCTACTTATCACATGATCACATAATGTCCTGATCACATGTTCTGCTGATCACATGATGTCCTGATCACATGATGTCCTGATCACATGTTCTACTGATCACATGATCACATGATGTCCTGATCACATGTTCTACTGATCACATGATCACATGATGTCCTGATCACATGTATATCACATGATCACATAATGTCCTGATCACATGTTCTGCTGATCACATGATGTCCTGATCACATGATGTCCTGATCACATGTTCTACTGATCACATGATCACATGTTCTACTGATCACATGATCACATGATGCCCTGATCACATGATCACATGTTCTACTGATCACATGATCACATGATCGCATGATGTCCGGATCAAATGTTTTACTGGAGGATGAACTTTATTTACTCTGTGATGGTTAACGTTAGACTGAGAGGGGAGTAGAACGTATCAGGATCTATATCATTGACTGTGGTCGTTGAGGATCTGGCTCAGAAGAAGAACAAGAAGAAAAACCAGAAGGAGAAGGAGAAGAACAAGAAGAAGGAGAAGGAGAACAAGAAGAACGAGAAGGAGAAGAAGGAGAAGAAGAAGATGGAGAAGGAGAACAAGAAGAAGAAGAAGGAGAAGAAGGAGAAGGAGAAGAAGAACAAGAACAAGAACAAGAACAAGAACAAGAACAAGAACAAGAACAAGAACAAGAACAAGAAGAACAAGAAGAACAAGAAGAACAAGAAGAACAAGAACAAGAAGAACAAGAAGAAGAAGAAGAAGAAGGAGAAGGAGAAGAAGAAGTAGGATCAATAAAGTTGACGTGGTCGTTGAGGACCTGGTCCTACCTGACTGGTGTGGGCGTCGGCCCCTTCACATGGCGGACCGGTGAAGGTGACTGCTGGCGTCCTGCCGTCATCTTGGACACAAAGGACTGCGGCGACTTGGAGGCGGGCTTCGGGGGAACCCGCGGGGGGGTTTTGTGAGTCAAGTGCTGAGTCATCATTCCTCCTTCCACATGCATCTCCATCACGGCGGAGGCCTGGAAGCTGGAGTCCACCTTCTGAAGGGGGCGGACGGAGACCTCATGATTAGATCTACGAGGTTCATCTCTCACCCTGTTTTAATTGTCTTCTTTAAACAATAATAAACTAGAACGTTCATCTGAACCAGGAGCTGTAGGAACTCTTGTTCTCTTCTTACGGTCTTTGAACACATCATGTGAGATAGAGCAGACAACCTCAAGCTTAACATTTGTGTATGTATTTCATCACAAACATTTTATTCTACATGTCTCATCTCTCCACAAATAAACAGTTTACTTTAATCAGTTTCTATAAAAAATTTAATAATTCTGAGCTCCTCAGTGAAACTATGAAGTAATGATTGATTCATCTGAGACCAACAGTCATGTGACAACAAATCAGAGAAACATGTTGTATATATAGATTCTAGTGTTTTACAATTTGGGTAGAATAAACTATCAAAGAAATTCAACTTGTGTTTTTGACAGTTACAATGATTGATGTCATTGTAACTGTTATTCTGCTGTAAAGATGTGTTCTCTCTACTTCTAGTCCTGATGGTTCTGTGTCCAGAGAGGAGCAGGACTTTATATTACAGAGAAAATCAAGACGCCCTGACACTGCTTCCTGATCAGCGGGTCAACAACATTCAGCCACTAGATGTCACTCTCAGGGTGGAGTGAGCATCTGTACTCATAGAACAGCTGTGATGTTTGACAGGAACCAGGAAGTAAAACAGAGACGTGTCTCACCCTCTGCACTCTGGTCTGAGACGAGGACATCTTGGACGAGGATACGACAGTCTTGGTCTTCTTCATCGGCACAGCTTCTTCACCTGCAGCACAAACACACGCCGGTTAAAGTCAGAACTCATGAATGCATTTGAACCTATCGAAGGGATCTTAAACCCTCACCCTGGACCAGCAGCTCAGATGTGGAGGTGGCACGGCCACTGCTGTTGGTGGCGGTTACAGAATATGTCCCAGAATCCTCTGGGAAGGCCTCGGCGATCAGCAGACTGTACAGGTCTCCCTCCTGGAGGATCCTGAAGTCGGCCGAGCTCTGGATCTCAGCTCCCTCTCTGTAGAACTTCACCACAGGTGTCGGGATGCCGGAGACTCGGACGTCCAGCTTCACCTGGCTGCCCTGTCTCACCGTGGAGCTCTGCAGTCTCTGAAGGAAGTTTGGAGGCGCCGTCTCGACTGGAGAGACAGAAAATATGTCTCATCAGGCTGGTTTTACTACGCCATGTTTACTCAGTAATACTGGAACCGAGAGAGATCTAAAGAACCCATCAATCAGCCAATCAGTTCAGATCCAGTTACTTAAACCTGATCCTTAAAGAGTCTCAGCAGGAGAATCAGATTTCACACCAGAGGATTGAAATACTTTAAGTTGTAAAGATGGCGACCAGAGTCCAGGAGAGAAACACCGACCTGGTATGAGAATAAAGAAGAACCCTCTTTCACGTGTTAAATCTGCTTCAACTATTGGAAGAGTTTATAACGGAGACATGTGATCATCCTTCCTGGTTCAACTTATCTAACTACTAATCACTTCATAAACTGGGAGATTCCCGTTAAGGTAAGTTATGCTGCAACAGCTGCATCTATATTGGTAACAGGCCACCCCCCTCATCTATATTGGTAACAGGCCACGCCCCTCATCTATATTGGTAACAGGCCACGCCCCTCAGACTGAAGTTTAACTTTGACTTATCTAAAGAAAGCGTAGATAAGATTAACATGTATCATGTTTAACATTGTGTCGGCATTATTCTTTTTGGTAACTTTATAATAGTATTATTGTCTTTGAGGTTGTTTTACGTCTCTTTAATATTATTTAACATATCTGTGGTTGTTTTACGTTTCTTTGATGTTAATCTACATCTCTTAATGTTATTTTACGTCGGTTTGATGTTGTTTTACGTATCTTTGATGTTATTTTACGTCTCTTTAATGTTTACATCTCTTAACCCTCTGGGGTCTAAGGGCATTTTCCCGATTTTTACATATTTTCTTAAATTCACCTTTAAAGGTACTTGCATATGAGACATACCCATGTGTTGTATATGATAATTTGCAGAACAATCTCAGCAGTCTATATAATGAGGCACCAATTGTCCTAAGGCACTGTGTACAGGGATAATTTGGCCATAAAGCTGAAAAATGTAAGTCAGATTTTTTAAATTCTTCAAATCTCTTGTGAAAACATACCTTTACTCATGTGAACTGCTTTGGTGCTTGAAATTGATTTACCAAGGTTTTTTAGGTTCACAAAAGTGGTGGAATATATGGATAAAATAGTAGATAAATGTATAATAAATGTCTAAAACCAAATTTTGTAATATCGTTTTTTGAGTAGAAGTGATGTCTGTCACTCTACTTCCACCAGCTGTTAGAGGTGCTGAGATCAAATGGGACTGAGTAATTACTTCATACTACAGATCAAGCTTCATGGAATGTGTGCAAAAAAAACTAAATATTAACTATATCGCTGAAAGTACGTTGATAACTGTAAACTTTCTCTACGCCACTTTCTCTCATCTCACTGTCCTCTGGTGAGAGGCGGAGCTCGACACGCACATATCACACGACACGTCGATGCTCCTAGCTCGCTGTGTGAGTCACGTACGATCTCGTGAGAACTAGGACACGGAGGTGGAGAATCTATTGATTCCGACAACATCTCAACCATATTTCTGTGACGTATTATCGCGGAGCAATTCATTTAAACATTGAGCAAACACCGCGAAAACGCACTGGCACGTGCGTCGACGCCAGAGAGTTAAATATTATTCTACATCTCTTGATTGTTGTCTCTTTGTTGTTGTTGTTTAATGGCTCTTGTGGTTGTTTTGTGTCTCTTTGTTGTTGTTTAACGGCTCTTGTGGTTGTTTTGTGTGTCTCACCTGTTACGAGGAGTTCAGCGGTGCTCGTGGCTTGTCCAGCGCCGTTGGTGGCTCTGATAGAAAACCTCCCGCTGTGTGCGGCGGTCACAGCGGGGATCCTCAGAACAGCGCGGCCATCGCTGAACGAGATCTGAATGCCGGGCAAAGCGGCAGCTGAAAGAACCTGGCCATCACGAAACCAGCTCACCTCAGGAACTGGAGAACCTGAAGAAGAAAAAAGAGAGGAACCAGACCTGCTGTCAGAGAACCCAGAGGTCCTTAAACGCTGAGCATTAATATCTGTTTCATTGGCTCATGTCCAGTACAGAACAGATCCAGGTCATGTTCAGGCGAGCTCAGCACAAAGAGCATGATATTGTTAACAACGTATTGTTTAAATATATTCTGGCTATTCTTTAACTTATCCCCAAACTATTAGCAACTGTGGCTGGATTTATTAGATCCATTACACCAAGACTCATTTAGTAACCATCACTGTAAAATAATGAATCGTCTCTTCAGATTGTTTTCAAAAGTAAAATCTGAGGTTTGAGTCAGAAAGCTTTCTTACCACTAACTTGAGCCTCGAACGTCGCGGCACTACCCTCTAGTGCCACGACGCTCTGCAGCGGCTGCGTGAACGTCGGCGCCTGTGTTGACATGTTGGTCGGCACCCTGCAGACAAACAAACACACAAACAAAGAAGATGAAACTAACAGTCAGAACAAAACAAGAGCACAGAAAAACACAAAGTTTACTTTTCTACTTCAGTTGAACCTCCGCTGGTCATCCTGCCTGTTAGATATAATAATGATAATGGCATGATGATAATGATAATAATAGTTTATTATATATATATATATATATATATATATATATATATATATATATATATATATACTGTAGAACACTATAAAATACTATAAACATTGTAAAATACTATAAAATACTAAAATCCCGAAAATACTGTCGAACAGTATAAAATACTATAAAAAACTATAAAATACTATAAACACTAAGAAATACTGTAGAACACTATAAAAAAACTCTAAAATACTATAAACTATATAAAATACTATAAAACTGTAAAATACTATAAACACTATGAAATACTATAAACATTGTAAAATACTGTAGAACACTATAAAATATTTTTAACACTATAAAATACTATAAACACTATACAATACTATAAACAATATAAAATACTATAAACACTATAAAATACAATAAACACTATGAAGTACTATAAACACTAAAATACTGTAGAACACTATAAACATTATAAACACTATAAACATTATAAAACACTATAAAATACTATAAAATACTATCAACACTATAACATACTATAAAATACTATCAACACTATAAATACTATCAACACTATAAAATACTAACACTATAAATACTATAAACACTATAATACTATAACATCTTCCCATTCCTGTAAAATTGGCCTGAACGCCTACCCAAGGCATTCCCAAAGTGAATTGAAAGCTGTTCTTGAACCATTTGGAGTACATGCATGGTTTTAGTCTCTTTTGAAAGGTAACACGCTGAAGTTGTTTCCCAACAGTCAGAATCACTGTAAGTCATACTGGCATTGAGTAATAGAAGTCTGAACACACAGGTTTTTATTTCCGCCTGAATATTTCCTTGCAATCATATGCCTGCAGATGACTATAACGTGACTTATGAGCTGGAAAACACAATAGCACCACAGCATGAAGCCTTACCTAGTCAATGTTCAACTTTGATAACAATACCACAGAAAATGAATATTTCACACATGTTTTTCTAAGGGTATGTCTAGGCGTTTATCCGAAAAGGCCATTGGGAGACTCCAAAGGACCCTTGGTAACCATGGTCACATACCGAGGCTAAAAAGGCTACTAGTCTTGAAATCTTGGCTCCAATAAAAGAAGACTCTTCTTATAAAGAGAAGAGTTATCCTATCCCATTTCCAGATTCACTGAGAGTTATCCTATTCCATATCCAGATTTACTGAGAGGTATCCTATCCTATATCCAGATTCACTGAGAGTTATCCTATCCCATATCCAGATTCACTGAGAGGTATCCTATCCCATATCCAGATTCACTGAGAGCTATCCTATCCCATATTCAGATTCACTGAGAGGTATACTATCCTATCCCATATCCAGATTCACTGAGAGCTATCCTATCCCATATCCAGATTCACTGAGAGTTATCCTATCCCATATCCAGATTCACTGAGAGCTATCCTATCCCATATCCAGATTCACTGAGAGTTATCCTATCCCATATCCAGATTCACTGAGAGGTATCCTATCCTATCCCATATCCAGATTCACTGAGAGGTATCCTATCCCATATCCAGATTCACTGAGAGTTATCCTATCCCATATCCAGATTCACTGAGAGGTATCCTATCCCATATCCAGATTTACTGAGAGTTATCCTATCCCATATCCAGATTCACTGAGAGGTATCCTATCCCATATCCAGATTCACTGAGAGTTATCCTATCCCATATCCAGATTCACTGAGAGGTATCCTATCCTATCCCATATCCAGATTCACTGAGAGGTATCCTATCCCATATCCAGATTCACTATCAGCATTATTGGCACAGAGTAACTGAAGCATAAACGCATCATAGTGCTTAACTCCACCCCCTAAAGCAGCATATCGTCCTTATCAACATTTCATTGGCTTTACAAAGCGTCCGTCATCAGAACAATCAGTTGCAATTGGCTCGGTCTATACACTAAAGAAGAGAGGCGTCTATACACTAAAGAAGAGGGGCGTCTATACACTAAAGAAGAGGGGCGTCTATACACTAAAGAAGAGGGGCGTCTATACACTAAAGAAGAGGGGCGTCTATACACTAAAGAAGAGGGGCGTCTATACACTAAAGAAGAGAGGCGTCTATACACTAAAGAAGAGAGGCGTCTATACACTAAAGAAGAGAGGCGTCTATACACTAAAGAAGAGGGGCGTCTATACACTAAAGAAGAGAGGCGTCTATACACTAAAGAAGAGGGGCGTCTATACACTAAAGAAGAGAGGCGTCTATACACTAAAGAAGAGAGGCGTCTATACACTAAAGAAGAGGGCGTCTATACACTAAAGAAGAGGCGTCTATACACTAAAGAAGAGGGCGTCTATACACTAAAGAAGAGGGCGTCTATACACTAAAGAAGAGCGTCTATACACTAAAGAAGAGGGGCGTCTATACACTAAAGAAGGGGGGCGTCTATACACTAAGAAGAGGCGTCTATACACTAAAGAGAGCGTCTATACACTAAAGAAGAGGTCTATACACTAAAGAAGAGGCGTCTATACACTAAAGAAGAGAGGCGTCTATACACTAAAGAAGAGAGGCGTCTATACACTAAAGAAGAGGGGCGTCTATACACTAAAGAAGAGGGCGTCTATACACTAAAGAAGAGAGGCGTCTATACACTAAAGAAGAGAGGCGTCTATACACTAAAGAAGAGGGGCGTCTATACACTAAAGAAGAGGGGCGTCTATACACTAAAGAAGAGGGGCAGGCACTTTCCTTCAACGCAGACTCTCGTTAGCTATTGTAGGCTCTGGAAATAATATGCCAGCTCCTATTGGGTCAAGTGAGGTGTCAATCAAAAGGTCAGACTGCAGCCGCCATTTTGATACAAAGGTATCGGCAATGTTTACATGCCAACGGGAGCTATGAGCGAAAATACATAAATAATTAGGCATAGCTGCCGGATAATTTGAAACGATGCAACAGCAGTCCGAGGGTATTTATTTATGTAATAACGTGTTTTGGACTAAATATTTTACTGGATTGGATCATCTGGACCTTTGCCAACGTAACAAGACGTTGGCAAATAATAATGTTGGAATATTATCAATTGGTGGGCCGTCGGAACGGCAACAGGATAAACACTATAAAACACTATAAATACTATAAACACTATAAAACACTATAAATACTATAAAACACTATAAACACTATAAACACTATAAATACTATAAATCACTATAAATACTATAAACACTACAAATACTATAAACACTATAAAATACTGTAGAACACTATAAAATACTATAAACACCATTAAATACAATAAACACTATCAACAATATAAAACACTATAAATACTATAAACACAATTAAATACTATAAATACTATAAAACACTATAAACACTATAAATACTATAAACACTATAAATACTATAAACACTATAAATACTATAAACACTATAAACACAATTAAATACTATAAAACACTATAAACACTATAAATACTATAAAACACTATAAACACTATAAATACTATAAACACTATAAACACTATAAATACTATAAACACTATAAATACTATAAACACTGTAAACACTATAAATACTATAAACACTGTAAACACTATAAATACTATAAATACTATAAACACTATAAACACTATAAATACTATAAAACACTATAAACACTATAAATACTATAAACACTATAAACACTATAAATACTATAAACACTATAAACACTATAAATACTATAAACACTATAAATACTATAAACACTGTAAACACTATAAACACAATTAAATACTATAAAACACTATAAACACTATAAATACTATAAAACACTATAAATAAATTAAACACTATAAATACTATAAACACTATAAACACTATAAATACTATAACACTATAAACACTATAAATACTATAAACACTATAAACACTATAAAAAATATAAAACATAAACACTATAAATATTTAAACACTATAAATAATATTAAATACTATAAACAATTAAATACTATAAATACTATAAACACTATAAATACTATAAACACTATAAAACTATAAATACTATAAACACTATAAATACTATAAACACTATAAATACTATAAACACTATAAATTAAAACACTATAAATACTATAAACACTATATAAATACTATAAACACTATAAATACTATAAACACTATAAACACTATAAACACTATAAACACTATAAATACTATAAACACTATAAACACTATAAACACTATAAATACTATAAACACTATAAACACTATAAATTCAGAGGTTCAGTAAACTGCCAACGTGTCCTTGAGCAACACTTCTGTTGGTCACTACTAAACTTCTCAGTCTCTGAGAGCTGAAGAGAGACCAGCGTATTTTATTAATTTAGATGTAAACTCACTCTGACTTTAGTTCATCTGATGTTTTATTCATTTATTTTCAAATGTTTTGTTTTTCTTTTGTTTTGTTAACAATAAGAAAACATCAAATATAAATAATATATATACATTTATCAGAGGCACTCTACCAGCTCTAGTAGTCCTTTATGAACTTGTTTAGACCTGATTGTCTCTGGTTGTCTCTGGTTGTCCTTGATTGTCCCTGGTTGTCCCTGATTGGTCCTGGTTGTCTCTGGTTGTCCTTGATTGGTCCTGGTTGTCCCTGATTGGTCCTGGTTGTCTCTGGTTGTCCTTGATTGTCCCTGGTTGTCCCTGATTGGTCTTGGTTGTCTCTGGTTGTCCCTGATTGGTCCTGGTTGTCCCCGATTGGCCCTGGTTTTCCCTGATTAGTCCTGGTTGTCTCTGATTGACCCCCGTAGTCTCTAATTGTTTCTGTTAGTCTCTAGTTGTCTCTGTTAGTCTCTAGTTGTCTCTGGTTGTCTCTAGTTGTCTCTGTTAGTCTCTAGTTGTCTCTGTTAGTCTCTAGTGGTCTCTGTTAGTCTCTAGTGGTCTCTGGTAGTCTCTAGTGGTCTCTGGTAGTCTCTAGTGGTCTCTGGTAGTTTCTGGTTGTCTCTGGTTGTCTCTGGTTGTCTCTAGTTGTCTCTGTTAGTCTCTAGTTGTCTCTGGTTGTGTCTAGTGGTCTCTGGTTGTCTCTACTTGTCTCTGTTAGTCTCTAGTTGTCTCTGGTTGTCTCTAGTTGTCTCTGGTAGTTTCTGGTTGTCTCTGGTTGTCTCTGGTTGTCTCTAGTTGTCTCTGGTAGTCTCTAGTTGTCTCTGGTTGTCTCTAATTGTCTGTGTTAGTCTCTAGTTGTCTCTGGTAGTCTCTAGTTGTCTCTGGTTGTCTCTAATTGTCTCTGTTAGTCTCTAGTTGTCTCTTGTTGTCTCTGGTTGTCTCTAGTTGTCTCTGTTAGTCTCTAGTTGTCTCTGTTAGTCTCTAGTTGTGTCTGGTAGTCTCTAGTTGTCTCTGGTAATCTCTAGTTGTCTCTGTTAGTCTCTAGTGGTCTCTGGTTGTCTCTTGTTGTCTCTGTTAGTCTCTAGTTGTCTCTGGTTGTCTCTAGTTGTCTCTGTTAGTCTCTAGTTGTCTCTGTTAGTCTCTAGTTGTCTCTGTTAGTCTCTAGTGGTCTCTAGTAGTCTCTAGTTGTCTCTGTTAGTCTCTAGTTGTCTCTGGTTGTCTCTTGTTGTCTCTAGTTGTCTCTGGTAGTCTCTGTTAGTCTCTAGTTGTCTCTGGTAGTCTCTAGTTGTCTCTGGTAGTCTCTGTTAGTCTCTAGTTGTCTCTGGTTGTCTCTAGTTGTCTCTGGTAGTCTCTAGTTGTCTCTGGTAGTCTCTAGTTGTCTCTGGTAGTCTCTGTTAGTCTCTAGTTGTCTCTGGTAGTCTCTGTTAGTCTCTAGTTGTCTCTGGTAGTCTCTAGTTGTCTCTGGTAGTCTCTAGTTGTCTCTAGTAGTCTCTGTTAGTCTCTAGTTGTCTCTGGTAGTCTCTAGTTGTCTCTGGTAGTCTCTGTTAGTCTCTAGTTGTCTCTGGTAGTCTCTAGTTGTCTCTGGTAGTCTCTAGTTGTCTCTGGTAGTCTCTGTTAGTCTCTAGTTGTCTCTGGTAGTCCCTAGTTGTCTCTGGTAGTCTCTAGTTATGTCTGGTTGTCTCTAGTTGTCAACTTTTTAATAATTTCAAAACATTTTAGTAATTTTTAAAAGTAAAGAAATTAAAACATCCTCTGGTTCTTTTTCAACCTGTAAAATATAAATATAAATATAAATATATAAAAACACGTGAATCCAGGGATCTCCTCACACTGTTTTATAAGCTTAAAGTTTATTTCCCTTAAAAAAACCTGAAACTGAGATAAACGGATAAAACCCGTTAACGTATGATGATCTATTCGTTTATGGAGGAATTCACCTCATCCTATCAAACATTCAAATTAAGGTGGAATAGTGACTTTAACATTAAATATCAGTCTTAAACAAATATTACATTTATTGATCTATTAATTTAGCCTAAATATCTGAATATCTAAGAATCCCTTAAAATATAATTAAAGTACACATGGAACATTTATAACGTGATTCAAAACCCCTTAATACCACCTTAAACTATTCATTCATAGATTTATTAATTATTCCAAATTAAAAGGAAAATCAAATACCTCAAAATCTATTTGATTTGGATAATTAAGGTGTTTAAAATGTAGAATCTGGTTTCCGTGGGTCCCTGAACGCCCCGTGATGAAGGTTAACGGACTGAAACATCAAAGAGGTACTTTTACTTTACCAGAGTACTTCCAGTTACTTTATACTTCTACTTCACCATGAATAAGAAAATACTGTAAATATTGTACTTTTTACTTTGAAGCCTTATTAAATATGAATTGTTGTAGTTCCTATAAAGTGTTCAATTATCTGCAGCAACATTAAAATGATGTCAAACATTAAAGCATCAGTAGTAATATTAATAATCAATATAACAATGTAATACTCTTTATATGTGTTCCTTTATTTATATGAGTAAAGTTACTGTTTTAACGTATAATGGAGTATTTGTACATTTGTAAACATATTTAAATTTAAAAGATTTTGTTCTTCTCGTCTTCATATAGAAATGAAAACCTAGAATGTACTTAAGTTATTTAAAACTAATGAAAACAAACTGAGAAACACTGAGTCGTCTTCACACAGAAGGTTTATGAAGTGCTGAATATGAGAAGATATTGCTTGAGCTGGTTCCCTGTGATCAGACAACAGAGGCAGGAAGTGGAACCCTTCACAATAAGACAACAGAGGCAGGAAGTGGAACCCTTCACAATAAGACAACAGAGGCAGGAAGTGGAACCCTTCACAATAAGACAACAGAGGCAGGAAGTGGAACCCTTCACAATAAGACAACAGCTGCAGGTTGACTCCATCAGAACCTAAAAATAACAAACCTGAAGACACACCAGCTGTTCTGTCTCCAAAATAAAAGCTCCAGTGACGTGTCCCACTTGGTTTATCTAACACAGGACACCAGGCTCTATAAATACCCCCCCCCCACCCCCCCCCCACACCTCGGTGTGATTGACAGCCACCATGTGGCACATAGCTGGAGGAGCAACTGATATCTGTGCTGCTGATTCCCTTAAAAAGCCATCAGCCCGTCTGGGTGATGCTATCAGGCTATTCTGGGACGTCCCGTTATAACCTTCAGCAGCACCGCTCACCTCTCACCCGGCCTCCTGGAGGCGCCACATGAAGGGAGCCCGGTGTGTGTGTGTGTGAGTGAGTGTGAGTGTGTGTCTGTGTGAGTGTGAGTGTGTGTGTGTCTGTGTGAGTGTGAGTGTGTGTGTCTGTGTGAGTGTGAGTGTGTGTGTGTCTGTGTGAGTGTGAGTGTGTGTGTCTGTGTGAGTGTGTGTGTCTGTGTGTGTGTGTCTGTGTGTGTGTCTGTGTGTGTGTGTCAGTGTGTCTGTGAGTGTGTGTGTCTGTGTCTGTGTGAGTGTGAGTGTGTGTGTGAGTGTGTGTGTGTGTGTGTGTGTGTGTGTGTGTGTGTGTGTGAGCAGACAGACAGCTGTCCATCAGACTCTAACACTTACTTGTCTGAACAGGGATGCCTTCGCTGCCCGGAGGAGCGGTTCTTCTCAACCGAAAGTCTCTTTATCCACAAAGTTTAGTCCCTAAATCCAGACGAAGAACGTTGAGCTCCGAAGAACCGAACCTAGAACCCAGAACCACAGTCGTAGTTCTGTTCTCTCCTCCTGACAGCAGTTCCTCCAGCCGAGGCATCCAGGCCTGGGAACGCTGACTGTGCTCGGAGCCGGCGGCCGGCGGGGGGGCTTTATACCGCTGTGACATCACACGGGAGGAGGCTGCCATTGGTCGGCCCGCAGGACTCAGGGGGAGGGGGAGGAGCCACACCTGTTAGGGCCTGCTGCAAGGGAGGGGGCAGTACTTCTACTGGGGCAGTACTTCTCCTGTAATACAGTACTACTGGGGGCAGTACTTCTACTGGGGAAGTACTTCTACTGTAATACAGTACTACTGGGGGCAGTACTTCTACTGGGGCAGTACTTCTACTGGAACAAAGTACTTCTACTGTAATACAGTACTACTGGGGACAGTACTTCTACTGGAACAAAGTACTTCTACTGGAGTCAGTACTACTGTAATACAGTACTGCTGGAGTCAGTACTTCTACTGTAATACAGGACTTCTACTGGAGTCAGTACTTCTACTGGAGTCAGTACTTCTACTGGAACAAAGTACTTCTACTGTAATACAGGACTTCTACTGGAGTCAGTACTTCTACTGGAACACAGTACTTTTACTGGAGGACAGTACTTCTACTGGAACACAGTACTTCTACTGGAGTCAGTACTTCTACTGTAATACAGTACTTCTACTGGAGTCAGTACTTCTACTGTAATACAGTACTTCTACTGGAGTCAGTACTTCAACTGAAATACAGTACTTCTACTGGAACACAGTACTTTTACTGGAGGACAGTACTTCTACTGGAACACAGTACTTCTACTGGAGGACAGTACTTTTACTGTAATACAGTACTTCTATTGGAATACAGTACTTTTACTGTAATAAAGTACTTATACTGGAGGACAGTACTTCTACTGGAGGACAGTACTTCTACTGCAACACAGTACTTCTACTGGAACACAGTACTTTTACTGCAACACAGTACTTTTACTGTAATACAGTATGTTTACAGTGTGGTTTTAGTACTTTTACTGGAACAAAGTACTTTTACTGCAACACAGTACTTTTACTGCAACACAGTACTTTTACTGTAATACAGTATGTTTACAGTGTGGTTTTAGTACTTTTACTGGAACAAAGTACTTTTACTGTAACACAGTATGTTTACAGTGTGGTATTAGTACTTTTACTGTAACAGAGTATTAATACTGTGTGAGATTAATACTTTACCGTCACAGAGTATTGTAACTGTGTGGTATTAGTACTTTTACTGTAACACAGTATGTTTACAGTGTGGTATTAGTACTTTACTGAAACAGAGTATTAATACTGTGTGGTATTAATACTTTTACTGTAAAAGAGTATGTTTACAGTGGGGTATTAGTACTTTTACTGTAACAGAGTACTTTTACTGTAAAAGAGTATGTTTACAGTGTGGTATTAGTACTTTACTGTAACAGAGTATTAATACTGTGTGGTATTAGTACCTTTACGGCTAATAATAATTGTGTAGTTTTACTACGTAAAGTTGATAATACTTGTTTACTTTAACTACAAAAAGCTGACAGCTGAATGTTACATTAGTTACTTTAATATATATTTTATATTAATATAACTAACTTTAACTGTATTATATATTAATATAACTAACTTTAACTGATTATAAATTAATATAACTAACTTTAACTGTATTATATATTAATATAACTAACTTTAACTGTATTATATATTAATATAACTAACTTTAATTGATTATTATATTAATATATAAGTAATAACTTCTTACCTCTCTGAACTTCAGCTCCATCTATAAGCTCAGGATGATTCACTCCGTGTTATTGTGATATTGTGAAACACTTTCTGTCCTGCAGCAGGTAGAAAGATGATTATTGATCCTTAAAGTCTTCAGTCTGTATGAATCCGCTGGACCGCCTGGAGCTGGACCGCCTGGAGCTGGATCCCCTGGAGCTGGACCGCCTGGAGCTGGATCCCCTGGAGCTGGACCGCCTGGAGCTGGATCGCCTGGAGCTGGATCGCCTGGAGCTGGACCGCCTGGAGCTGGATCCCCTGGAGCTGGACCACAGGTGAGAAATAACGTTCGTCTCGTTCCCGCAGCTCCGCGCTGCGCGCTGCTGCTGACGTCACCAACGGAACACGGTCACGTGTCTGAGCGGGGAAACAATTATTTAAGCAATAAGGTACTCGAGGCAGTACTGTATCGTCAATAATGTACTGTTGAAGGGTGTTGTTAGGCCCGACGCGTAGGGCCGGCAAACCCTTGAGCAGTACATTATTATACAGTACTGCCTCGAGTACCTTATTGCTTCTATAATACGGTTGCCTGCAACATTATAAATAGTAAGTAAATAGTAAACTGCCTTTCAGCACAAATAGTTGTAGCCACCAAACGTTGTGTATCGCATTTCAGTAGCCGAGAGAAAATAGTCCCGTACACACAGCATTGGGAACATCCCGTTTGTTAGCCTAGCTAACGTTAGCAGCATTGGGAACATCCCGTTTGTTAGCCTAGCTAACGTTAGCAGCATTGGGAACATCCCGTTTGTTAGCCTAGCTAACGTTAGCAGCATTGGGAACATCACGTTTGTTAGCCTAGCTAACGTTAGCAGCATTGGGAACATCACGTTTGTTAGCCTAGCTAACGTTAGCAGCATTGGGAACATCACGTTTGTTAGCCTAGCTAACGTTAGCAGCATTGGGAACATCACGTTTGTTAGCCTAGCTAACGTTAGCAGCATTGGGAACATCACGTTTGTTAGCCTAGCTAACGTAGCAGCATTGGGAAATCACGTTTGTTAGCCTAGTAACGTTAGCAGCATTGGGAACATCACGTTTGTTAGCCTAGCTAACGTTAGCAGCATTGGGGACATCCCGTTTGTTAGCCTAGCTAACGTTAGATCTCGCACCATCTCATTCATTCACATTGCTCATTTTATAAAAGTTGCCATTAAAATAACAAAAATGACAATGGGACACTTTCAATAAAATAATATTTAATTTAAACATTAGGCCTAAACATTCTAAATAAATCTAAACTAAAACTAAAGTTAAGTGACTCGATGGACTAACATTAGCCTGTTAACGTTTGTTTATGTTTTGATATCTACGTTAACTTTGCATCCGTGGAAAACGTCTCATGTCCCCTTCGTCTCTGATGACGTCTCCTCCGACCGCTCTGCTCGCTGCCGGCGGCTCGCTGCCGGCGGCTCTCTCTGCCGGTGGCTCGCTGCCGGTGGCTCGGTGCCCGGTGGCTCTCTCTGCCGGTGGCTCGGTGCTGGTGGCTCTCTCTGCCGGTGGCTCGGTGCCGGTGGCTCTCTCTGCCGGTGGCTCGGTGCCGGTGGCTCTCTCTGCCGGTGGCTCGGTGCCCGGTGGATCTCTCTGCCGGTGGCTCGATGCCGGTGGCTCGCTGCCGGTGGCTCGGTGCCCGGTGGCTCTCTCTGCCGGTGGCTCGCTGCCGGTGGCTCGGTGCCCGGTGGCTCTCTCTGCCGTTGGCTCGGTGCCGGTGGCTCTCTCTGCCGGTGACTCGGTGCCCGGTGGATCTCTCTCTGCCGGTGGCTCGATGCCGGTGGCTCTCTCTGCCGGTGGCTCGGTGCCCGGTGCCGGTGGCTCTCTCTGCCGGTGGCTTGATGCCGGTGGCTCTCTCTGCCGGTGGCTCGGTGCCGGTGGGTCTCTCTGCCGGTGGTTCGATGCCGGTGGCTCGGTGGTGGAAGTGCCGTCTCCAGCGAGGATATTAACGTTAGTTACTCCAACGCTGTCTTTCATTGAGATCTGGTGCCCGGTAGCTTTGAGGGAACTTTATGATTTATAGCATGACGTCCACCTAAATTATCCTCTTCGGCTAACCACTCATCAAAAGTCATTCCCCCCAAAATATCAAAGTTTACACGAAACATGTTGGTAACTGTCGAGCTTGAAAGGACAACTAACGGTCGCACAAAATCTCCCGTTACCTGATATTTAGAGAGCGCACTGATATGGAACGCTCAGGCAAATGTAAACAGGTGTACAGTACATTATGGCTCAATACAGTACACCCCGTGACTCACTCTCAACCAATCAGAATGCTTGATTTCATCTACCCGTATTATAAGAATTAATAAATACAGGACTTCATATTGCATGTATGATTCTTTTATTATTATTATTTTCATGGAAAACATAAAAAAACATGATGAGACCTGGAACAAAAACCTTCACTGTTGTTTTGATTCCATCATATTTAAACTATTCTCCCTTAAATGAATGAAATACAGGAATAGGTTGACGAACATAAATATTATATCACTTTTGACTGCTTACTTCCTAATAAAGTAGAGACTGAAACATGATTTTAAAACTCCATTAATCCACAAAAAAAACTGTAATTCTCAGTTTAAATGTTATTAAAACCATTGGCAAAAAATTACTTCAGAATTCATTAATAATCCTGATAAAGTTTACAAAAGGCATCAGAAATCCCTCATTATTCGTCTGACAGGTATTTTATTCACATAAGATTAAACGGAAACATTTAGGAGAAATAAGAGAAAACTGTCAGTAACAATAAATAATACACAACAAACATAAACAACGTGATTTTATTTAACACTATATTCTACACATTAAACCAGGTTACATCATGAGGTCTGCTGTAATAAATTCTTAATCAATACTCAGATAATATTACAGTAATAAACTAATAAATAATTAATCTTCTTCAACGTTCAGCTGCAGTTTCTCTGACGTCCACCAGGTGCTGCTGTGGTGAAACTCGTGTGACCAGGTGGGGGGGGGGGGGATGAAATGGAGAAATCTGATTGGCTGTTTGAGGAGGAAACCAGTGATGATGACTTCCTGTTGGACTACAGACATATGATGAGTTCCTGTTGGACTACAGACCTATGATGAGTTCCTGTTGGACTACAGACACATGATGACTTCCTGTTGAAGTACAGACACATGATGACTTCCTGTTAAAGTACAGACACATGATGACTTCCTGTTGAAGTACAGACACATGATGAGTTCCTGTTGGACTACAGACACATGATGACTTCCTGTTGAAGTACAGACACATGATGACTTCCTGTTGGACTACAGACACATGATGACTTCCTGTTGAAGTACAGACACATGATGACTTCCTGTTGGACTACAGACACATGATGACTTCCTGTTGGACTACAGACACATGATGACTTCCTGTTGGACTACAGACACATGATGACTTCCTGTTGGACTACAGACACATGATGACTTCCTGTTGGGCTACAGACACATGAGGACTTCCTGTTGGACTACAGACACATGAGGACTTCCTGTTGGACTACAGACACATGATGACTTCCTGTTGGACTACAGACACATGATGACTTCCTGTTGGACTACAGACACATGATGACTTCCTGTTGGGCTACAGACACATGAGGACTTCCTGTTGGACTACAGACACATGATGACTTCCTGTTGGACTATAGACATATGATGACTTCTTGTTGGACTACAGACCTATGATGAGTTCCTGTTGGACTACAGACACATGATGACTTCCTGTTGAAGTATAGACACATGATGACTTCCTGTTGGACTATAGACATAGATCATCCCTGTAGGACTTCATGGGAAAACTTCTCTACAAATACAAAGTCAGGACACAAGGTAGAACGTAGAACCTAAGGTTTTTCAGGTCCAGGTTCTGGACAGATCCAGGTTTCTGGCCTTTAAGTCCCGGATCGATGAAGACTCATCAGAGTAGAATCAGGTAGATCAGCCACATCAGAACACACAGCGTACCGAGCCAGGTGTGCCAGTCCACACTGATGATGTCAAACACCTGAGCCAGCAGCCACTCTTCATCATCATCATCGTTGTCATCGTCGTCATCGTCATCACCAACCGGCTCCTTCAACCCGCCATCAGAGTCCGACGCCACGGGGATGAACAGGAAGTGTTTCCCGTCCTCACAGGGAAGCGGCACCTCTCCATCTTTAGACCTGAAGCGACCATGACAGGAAGTCAAGACAGCACACAGATCCTCAGATCACATGACGAGCCCGATGACAACAGCTCTGACCCGGGACACAAACAGAACCCTGACTGGTCCCAGACGGTCACATGAGGCTGAGACTCAACCTTTAGTTCTCTGGGTTGTTACTGAGCAGACAAACAAAATGAGGAGGATTCACAGAACACGCGGTTCCCTCGAGAACGTGTTGTTAGTGGAGCTGTAACGGTTCAGAGCGTTTTGTTTTGATCATCATAATTATAATTGACCTTCACCAAATACACATTTTTACTGAATGGAGCTTGAACGCATCATAATGTAACTGAATGGAACCTCCGTACGTTAGCTAACGTTAACTAGCTCTTCTGCTGCAGATTTCAACACAGATTTATGTTTCTACTCTTTGGTTTTCTACTCTTTGGTAACTATTAAACGCTACTGGGGAAAACAGAAGCACTATCCTCGTCCTATTTTGGTTGACTTCATTTTCTCTGAGATCGGACTCTTTCTCACTCAGAAAGTGAGACTTAGAACCACAGACGGTCTATAAGAAGAGGCTGTAGTCGTCTATAAGAAGAGGCCGTTGGTTTGTGGATGTTTTGAAGCCTCCAGTTCAGCATTTTGTCCGACACCATGTTGTTTTTTTAACCAGTGAACAGGATGTGACCATATGCACTGGAGGAACCGGAGGTTGTCTCCTGAGCGTGACTGACCTGTAGACCAATCAGCTTGTTGTGCTAACATCAGCACATGTTGCTAACAGCGTAAGGCTAAATGTTTGCTGGTGGAAGTCGCCTTTGGTTCCACATTAAGATGCATCAGCCTACATGTTCTCTGCGTGCAGCGGACGCCATGAACCGTTACAGCCCCAGTTAATAATTATTAAAGTAAAAGTCAGAAAGCCAACAACCAGTGATTTAGAATGACGATTATATCAAACTACAATATAACATTAACACACATTAAAATGTCACTTCAGCACATCTAAATTAAAAACTGAAGGTCTAAACGAAGCTGATCGTGTTTCAGACCTATTTGAGATGTTTTTAACATTTTGAATGCGCCTCCTGACAGAAGTCGGGTCAACCAATCAGCTTGTTGAGATTTGGAGTCGAAAATATGGATGAAAACAACTTGATACCACTGGAATATTAATTGTACTTGGTAGTTAACGTTAGGGCAGCTTCTTATAAGAAGCATGGCCATATCGCTATAAATTCAGCTTAGCCGGGAAAAGACAACATTTTTCCAGCTAGAAATGTATTTATTATAGTCGACATGATGCTCAGGTGTTGAGAATTAATACTATGTGGATGAATATGGACCAATGTTTCAGTAATGCTGTGTTCACACGAAACGCAAAAATATATTTTTCGCATGACGTGATTACGTACAAATATAGTATCCGTCTGTGTTAACCCAGAGCTCTACAATACCTCATATTAGTACAAAGACCAGAGGAAACTATGTATAAATATATGAGTATGAACCATATGGTACAAACAATAACAAAGCTGAAGTATTTACGTCTATATGGCGTTATGTTGAGTGTTCATGGAGCAGAGGTTTAATGTGGTGCAGGTTTACATCACTAATGCACAGCAGCTGACGGGAATTTAATTATGTATTTCAGTGAAACGCAAAACAACAAAAGAAACAGATGGGTAAGAACCCAAAGACAAATATGAGTGAAGGGTGCCTCAAGGTGAGCTGTGTATTAATAATCTCATAAAGCTTGTGTGTTATTGTGGAGCTGGTTATAAGCTACCCACCAGGTGAGCCTGGGCTCTGGGTGTCCCGTCACCTCCACCTCTAGCGTCACTGGAGAGCCCTCCATGACGGTAGCTCTAGACAGGGGCCTGGTGAAGCAGGGAGGGCCGGGTTTAGAGGCTTTTCCCTGGGGAAGAGACTCTGCCTGGGCCTGGGGAGGAGGAGGAGGAGGAGGTGGAGGAGGAGGAGGAGGAGGAAGGGGAGGCCCTTGGATCTGAGGAGTAAGCCTGATCTCCTCACGGATGGCCATGGGCTGACAAATATTTGGGTCTTGGTCTGGAGTTAGTAGATGGAGTGGAGAGGAAAGGGGGGTGACATGCAGATTAGCCTGCGAAGCCAAAGCCTGGGTCTGTGGTTCGGGTGGAGGAGGTGCAGCAGGCTTGATGGGGCTGCTGGGGGTCATGCCAGGGTCATGCACACACTGCTGGGTACAACTGGAGGCCAAGGACTCGTGGAATGAGTAGACTGTCTGGTGCTTCCGCTCGCTGCTGAATCTATTACTGCTGCTGATGGTACTGCTGGATAAATTGAGGTTGCTGATGCTGTTTGGCTCTGGAAGAACAGGGGCATGGACCTCAGGTAGACTGCCACCACCCTGGGAGAAGTTTCTTTCTTGTTGGGACCTGAGATTAATGCCAGTCTGTGCCAAGGTGCAATGACTATTTGGAGGGGAGGACTGGTAGAAGACGGTTTGTTTGACAGTCGTGGCTGTGGTTAAGCTGCTGCTGCTGCTTTGGGGCGTGAAGACTGAGGAGGTCTCTTTGCTGGTTTGGGAGGAAGGTACATCCTGATCAAGGCCACTCCTGGAATCCAGGTAAGACCGGGAAACATTTCCATCCTGAGGGAGGGTTGTGGTGGTTTGGAGGCAAGGTGCACAGGATTTGAGGATCCCAAGGGTCCTGTCTTTGTGGAGAACAGGGTCTGTGAGAGGCTGGGGGACCAGATTGATCTGTGGCAAGGTCCCATTCTGAGGTGAAGGGCAATGACTGTCTGAAGGGGAGGACTGGAAGAAAATGGTCTGCAAGGTAATTGTCCTGCTGTTGGTGAGAACGTCCCTTTGAGGTTTGGAGACTGTGGATGTTTCTTTCCTCGTTCTGGAGGAATTCATGTCCTGATGGAGGTCACTCTCAGAGTCAGGGAAGGACTGTGGGAAACTGTTGTCTCGACAAAGAGCAGTTCTGTTTTGAGGAAAAGTAGTGCTGCATTTCAAGAAACCGGTGTCTTGTGGAGGGGTGTTGTCTTCATGGAGATCATTAAAGGGTTGAAGACAACAACTGGACCGGGGGAGTGTGGTGCTGTGATTGAGCTCTGCAACCTGGGGGTCATTACTCTGGTAGGCGTTGGCTGTGCTGGTCTTTCCGGTCTTCAGGATGCTGCACAGAGTGCTGGTGAGGAGACTCTGAGCAGGAACCGTCAGCGGACTATGGACAAACAAACTGGAGTCTGCTCTGAACCTGTAACACAAACAACAGGAACCAACTCATACATAGAAACTTGTCCTGTGACTGCTGTTGCATGTCCTCACTGCCCTTCTCGTGCCTCCCGTCTATCGTTAACATTAGATTATACTTTAGTAGTGCTGGGTATTGACTAGTGGTGTAACGGATCATTGTCGTTCCGTAATCCGTACTGATCCCGCCCCCTCGCTGTTCGTCTTAAAGTTTCACTGACGATCGTTATCCACCGATATTTAGTCAAATATGAGATCAGGGCTTCATTTATGTTTTTCTAGTCTCTGATCTATGAAGTATAACATTTAGAAGTTTTGATGGTTTACTGACTTCAGAGCATTTAAATGATTTTTGGGACGGTGATGAAAACAAGGTCTGGATCCTTGTAGACCAGCTGATGTGATCAAACAAAACAACATAATCGATCTTTATCTGCCAATATGGATCATCAATGATTGGTAATTAATATCGACCGCAAAGATCGTTATCAGGGATCTATGGAAGTTATATTTGCTCCCTTTTTTTCTTTTGTGCTGATCCGATCCGAACCTTGAGCTTTATGATCGGTTGCACCTCTAGCATCGACCCAAAGGTGCCCAGAATCACAACAACATGCAAAGTAATCTTGTTCTGTTCTGGGATTTGTCCCGATCCAGACCTGGTGCTGCTGTGCTGGCTGGTCGGAGGAGTTGGACAGCTCTCTGTCTGGCTGGACTCTCTCTGTTGTCGGGCTGCACCAGTAGCAGTACCAGTACCACTGTGCTCCGACTGGTGGCTGGAGTGGCTGATGTGGACGCTATGAGAACTGAAACAGAAGCCCTCCTCAACGTCCGACTGAACCATGTTGGACTCTGGTGTCTCTGCCAACGGCGGCAGGGAAATATCGTCAGGTGACGCACAATCGTATTCATCATTGGAGAGAGAATCATCTGTCATCACTTCCTGTTGCTGGAGCTGCGCCTCGGACAGGTGTCCCGCAGATGCATCCTGGGTAAAAACATGTACATTTACTGCTCACTGTCACAGGAACAGGGAGGTCTGGTCATCCAATTAGTTGTATCTTTATTTCTGACTTTCTTAATTTATAGCTTGTACACTAACTCAGCTAGCATTGCAGCTAAGCTAACGACAGACAAAAGAAAAGTAGAGCAGTAAAACAAACAACCAACAAAATGCTTAAATAATTAGACAACCAAAACATTTAACAGTAGAACACAGAATAAAACAATGAAGAGAATTTAAAACAGTAAAACCAAAATTAAAGCTGCAAGCAGCGATGAACGGGTCCGAGCACCTTTGCGCGCGTCGTGGACGCTGGTGGGACGCCGGCTTGCTCGGCCAAGAACGTTCGCCCGTCAGTCAGACGTTTTTTTCCCGCGTGGAGTGCATGACGCAGGAAATTACGCTATGCAAACACTTCACCAGTTCCTGTATCCGCTGTGTGGCGCTAGACGACACGCTCAACAACATGCATCATGTTTCTCTATGTGAAGTGTAGACCATGTCATGTAAATGTCATGTAAATCCGATGCCGTTTGTCACGTAGCGCTGATTTCCTTTCGCCAGTAGGTGGCGCTTTGACTATGAATGAAAATAGGCTTGTCGATATTCTCAAGCCCTTACTTTTATCAAGCATGACAAGTTTGAGGCAGATTTGAGCAAGTCCAGTTGAGTTATATGAGCTGGTTTAATGAGGATTCAGGTAAAATGGCCACCACGCCAAGGTCATGCCGTTCCGTGAAACGTAAAGCCTTAAAGGTCTTAAGATCATACTGACCAAATTTGAACTGGATCTGACAAACTCCCTAGGAGGAGTTCATAAAAGTAAAGTGCTTGAAAAAGGGGCAAAAAGGTAATGAAGAAATCACAAGTAAATACAAATGGCCGACTTCTGGTATGGTTTAAAGCATGGTGCCAAGTTACTTTTTTTTTAAGTGTCAATGTGATACATGTCCCTATTAAATTTCATATATGTAGGGGTAACGTAGAGCTGGGGCTGCTCTTTTGAAAATGTGTAGAAAATGTGTAGGGGGCGCTATTCAGGCGATTTTTAATGGCCAAGCCAAAAACCCACATGAATTATTTATTTCCATCAGCTATGAAAAGTGTAAAGTTGCATGAGTTTTTGAGCATCCTAAGCCACTAAACAATCAGCTTAATTTTACGTGGCAATGATGCGTCGCCACGGCAACAGAGTTTCACGAAAACTCACAATATTCATGATAACTCATCAGCAATGTGTTAAGGCTTTCCATACCAAATTTGAGGTTAATCTGGTCAACTGGTTCGGAGGAAAACATCAAAGTATAAAACGTGTCATTTCCTTTTGCCAGTAGGTGGCGCAATGACAATTTGAACATTTCTTCATGGAAATGTAGTCAAGCCTGGACTGGCATCATGCATGATACATTTTGGGTGGAATGGATGATGTACCTTGGAGTTACAACAACTTTCTCTAACATAGTGAACCGCACAAAATGGGTATGAAATGGGCGCCACGCCACGTCAAGGCCGTTGAAAACAAACGGACGATTTTGATAACTTTTCATCACAAAGGTCTAAAGAGCATCCTGCCCAAATTTGAAGTCTATCGCATAATTCCTGTAGGAGGAGTATGTAAAAGTACAAAGGCTGAAAACGGCGAAAAATGAAAGAAAAAAAAGAATTGGCCTAATTACTGTAGCGCCCCCTAGTGTCTAAATGGCATAACAATTACGAGGTAAGTTACAGGATGCAATGTGCACATATGCTGCAAATCTTGTGACACTAGGCCAAATGGTTTTGAAGTTATAAGCATTGATGTACAAGCCACGCCCATAAGAAGTCCATTGGTCCCTATCTTATGAATGCAATATGATATCAACAATCTTTTCATAACTTTTGATGATATAGCTCCACTAATAATCCACAGCACATTTGGTATGAATCGGAGCCAGCGTGTAGGAGGAGTTGGCAAAATTGTGTTTTTCAAAAAATTAAAAAAGCCGGAACATTTTGGGAGGCGGAGTTTAGGGTTCTGAGAGGCTTTTTGTAGAACAGGTGGAGATGGACTTATGTTTCAAATTTCAAGTCAATCAGACATACTGGCTGAGGGGCGTCGCCTGTCAAACTTCTAGGGGGTGCTTGAGAGCCATTCTTTAATACACAAAAATGTATTCTATATCAGATGTCTATTTTCACCAAGCCTGACAAGTGTGCCAAATTTGGTGAGTTTTCGATTATGACAAGTTCCCCAAATACGCGCCCAATTGCGTCCTTAGAATTTCAATAGGGTCCTCCCGGACTGACTATGTCAGTGCTCGGACCCTAATGAGTTCAAATCAACAGCATGGACTACTTTCTCCAGATTTGCTTCCAGCTATTGTTCTAAGCTAAAGAAGACGTGATTTTACCACCCTGGAATCTCAAATATAACCCAAATAGACTCCTTTATTTTGGAGGATAAACTACTGTCTAAGAAAGGGGGACAAATAAGAGTTCAGACTTAGCTGAAGCGCCGGGCTACAATCGAAACATACAGCCGTGGATCATCAGCGTAGACGTGAAAGCTAAAGCAGGGATTTTGTGGCCTTGAAGTACACTCTTAGAAATAAGGGCACCAAACAGGTTTTTTCTGAAGTGTTTAGGTTCTACACAGAACTATTTGCTTCTATGGAACCCTTTTCTTGAAGAAAGGGTTTGTCAAATGTTCTTTGTAAGACTACTTGCTCCATTAAGAACCCATTTAATCCAAAGAACCTTTTTTTGGAAGAATGAGTTCTTCAAGGATTGTGAAAGCTTGAGTGGTTAAAGATCCTCTCAGTCACACTCCCAAAAACTGTGATTGAGAACCAGGATTGTTGTGGGTTACGCTGCACCACACCAGTCCCGGCCCTTCAGGGTTCTCCTTGAAACCCTTGTAATAAAATATAAAAGGGATCTCGCTAGACACCCTTGTGTGGCTTTTAGATAAAACCCTTGGAATATTAAAGGGTTCTCGGTAGAACCGCCTGGGTGGGTTCTTGTTTGCACCCTTAGAAGGTGGAAAGGTTCCGGATAGAACCTCCAGACAGGATTCTCGGTGGAACGATTACATCATAAAAGAGTTCTTTGAAGAACCGCTCATAGTGGGTTCTGGGTGTAACCTTTCACAGGAGGTTCTAGGTATAACCAATTGGGTTGGGTTCTGGGAACCAACAAAAGTTCTTCTTTGAGTATAAGTCAGAGAACCCCATATTGGTCTAGTTAGTGCAGCATGTAAACAGAAAATAAAGGAGGATCTACATTGGGCCCCTGAGGGACCCCACATGTGTAATGAACTCTGTGAGGATTAACCTGAAACGGCGTCATGTTCGAGACCACTCGCTTCTCCTTCTTCTGAAACTCCCTCTGGATGTCAGAGAACGTTGGGCCAATCACAAAGGGAGGGGGTGTGGCCTGAGGGTCAGTGGCAGCAGGCTGTGATTGGCTGTGTATGGCGTGGACCCGTCGGTTGGGCTCCACCGGGGAGCAGGAGAGGCTGAAGGAGTGGGAGGAGCGGTAGGAGGAGGTGAGCTTCTCGCTGTGAGACTGTTGCCTGAAGGAGAGATGACACCATGAACCTTTACTCATATAGAATGCATATAGAATCCTTTATTCATATAGAATGCATATAGAATCCTTTACTCATATAGAATGCATATAGAATCCTTTATTCATATAGAATGCATATAGAATCCTTTATTCATATAGAATGCATATAGAATCCTTTATTCATATAGAATGCATATAGAATCCTTTATTCATATAGAATGCATATAGAATCCTTTACTCATATAGAATGCATATAGAATCCTTTATTCATATAGAATGCATATAGAATCCTTTACTCATATAGAATGCATATAGAATCCTTTACTCATATAGAATGCATATAGAATCCTTTATTCATATAGAATGCATATAGAATCCTTTATTCATATAGAATGCATATAGAATCCTTTATTCATATAGAATGCATATAGAATCCTTTATTCATATAGAATGCATATAGAATCCTTTACTCATATAGAATGCATATAGAATCCTTTACTCATATAGAATGCATATAGAATCCTTTATTCATATAGAATGCATATAGAATCCTTTATTCATATAGAATGCATATAGAATCCTTTATTCATATAGAATGCATATAGAATCCTTTATTCATATAGAATGCATATAGAATCCTTTACTCATATAGAATGCATATAGAATCCTTTATTCATATAGAATGCATATAGAACATAAGAAGCAACACTTTCACTCTGTTCCACTTCTTTTTACATGATGGGAATTAAATCGTGGTTTCCAGAGGATTCATAATAACGGTGGTGAATATTAATGTAGCGCCAGCAGATGAAACATCTACATGAAGAATCACACTGACGCTGCTGATCCGCCACCACGAGCTTCATAGTTGTGGTTTTGAGTGAAATATCTATGAGATGTGATTAAATGTGGTTATTAATAATAATATAATTCAGTGTACCTGCTGTCAGTCTGTCGGTCGGACTCCTGACTGCGGCTCTTCTGTAACGGAGGCTTCCTATTGGCTGCGCTCTGCCTCTTCACGGGAACCTCCTTCCCATCATGCTCGGCGGTCAGTTCGGGGGTGTGGCCTGTCTCCTTCAGCTCGTACTGGAAGCCCAGGACAGATTCAGATGAGCTGGTTATGATTCAACATCTAATAATATATATATAGCAGCCTGATAACATCACTTACAGTCAGCTGTGGTTTGATTTAGCTCTTCTAGTTTTTATGTTTTAAACCATCTTACGTTTAATAGATGTTGATGATCTTTACCATGTCAGCCTCCAGTGAGCAGCGGTTATCCGTCTGCTCCTTCTTCTTCATCTTTCTGTTTTCCTTCATCTTCTTCTCTTTCTCTTCCTCTTCCTTTATCGCTTCCTCTTCTTCGTTCTGCTGTTTGAGACCCTCCAGCTTTGGTATCAGTGTAAACAGTCAATAATCAGCTGCTCTTATTAAATTAAAACAGAATGAAAACCTCACCTTCAGTTTGGTCTCCAGCTCCATCAGCCGGTCACTCAGCTCTCTGATGGCCTCCATCATGTCGGAGTGTTTACTGACCGTCCTCTCCGTGTAGCGCCGCCCCTCCTCCACCCCTGAACACAGAAGAACCCCTCAACTATATTCATATATATATATATATATATATATATATATATATATATATTACACTTGTGAATGTGTTCATGTTTGTGCTTTAAACACACTTTGACCACTTGTATAGTTCACACAGCTTCAGACTGATTTATGTATTTTAAAGTTTGATTTCAGTGTTTTCAATCCTGTCTTTATTCTGTTGTTATTTTTATTGTATTTAACATAATTATCCCTCATTTATTAGCTTTGCATGTGTTTAGTTTTAGTAGTACTTGACCATGTAGTTATAAGAGTGTTTCTACTCATATTAATATTCTCTCTTCTTTTATTGTCTCTGCGTAAAGAGTAAATGATTCATAACTTTATCATTTAAATCTTATATTCAGTTTTTTACGGTGTCTTTATAACATCTGACCAGGAACTCTGGAACAATTAGTGATGTTTTATTATTGAATAATAATAAATACATTTTAAAAATTATAAATAAATAAATAAAAATAAGAATAAATAAAATAAAAAATAAAAAATGAATAAAGGCCCGTGTCCCTGATGTCCTCACCGTGCAGCCGGGCAGCCAGCTCGGTGATCTGACTGATCCTCTCCTCCTGCTGAGGAACCGTCGGCCAGACGAACTTCTCAAACTGCCGGTAGAGAACCGAGACGGCTTCTGTGCTGCGACACTCGGAGGAAAACTTCCCCACGCGAGCGATGGTCGCGCTGGCGTCCTCACACCAGAACTGGTACTGTTAATGCAGAGCGACAGGTCACATGATACAGAACATCATCAGGTGTGAGTCCAGGTGTGTATTTAACCTTTGACCTTTAACCTCAGAGGCATAGTAGAAGAACTAACCTCCTCCATGGCTTGCTGCAGTCTGCACGTCATCTCCAGAGTTTTCTGGTGTTCGTTAACACTTCGCTCAAACTCTCCCATCTGTCTCTGCAGCTCGTTGACGGCGTCCTCCGCCTCCCTGGCCACGCCCCCGTCCTTGACCTCTGACCCCAGCCGGGCCGTCACTCCCTGCAGACGTTTCCTGAGCACCTGCAGGATCAGAAGCTCTTCATGTTACACGTAAAACACAAATAAAGCAACAGTTCACGGCCGAGGAGCAAAAGTGTCTTTGAGATGAGACAAACCCTGATGGACACATGTTTTAGTTTCTTCTTCTCCTGTGGACCCAACGTTCATGGCCTGCTGCCACGTCCCTTTCAGACCTCCACCCCAACAGGAAGACCACGGAATAAACGAGGGTTCAAATGCGTCTGTAGTTTGGACAGGCGTGTGCAGCCAGAAAAGAGAAGTTTGCTGTCCTCGTTAATCCCAGCGCTCTGACACACGGATATTTATGGAGATCTTTAAATCTGGTTTCACTTCAGCAGAGAAAACGTTGTTCTGCCTTTTTCTTTTGGACATTTTTGGCATTTTAAATGTGAAATGTTTCACAGTTTTTATTCGTCGGGGCAAAGTGAACGCTTTCCGACCACTTTTATTTATTTCACCTGGAAGTGGAAGGTTTTCTGTTTTTATGTATTTTTAAACTGAGCTACATAGTCTTTATGAAATGTGCTTTACAAATAAAGATTATTATTCTCATGGGACAGACGATAATATAATAGATAATAGTCAGTTAACCAGGACACAGTGAGAAAGAGAGGCGGTAAAACATGAAATACTAAAGCGCTGGTCTGTGGCACGCAGCCCCACCACAGACCTTCAGACCTTCAGACTGGACTCAGACCCTCAGACCTTCAGACCTTCAGACCTTCAGACTGGACTCAGACCTTCAGACCTTCAGACCTTCAGATCGGACTCAGACCAGAACCAGACCGGACCCACCTGCAGCTTCTCCTCGTACAGATCCACCTGCTGTAGCTGGTTCCTGGCGGCCTTCGTGTTCCTCGTCCGGTCGTTTCTCTTCAGGTAGTTGAACCTCAGGTTGCTGAATCGCTTCTTCAGCTCCTTGAAGGAGTCACGAAGCTGCAAAGTATGAACATACGAGTCAGCCGGGGGTTCTAACGCCTTCTAGTGCCGCTGTCCCATCAGACACGGATCATTAATCAGTGCATATTCTAATCAGTTTGTTAATAGCTATTAATATTTAAAACCTGTTCCTGAATCACTGGACCTGATTTATTATCTTTGATTGATTTATTGACACCTTCACTTCCTTTATTCTCTATTAATATATTAATATATTGACCACCTGTGTGGACAGAAGCAGGATATGATTTAAGAATTAACATTCTGAACAACTATCGGATGGATTGTGATGTCGAGGCATTCATGTTTCCCAGAGGATGAATCCTCTGTCTTCTCCTCTAGCGCCACCATGAGGTTGACCTTTTGGGTTTAGAACAAAACATCTCAACAGCTTTTAGATGGATGGTGATGAAATATGGTTTTGTAATAACTTTGGTGATCCTCTGACTGTTCATCTAGCGCCATCTTCAGGTCAACATTATTCAATTAAACTAACGAAAACAACAGACATTGACCTCATGGTGGCGCTAGTTGAGAACCTTTTACATGCTGCGTTGTCTGGAATCCACAGCTGTTGAGATATTTCACAAAAACCATCAACCTGCTGCTGACGCTGGAGACAGAATGACTAAAGTCAGAAGGATTCATCTTCTGGGGAACATGAAGAGCTGTTTCACATCAGACCTCGTCTACATCCTCTGCTCTCTGCTGGGAGCTGGTCTCCATGGAACTCAGGAGACGGAGCTGTGATGAGATTATTTTTAGAGCAGGAGGGTTTAAATCCAGAGGGACATTTCTGCCTCGGTGTCAGATGGCTGATCTTTCAGCTGAGGACAGCTGAGAGAGACAGAGACAGACACGGAGACAGAGACAGAGACAGAGACGGAGACAGACACAGAGACAGAGACAGAGACGGAGACAGACACAGAGACAGAGACAGAGACAGAGACAGAGACAGAGACAGAGACAGACACAGAGACAGAGACAGACACAGAGACAGAGACAGACACAGAGACAGAGACAGAGACAGAGACAGAGACAGACACAGAGACAGAGACAGAGACAGAGACAGACACGGAGACAGAGACAGAGACAGACACAGAGACAGAGACAGACACAGAGACAGAGACAGAGACAGACACAGAGACAGACACAGAGACAGAGACAGAGACAGAGACAGACACAGAGACAGAGACAGACACAGAGACAGAGACAGACACAGAGACGGAGACAGAGACAGAATAAAAAAATAAGAAAGATTGCCCAGAACCACCAGGAGGTAATACAGTAAGTTTACCATGAAGAGAACCAGGAGGGACCTCGGAGATCCAGACTATCATGAATAACCCACAAACAATTGTCCCAAAGTACCATGAAGTACCATTAAGGACCCCAGAAGATCATGAAGTACCCGAAATAATTATTACAAATTACTGTAACATACACTAGAGTACCATGGAATATCACAGTGGACCATGAAGTACACTGAACTACCCCAAATAACTAAAATACCCCATAAGAGATTTAGTTCCAAGAACTACCACCAAGCAACATAGAAGACCATGATTAACAAAAAGTACCATTGACTTCCACATGGTACCATGTACTACCTATAAAAGTCTCCTCGAATACCATAAAGTGCAATGAATTTAGGACAAATGGAGTCCTAAGGACCATTAAGTACCCCAAAAGAGATTACCACAGAGTACAAGAAAGTACCACAAAGTATCGTGAACTATCCACAGTACCGCAGAGTACCCCAAAAGGCCAAAATAACAAAAGCTAGACAGAGCTACACAGATTATTACCATAGCGTTCCGGGAAGTACCCCAAAGTATCACTATCCCGCAGTATTGTGTATTACCACAGAAGGATGTTGGTTCAGATCCCTAAACCATTTGGGGAAAACCTGAGTAGAGAATAATAAAATCTATCAAGAAAATGACCCACAACTTCCAGGAAGCAGCAGGAAGTAACACCAAGAGACAACCATGAAGTAGCCAAACCAAGGAGACCACAAGGCACCCATTGTTACCACAATGCACCCAATAGGACCACAAAGTACCCAATGGTACCACAAAGCACTAAATGGTACCACAAAGCACCCAATTGTACCATGATGTAGCCAATGGTACCATGATGTAGCCAATGGTACCATGATGTAGCCAAATCAAGGAGACCACAAAGCACCCAATGATACCACAAAGTACCCAATGGTACTACAAAGCACACAATTGTACCACAAAGCACACAGTGGTACCACAAAGCACCCAATGGTACCACAAAGCACACAATTGTACCACAAAGCACCCAAATGTACCACAAAGCACCCAATGGTACCACAATGTACTTAATAGTACCACTAAGTGTACTACAAAGTGTACCACAAAGTGTACCACAAAGTACCAAATGGTACCGCAAAGCACCAAATGGTACCACAAAGCACCCATTTGTACCACAAAGTACTACAGCATACCAGGGATTACAAGGAAGATTACCATGAAGTATCACAAAATGGCCCAGAGTACCCTGTAGCGCCTCAAATAACTATAACATGAAGTACCATGGAATTCCCCTAACAGTACCCACAGACCAGAGTTCAGCTGGCGGACTCGGTGATGTAGTTGGGTTCCTCTTGGGATCCTTAATGAGAACCAAAGATACTCTGAATGTCTGTGGTGAGAATAAACGTCCCACCAGAGAACAGAAATAGAACCATGTTTAAAAAAGAAGATCCCGTTCAGGTGACTCAGCACTCAACCCTTCCTCCCTCTGATCCAGTGTTCCTGGTTCATGGGTGACTTGGTGGTGGCGTCCCATTACAGAACATCCAAACTTCGCTCTGTGAGGTGACGTTTAAGACCTCACTACATAAATAAACAACTCAATTACGGGATTCTGAACAAAGCCTGGTGAAGTCTAAACCCATAGTGGACTTTCTGGAAGGCCATAGACATTAAGTGTAGAGACGGCTTCTGGGCCTCCACAGGTACACACCTGGAAAGTGGTCTGGATTTGGATTCTCTCTTTAGCTGCGTCTCCTTTCAGGCTTAATGTCCACTAAAGGGCGTGGTCCAGGAAGGAATGTCCTTCACAGGACTGAGTGCTGAATCTGCTCGTCCTAAAACGCACTGATCCACATGAAGTGGATTTTGGGATACTGAACAAATCCACAAATTCAAATGAGGACATTTACTTTGACAGCTGAATTATTATTCCAGCTGAATCCACTAAGTGAATCTTTGCTTTGAAAAGAAGAACACATGCAGAGAGGCCCTAGTGCAACAACAAACAAGATACCAGAATAGACAAAGGTAAAAGTTCTTCTTCTTCTTCTTGTTCTTCTTCTTTGTCTCTGACTGGAGGAAGAATCGGGACATTTCTTGGCATGTGATCGCTACCAACAGGAACGTGTATCTCGTCATGTACTTCTACTTGAGGGTACTTCATGGTACTACTGGATAGTTTTAGTGCGGACTTGTGGGTTTGCTGGTGAATCACAAGACACCAACAAAACGTGAACCTGCTCATCAAAACTGTGCTCCATAGCGCCACTCAATGGTCAGACAAGGCAACAGCGTTAACGAGGTTCCTGTTCAGTTTCTGCAGAGCTTTAAAGACTTTGGTGATCTTTAAGAAAACCTGACGACAACAAATACTAAGAAACAGAAGCAGCTTCACAAGAGGAAACCTTCCTCACTATGTGAAGAAGGTGTGAAAATAAAGAACTTCGACATAAACGGCATCAGGGATAATAAAGTAAAAGGTTCTCCACTTCTTTAACATGAACATTAATAATAGAATCTCTGATTTCTACCTCAGCTGCTCCTGGAGGGTTCAGGGAGCTGGTGACATGCAGCACCAGGTGCATGATGGGAAATACCCGTTGGCTGACTCGGCCTGTATTTCTGATCCCCCCGCCCCCCCCGACACTCTCTCAGGCCTCCAACAGCTGCTGCTCTGCTGCTCAGTGACACAGCAGACTGAACCTTTTGCCTTCTACTGGTTCACAGTTTCACCTGAAGAGGGCACCGACACGTTCTGGGTTCATCATTCACCTCCAGACGCAGCTCAGTCCAGCTGACGACCCGGAGAGACGCTGGTGGGACTTAAAGGGGCTGCATTCTAAATGTAGAGCGTTTCGATTGCCTCCACAGGGCTCTCAACATGGCTTCAGCTAGCAGCTAGCATTTGCCAGACGCTCACATGCACTAACATGGATGCTCCCATGCACTAACATGGACGCTCACGTACACTAACATGGACGCTCACGTGCACTAACTTTAACCCTTTAGTGTGTTTTCATTTCATGAATTGTAACATTTCGGTCCTAAAAAGTGATCAGCTGTACGTAGCTCCGCCCTCTAGTGTCACTTCTGGTTGCAAAAAACAAGATGACAACGGCCAAAATGCCGAACTCGAGGCTTCAAAACATCCACAAACCAACGGGTGACGTCACTAAATGGTATGCAGCCGGCCGGCTATGTGAACAAAGAGGAAGAAGCTCTGATAACAAAACACTCAGAGAGAAACTTTACTCCTCGAGATCTTTACAGAGATGATAGTTAATGTGAGTTGATCGTTGGATAAAGAACCTTTAAAGCTGCTTTAACTGTCTTTGTCTCAAAAAACAGAAAACACACGAGAGCTATAAAACCCTGTAACTGTTGTGTGAAGTCACATATGTCATCACATTCAGGTCTGACACCTGTTCACCTCCGTTCTTTAGCTTTCATCGAGAAAACAAGAGTCTATTGCAGCTCCTAGTGGACTTTAGAGGAACTGCAGCTCTTCTTCTTTTCATCAAATCAAATCTGTTTTATTTATTTATTTCACTTTGATAAAACTGCTGAAGGAAAATGGACCATGAGGTCCAGTTTCTGAGGGAGACTCTTTATGGACTGGGATCTAAAAGCGTCCTGCTGACTTCACTTATATTTAGACTGATAAACCGAGAGGCAGCCGCAGACGTTCGTCCTGACAGATTTAAACATTCTGAATAAAATCAACTGTGATGGGAAAGTTATATATATTCGTTTAATTTTTTGTTTAAAAGTCAGAGGATCTAAAGTGTAAAGAAAACATTTAAATGGAAAGAACTATGATTTATTGATGATAATAAACTAAAATTAAAGAACATAAGTGTTTCCTTTAATTATTTCCAGAAAACATCCAATTAATTAATTATTGGTATATTTTAATTACAGACCTACAAAATAAAACAACATTTCATGAATGAATCATAAAATGAGGATAAAGTCTGACAGACAGCTGGCAGCAGCTCCCCCTGCTGGTTGTAATGACGAACAACAGCCAACCAGAGCTGAGCGTCAGCGTCACCTGAACAGGAACCAAAGACGGATCATATCTAGGTATAGACTGATGGATTGACATCACCCATCCCTCGTCCCTCGTCTCTTGTCTCTTGTCTCCCGTCCCCCGTCTCTTGTCTCCCCTCCCTTGTTTCTCGTCTCCCCTCCCTTGTCTCTTGTCTCTCGTCTCCCGTCTCTTGTCCCTCGTCTCCCATCTCCCGTCTCTTGTCCCCCGTCTCCCGTCTCTTGTCTCCCCTCCTTTGTCTCTTGTCTCCCGTCTCTTGTCTCCTGTCTCCCATCTCTTGTCTCCTGTCTCCCATCTCTTGTCTCTTGTCTCCCCTCCCTTGTCTCTTGTCTCCCGTCTCTTGTCTCTTTGTCTCCCATCTCTCGTCTCTTGTCTCCCCTCCCTTGTCTCTTGTCTCCCGTCTCTTGTCTCCCCTCCCTTATCTCTTATCTCCCGTCTCCCCTCCCTTGTCTCTTGTCTCCCCTCCCTTATCTCTTGTCTCTTGTCTCCCCTCCCTTGTCTCTTGTCTCCCATCTCTTGTCTCTTGTCTCCCCTCCCTTGTTTCTTGTCTCCCATCTCTTGTCTCTTGTCTCCCCTCCCTTATCTCTTGTCTCCCTTGTCTCTTGTCTCCCCTCCCTTATCTCTTGTCTCCCTTGTCTCTTGTCTCCCCTCCCTTATCTCTTGTCTCTTGTCTCCCCTCCCTTATCTCTTGTCTCCCGTCTCCCCTCCCTTGTCTCTTGTCTCCCCTCCCTTGTCTCTTGTCTCCCGTCTCTTGTCTCCCCTCCCTTATCTCTTGTCTCCCGTCTCCCCTCCCTTGTCTCTTGTCTCCCCTCCCTTATCTCTTGTCTCTTGTCTCCCCTCCCTTGTCTCTTGTCTCCCATCTCTTGTCTCTTGTCTCCCCTCCCTTGTTTCTTGTCTCCCATCCTGTCTCTTGGTCCCCCTCCCTTGTCTCTGTCTTCTCCCTCCTTATCTCTTGTCTCCCTTGTCTCTTGTCTCCCTCCCTTATCTCTTGTCTCTTGTCTCCCCTCCTTATCTCTTGTCTCCCTCTCCCCTCCCTTGTCTCTTGTCTCCCCTCCCTTGTCTCTTGTCTCCGTCTCTTGTCTCCCCTCCCTCTCTCTTGTCTCCCGTCTCCCCTCCCTTGTCTCTTGTCTCCCCCTCCTCTTGTCTCCCGTCTCCCTTCCCTTGTCTCTTGTCTCCCCTCCCTTATCTCTTGTCTCCGTCTCCCCTCCCTTGTCTCTTGTCTCCCCTCCCTTGTCTCTTGTCTCCCGTCTCTTGTCTCCCCTCCCTTGTCTCTTGTCTCCCCTCCCTTGTCTCTTGTCTCCCATCTCTTGTCTCTTGTCTCCCCTCCTTTGTCTCTTGTCTCCCGTCTCTTGTCTCCCCTCCCTTGTCTCTTGTCTCCCCTCCCTTGTCTCTTGTCTCCCCTCCCGTCTCTTGTCTCCCGTCTCTTTGTCTCCCCTCCCTTGTCTCTTGTCTCCCCTCCCTTGTCTCTTGTCTCTCGTCTCCCGTCTCTTGTCCCTCGTCTCCTATCTCCCGCCTCTTGTCCCCCCTCCTTTGTCTCTTGTCTCCCGTCTCTTGTCTCCCCTCCCTTGTCTCTTGTCTCCCCTCCCTTGTCTCTTGTCTCCCATCTCTTGTCTCTTGTCTCTCGTCTCCCGTCTCTTGTCCCTCGTCTCCCATCTCCCGCCTCTTGTCCCCCCTCCTTTGTCTCTTGTCTCCCGTCTCTTGTCTCCCCTCCCTTGTCTCTTGTCTCCCCTCCCTTGTCTCTTGTCTCTCGTCTCCCGTCTCTTGTCCCCCGTCTCTTTGTCTCCCCTCCCTTGTCTCTTGTCTCCCCTCCCTTGTCTCTTGTCTCTCGTCTCCCGTCTCTTGTCCCTCGTCTCCCATCTCCCGCCTCTTGTCCCCCCTCCTTTGTCTCTTGTCTCCCGTCTCTTGTCTCCCCTCCCTTGTCTCTTGTCTCCCCTCCCTTGTCTCTTGTCTCTCGTCTCCCGTCTCTTGTCCCCCGTCTCTTTGTCTCCCCTCCCTTGTCTCTTGTCTCCCGTCTCTTGTCTCCCCTCCCTTGTCTCTTGTCTCCCGTCTCTTTGTCTCCCCTCCCTTGTCTCTTGTCCCCCGTCTCTTTGTCTCCCCTCCCTTGTCTCTTGTCTCCCGTCTCTTGTCTCCCCTCCCTTGTCTCTTGTCCCCGTCTCTCGTCTCTTGTCTCCCGTCTCTTGTCCCCCTCTCTCATCTCTTGTCCCCTGTCCCCTGTTGTCTCACCTGGGTGATGTCCTCCTTGAGGAGGCGGGTCAGCAGCTTGTCCTCACGACGAGTCGCTTCATTCAGAGACGAGACACAAAGAGAGTCCAGAGAGACGAGACGAGTCTCCAGCTGCTCCACTCTGAAACACGTCCAACCCTAGAGGTACACAAAGTACTCCTGTACTACTAGTACAAGTACAGCAATGTACCACAAGGACTACAAGTACAAGTCCTGCATTAAAAATATTACTTTATGGACAACTACAGAAGTATTTACTGTACAATACAGGTAAAGTATCTCCAGTAAAAGTACTCAAGTATTATCAGCCTCATGTAGTGAAAGTATACTCCTTCATGAGCAGTAAAAGTACACAAGTATTACTGGCGTCATGTAGTGAAAGTATACTCCTTCATGAGCAGTAAAAGTACACAAGTATTACTGGCGTCATGTAGTGAAAGTATACTCCTTCTTGAGCAGTAAAAGTACACAAGTATTACTGGCGTCATGTAGTGAAAGTATACTCCTTCATGAGCAGTAAAAGTACACAAGTATTACTGGCGTCATGTAGTGAAAGTATACTCCTTCTTGAGCAGTAAAAGTACACAAGTATTACTGGCGTCATGTAGTGAAAGTATACTCCTTCATGAGCAGTAAAAGTACACAAGTATTACTGGCCTCAAGTAGTGAAACTACTGTTCTCTTATCTGAGACATTAAATTAAATCTGTAAAGAAAATACAGCTGAAGATAAATGCAGTAAAAAGTCCTAGTACCTCTGAGAGGTAGAAGTAGAAGTATGAAGTAGCAGACAGAGTAACTACTAAAGGAGCTCGCTGTGGTACTTCGGTAAAGTACTGCAGTAAAAGTACTCACACTAAGGGTGACGGCGGAGCAGATGTCTGTCCTCAGTGTTGAAGCCGTTTCTAACATACTCTGGATCTGTTTCTCTCGGAGTGGACTCTGACCAGAACCAGTGGATCCACAGGAACCAGAACCAGGGAAACCAGTTAAAGGGTCTGACTGGAGCAGCGCCTCCAGCTGGACTCAAAGAAAACAACACTCATAGCAGTAATGAATACTTACTGTGTGTTTAAACAGTCAAAACAGGTGGAAAACAACGGTACAAAACCCTAAAGTCTCTGTGAGTCACAATGGGTTTTAACAGGACTCTAATGTTGATATTTAATATTAACTTCTAGTTTATAAACTTCCCAAAGTGACGTCTTCATCGGTTTTGTTTTATAGATATTTACTTTACAAAGATTTAAGTGATTTCTGTGATTGTCACATTTCTTTTGTAGACGCCTGAAACGTCCAATAGAGGTCCTCATAGAGCTCCATGCTTAAACCAACGTTAAAGCAGATATAAACACGTTTAGTCTGTAAAGTTAATATCATCGTTCATGAGTTTATTTGTTGATATTTGTTTTTCATGTCGAAGAGGGAGTTGCTACGGCAACAGCCTTCGACGAAACAACAACATTTTGATAACTTTTAAATCACTAAGGTTTTTAGATTGTACTGAGCAGATATGAAGTCTATCTGATGATTTACCTAGGAGGAGTTCGTTCAAATAAAGAGCCTAGAAATAGGCAGAAATGAAAGGAAAAATCCCACAGAAATCAAAATGGCTGACTTCCGGTACGGTTTAGAGCATGGTACCAGGAGACTTTGTTTTAAGTCTACGTGTGATACCTGCGCCTACTAAATTTGTTATATCTATGTCAAACGTACTGCGAGGGCTGCTTTGTCAAAATGTTGTAGGGGGCGCTATCGAGCAACCTTTCCACTCTGAAGCATTAAAATGTCAGGTAACTATATTTATGACTTTAAATGTGTGTGCAAAGTTTAGTTACGTTTCAAGCATGTTTAGTACCTCAAAAGCACCTTCGTTGTTGACGGCGAAGCATGGGTCGCCACGGCAACGGCGTTACACGAAAGCTCAAAAGCTTTGTGAGCTGGCATTATGAACATCTTACATATGTGTGGTAGGAATGTGATATCGATGTGATTTACCTACTAAGAGAAACAGGCCAAAGTATAGAGGCTTTAACTTCCTGTTACCACTAGGTGGCGCTATGACTTTGATTCAAAATTGGACTGCACTTGTCTTCAAGCCTGGAGTCTCATCAAACATGGGAACTGTGGAAAGGATCTGATCATGTGGAGTTGAGTTGCATCGGTTTATTCGTTCACGGTGAAGGATCAAAGTTCTCAGAGCCTCAACATCTCCGCCCTTTAACGAATTCTTATAATCTTCAGAATGAAGCTTTATCAAAGTCTGAAGGCTTTTCTGAATAACTTTGAGAGGGATCTGGTGAATCTGCTAGGAGGAATAGATCAGAGTATAAAACTTGTCATTTTCTTTTGCCAGTAGGTGGCGCTCTGATATTGTGAAGCGTTTTGCATTGCAATGCCCTCAGGCCTTAACTACCATCATGCACAAGACATTTGGGGCAAACTGGATAATGTACCTTGGAGTTACAGCAACATCCACTTTAGTGGCGAACCGCAAGAAATGGGCGTATACTTGGAGCCCCGCAACGTCAAGGCCGTTCAAAGACAACTCGCCATTTTGATAACTTTTCATCATCAAGGTCTTCAGATCATTCTGACCAAATTTGAAGTTGATTGCATGAATTCTGTAGGAGGAGTTCGTTCACGTACAACTTCTGAAAATCATGAAAAATGGCTTAAAATGCAGAAATTGGGCAATTTACTGCATCGCCCCCTAGTGGTTGAATATCATGAAAATAACAGTAAGTTAAAGGAAGCGATGTGGACATATGCTACAAACGTGGTGATGATAGGCCAAGTGATTTGGATGTTACGTGGATTGAAAACTAAGACACGCCCCTTAGAGGTTGATTGGTCCTTTTTGTTCTCAACACAATGAGATATCATCAAGCTTTTGATAGCTTGTGATGACATTGAACCAATAATGAACCACAGAACATTTTGTAAGAATCGGAACCAGCGTTTAGGAGGATTTGGAAATAATTTTTTTTGTTTTTCCCAAAATTCAAAATGGTGGAAAATCTAAGTAGGCGGAGCTTAATGTTACTATATACCTTTTTTGTAGAGCAGACGAAACCGGACATGTGTGTTGAATTTCAAGTCAATTGGTGATTGGGGGCGAATGTTGTTTGGCTTTCAAAATAAAAACAACTCTAGGGAGCGATATAGAAACAATTCTTTCTACCCAAATACGAGACCCCTAAAATATCAAATTTTTCACCAGTCCTGATACGCATGTCAACTTTGGCAACTTTCCAGATATGATAAAGCCCCCAAAATGTCAATTCAATTGGTAGAAGAAGAACGAGAACAATAATAAACATGACAGTTTCAATAGGGTCCTCTCGGACCGACTTCGTCGGTTGCTCGGACCCTAAATATTTGGTTCTAGCGTTTGTAAACTGCTGCAGCTGGTGAGCTAATGGCTAACACGCTAACACCAATCAGTCGGCTTCTTTCTCGGTCTCAGGTTCGTTGAAGACGAGCAGGAATGTGTGTCCACTTAAATTAACTCAGATAAAATGCTGCTGGGACTCGTCTTCAGGACGAAGGTCCGGCCTGAGGAGTCCCATCGAGGTTTCTCGTTGTGGAGCAGCAGCTTCATCCTCTTCTACATTGTTTTATCCTGGTGGAGGATTAAAGGTTTAAAAACCTCCGTCAGGTGGAACGAGTGAAACACAACACCCACCTGTTTGTCTGTGAGGTGGAAGCTGCTGCTCAGGTCCAGGATCCACTCGCTCTGATGGATCTTGTTCTTCACTCTCTCCTGGAGCTTCAGCAGCTCGGACAGATCCTCCTCCTTCACCCCCTTCGACTCCTCCACCTCCAGTCGGTCCTGGACACCGCTCAGAGTCTCCCAGCTCTTCACCATGAACTCCACCTCGGCGTCTAGATGCTGGAGACAGAAAGAGAGTCTGATGCTGAAACAACCAGTTCAGTCGTCAGCCACAAACGTTCTAGTAGGAGGACCCAAAGGACCCAACAGACCCAACAAACCCAAAGGAACAAACAAACCTAAAGGACCCAAAGGACCCAACGGACCCAACGGACCCAACAAACCCAAAGGGACAAACAAACCTAAAGGACCCAAAGGACCCAACAAACCCAAAGGGACAAACAAACCTAAAGGACCCAAAGGACCCAAAGGACCCAACGGACCCAACGGAACAAACAAACCTAAAGGACCCAAAGGACCCAAAGGACCCAACGGAACAAACAAACCTAAAGGACCCAAAGGACCCAACGGAACAAACAAACCTAAAGGACCCAAAGGACCCAAAGGACCCAACGGACCCAAAGGAACAAACAAACCTAAAGGACCCAAAGGACCCAAAGGACCCAACGGACCCAACGGAACAAACAAACCTAAAGGACCCAAAGGACCCAAAGGACCCAACGGAACAAACAAACCTAAAGGACCCAAAGGACCCAACGGAACAAACAAACCTAAAGGACCCAAAGGACCCAAAGGACCCAACGGACCCAAAGGAACAAACAAACCTAAAGGACCCAAAGGACCCAAAGGACCCAACGGACCCAACGGAACAAACAAACCTAAAGGACCCAAAGGACCCAAAGGACCCAACGGAACAAACAAACCTAAAGGACCCAAAGGACCAAAGGACCCAAAGGACCCAACGGACCCAAAGATACCCCAGGACCCAAAGGACCCAACGGACCCAACGGATGCAACGGACCCAAAGATACCCAATGACCCAAAGATACCCAAAGGACCCAACAGTCCCGACAGTGACAGCGGTCTAAACTACCCAACATTCCAAGAGTCCATAGGACCCAAAAGTCCCATCAGTCCCTACAGTTAAAACGTTGCAAAAGTTCTCATGATGAAAAAGTTCTGGTAATGTCCCAGCTGTTCAAAGACTTACAGTAAAATGTGGTCTGGCCTGGCTGAAGTGCTCCAGCAGCCGGGAGGTCTGCAGGGCTGAACCCAGATCTATCAGAGTGCAGGAGTCCAGCATCTCAGAGACACAATTCAAGTCCTGCAGGGTCTGAAAACACAAGGTATTCTGGTACCCGGGCACATAACTCTGCAGTATGAGCTCCAGCAGTACCACAGTGGAGTTCCTACCTTGTGCAGTCTCTCCTGGTATTTCCTGCAGTACTGCTGCTGCTGCTGGGTCTGGATTTGTTGCTGACACTGCAGCCCGTTCAGTTCCTGTTTGGTTCTGCCGAGTCGCTCCACCGCCTGCTGCACCACCGACACCAGCGACTGCAGGTTTAACTCCCCGGGCACCTGACACACATGAACATCTCACTGAACTCTTCTTCATGGTTCACAGAAACATCTCGTACTGATTCAAGACTTCATCAGAAACCGTTTCATCTGAACCCCCGATGGCTGACTGGTTACCGTAGTGACAGTCTGGACGTAGCGGTCTCCCAGTTCCTGACAGGTGACGATCTTCTGGAGCGTCTCCTGCCAGCAGCCGTCCAGCTGCTTCTTCTTCTTCTTCCAGGAACTACCAGCTTCCTCTTCCTTCTCTTCTTCTGGTCTCTTCCTGTAGAGCTCCCTGAGTTCTTCCATCTCCTCCTCCACCTGAAGGACAGCAGCACCATCAGCTGATCACTTCTCTGACAAACTCTACAGGTCACCACGTATGGGTCAAAGGTCAAAGGAAGACAAGGTCCAACCCTTTGGTCCAGAACAAGATATTTACCTTCCAGTGCCCCTTAGAGGCCGCAATGTTTATTACTGTGATACAATACATACAAATAAAGGTATATATATATATCCGGTGGACTGAGGACACCAGAGGAGACTCTGACCTGCTGAGCCGTCCGGAGGAAAGAGATGAAGGGCTGCAGCAGCTGCAGGTTTGAGTCGATCCTCTTGTTCAGACTCTGCAGCTCCTTCAAGACCAGATCAACTCGACCGGTGAGTTCAGGACTCGGTGGACCGGCTGGGTCGGCACCGAGCCGGGTTCTGGTCCCTCCGCCGGCTCCGCCTCTCTTCAGCTGTTCTGTCAGGGCCTTCATAGGGGACAGCTGTCTGCTGGTCTCGCTGGGAGGCTGGGACCTGGTCTCGCTGGGAGGCTGGGACCTGGTCCCGCTTGGAGGCTGGGACCTGGTCTCGCTGGGAGGCTGGGACCTGGTCTCGCTGGTGTGCAGAGCTCTGATCTGATCCAGGATCTGCTTCATGTTCTCTGCATCCAGACCTGCAGACTGGAAACAAACAGACACTGAAACCTTCACACAAAACTGATCCAGAATCAGAAAGTGAATTCGGATTGAGGGAGAAGTTGTGTGTGTGTGTGTGTGTGTGTGTGTGTGTGTGTGTGTGTGTGTGTGTGTGCGTGTGTGTACCTCAGCTTGTGTACGCAGCTGTAGGTGTGTGTTCAGAGTGTGTTCGGCTTCAGAAAGCTGTCGTCCTGCTTCAGAGCTGTTAGACAACAAACTGCTGCTCTGCTGCAGCCAGCTGCTGACCTGTTACACACAACACACACACACACACACACACACACACACACACACACACATATATATATATATATATATATATATATATATATATATATATATATATTATATGTAATATATCTATTCAGAAAGAAAAGGTTCAATATTAGTTTCTGTGCGGAAACATTAAGACATCTGGAGTTTAAATAAGAATCATCTATTAGTTTTTAAAAACCATTGGCGGCCGTAGTTTGGTCCGCGGGCCGTAGTTTGACCTCCAGGTCGACAGGAAGTGAACAGTGAAGAGGGAGGAGTCACCTTGTCCACCAGCTGTTCACATGACGACAGCAGCTGGAGCCTCCGATTGGTCGGGAGCATTTGGTGGGCGTGGCCTTCTTCACTAGGAGTCTCATTTCCCAGCATGCTCTGCTGCCCTGCTGCCTGCACACTACACCACAGAAGAAGAAGAAGAAGAAGACGAAGACGATGCTGAACACTGAGACTGATGTTTCCTGTCTTCATCATGAAGAGGATCACGTAGAGCTGACCTGGATCCAGACTGCTGCTCTCTGGTCTCCTCTGATCCGGATTCAGGCTTCACATCTGATCTGGATCCAGGCTTCACATCTGATCTGGATCCAGGCTGCATGTCTGATCCTGAGCTCAGCGTCTTGTCTAGTCTGGTTCCTGACTGGAGCTCTGTGGTCTCCTCTGATCTGGATCCAAATTGCAAGTCTGGTCTAGATTCATGCTTCAAGCCTCTGGTTTCCTCTGATCTGGATTCAGGCTTCACAACTAATTTAGATTCTGGCCTTTGGTCTAACCTTGATCCAGCCTTCAGGTCTCTGGTCTCCTCTGATCTAGAATCTGACTTGAGGTCTGATCCAGAATCAACCATCAGGTTTAATTCACATCCAGACTGCAGGTTTTTGGTGGCTTCTGGTTTAGATCCAGACTCAAAGATTCTGGTCTCCACTAATCTAAATCCAGGCTCCAGATATGATCTGGATCCAGATTGCAGGTCTGATCTGGATTCAGGTTTTAGATATAATTTGGAACCTGAGTCGAAGTAACTGCTCTCCTTTGATCTGGATCCAGGCCTCACATCAGATCTGGATCTAGGCCTCACATCAGATCTGGATCCAGGCCTCACATCTGATCTGGATCCCTGTGTCTGGTCTGATCTTGATCCAGGCTGAAGGTCTCTGGTCTCCTCTGATTTAGAATCTGACTTGAGGTCTGATCTGGATCCAGGCCTTACATCAGCTCTGGATCCAGGCTGCAGGTCTCTGGTTTGTTGTGTTCTGGATTCTGACTCCAGGTCTGTGTTCTCTGCTGATGTGGATCTAGACAGCAGGTCCTGGTCCAGGATCTTCCAGTCCTGTAGTGAGGACAAAGTATTTAATTGAGTAATCCAGTAAAACTAACTAAACGACCTCCACTGTGTGGTCTGACTAAACCAGACCGACCTCCACTATGTGGTCTGACTAAACCAGACCGACCTCCACTATGTGGTCTGACTAAACCAGACCGACCTCCACTGTGTGGTCTGACTAAACCAGACCGACCTCCACTATGTGGTCTGACTAAACCAGACCGACCTCCACTATGTGGTCTGACTAAACCAGACCGACCTCCACTGTGTGGTCTGACTAAACCAGACCGACCTCCACTATGTGGTCTGACTAAACCAGACCGACCTCCACTGTGTGGTCTGACTAAACCAGACCGACCTCCACTGTGTGGTCTGACTAAACCAGACCGACCTCCACTATGTGGTCTGACTAAACCAGACCGACCTCCACTGTGTGGTCTGACTAAACCAGACCGACCTCCACTATGTGGTCTGACTAAACCAGACCGACCTCCACTGTGTGGTCTGACTAAACCAGACCGTGATGTAACTGAAGTGAACCTCCGTTGGTAGCTGGTGTTCCTTCCTGCGGACCATGATGCCGTTCTTCACCTGTTGGAGCTGCAGCCTGAAGGCCTGGTCCACCTTCCTCCTCCGGTCCTGCAGCGCCTCCACCAGCTCCTCCAGCCTCAGGGCCGCCCCCCTGCTGCCCTGGGAACTCTGGGAACTCTGGGAACTCTGGGAACTCTGGGAACTCTGGGAAGAGGACGCAGCATCAGCATCAACCCACACGTTCAACAGCAGCCTGAAACAGAGTCTCTCTCAACTTAAAGGAACATTTTCACCTCCTCCTCCTCCTCCTGCAGTCCTCCTCCTCTCCTCTGGAGGTCCTCGGTCCTCTGCAGCTCCCTGAGTTTCTGCAGCAGAACGCTGCTGCTGGTTAAAACCTGCAGAGATTTCCCCAAAAGATCTGGATTCAAAACATAAAGACACAACAATGAAGATCATAGAGAGAACTGATTCCTAACGTATCACCACAATACGACCACAAGCTACACAAAACAGTTTAAACCAGTTCAAACCAGTTCATCTGAAGTTTAAACCAGTTTGTTAATCTAAAGTTTGTCGATGGAACGCAGTATAAATACTTCTGATACTACGACTAATACTCTCACAGGTTACCTCTCCTCATGGAGTTGTATGTGAGCTGCACCTCAGTCAGTCTGACTGGTCTGGACTGTAGATCCTCCACCCGGTCCATACCGGCAGCAAACTGCAGACAGACAGACAGACAGGCAGACAGACAGACAGGCAGGCAGAGAGACAGACAGAGAGACAGACAGAGAGACAGACAGGCAGGCAGAGAGACAGACAGAGAGACAGACAGAGAGACAGACAGAGAGACAGGCAGACAGAGAGACAGACAGGCAGACAGACAGACAGACAGAGAGACAGACAGGCAGACAGACAGACAGGCAGAGAGACAGACAGGCAGACAGACAGGCAGACAGACAGACAGACAGGCAGACAGGCAGACAGGCAGAGAGACAGACAGGCAGACAGACAGACAGGCAGACAGACAGACAGGCAGACAGGCAGACAGACAGACAGGCAGACAGGCAGACAGGCAGAGAGACAGACAGACAGACAGGCAGACAGACAGACAGGCAGAGAGAGATGATGAAATGATGGAGGGACAAAGGAGACCCGTCTGTCTCGTCTTTGTAGCTGACGTTTGTTCAAAGAGGAATAAAATAGAAGCAAAAAGCTTGTTTAAACGTCGGGATCGTGTTTAGAGGTCGGGATCGTTTAAACGTGGGATCGTGTTTAGAGGTCGGGATCGTGTTTAAACGTCGGGATCGCGTTTAGACGTCGGGATCGCGTTTAGAGGTCGGGATCGCGTTTAGAGGTCGGGATCGTGTTTAGAGGTCGGGATCGCGTTTAGAGGTCGGGATCGTGTTTAGACGTCGGGATCGCGTTTAGAGGTCGGGATCGTGTTTAGACGTTTTGGTTTTTCTTATTTAAGGAAATGATCACGTGACTAACTCCATACGTTAAATCCTTGACGGTCTGAGACACAAGACAAAACAACCGTTGGTCCTTTGTGATGGAGCAGAAGCTGGAGCTGTTCAAAGAGTCAGTTCACGACACGATTACAGAAAAATGTAAATTAAAGAGTTGTGAA